>MNCI01016872.1:0-136066 GCA_015680685.1 Gnetum montanum | reverse complement strand
GTTACTTTAACTATTCCCTTTCCACCTATAGAATAGTTGTATGAAATTGTGTTTGTATAGTTTCTTAAGTTTTCTTTAGAGAGTGAGGTTTTTATTTCATAAAACCTTAAGTTTGATAAAATTTTTCCTCAAAAAATATTTTCATTTTTCCATGTAAAAAGAAAAGTTCCTAGTAAAGTTTATTTTTAAAAGGAGGAATATGAAATGTTGATACATTTAAGCCATCCTATGGAGCAGAACTTTTAAATTAATGTTTGGGTTTTATGAGATCCAAATGTTAGTAATGAATTCAAGATAGCTTGCAAGTGGAAAAGAGAAAAAAGTTTAGTTACTTTTTCTATATATTGGAAGTATGTTTATGAATAGGCAGGGTTTCTATTTGTTTACAACTATGGGGCTTGGTTTCAATTGTCATCAATTAAACTTTTTGAAAGAAGAAAACCAATAGTATTATAGTTGTTCATTCAAGGGAAACATAGTGGAGGCAACCATAATTATTCAACATTGTTTAAGGATAGTTTGGAACGTACTAGCTACAGAGCAATAAGAGATATTTCATAGAGTTGCAAAACATTGAATGTTAGATATGATAAAATACCATTATCTACACAAAAATTTTAACTATTTGCTACCCATTGCATAAGCCATGGAAGTTTAATGACATGGGAGTGCAAAGCTTAACAAAGCTTCACAAATTCATAAATATTTTAAAAACTATTGGAGCATCATCTAGGATTTGTAAATAAACAATAAAAATACAAATTATCAATGCCAAAAATGCATCCTGAAATCCTAAGAAATATTTCTTATTCAATATCACCCATCAGAAGTAGAAGAAATGAACAATGAATATATGAAAATTGGTAAAATTTTATGCCCAAACTTAGGCATAGGGCACACACATTTATCAACAAAGAAACCTTGCAATAGAGATGGAACTGAAGAATCCATCAAATGAAACTACAACAATGAGGAAACACACGACCTCTCTTGGATAGGTCAGGCCATGACCCAAAATGATGCGTATGGCTCAAGTGGAGCCATCACTAATGGTAATTATGATGATAGTGTGGCAACAAAGGTGATGGTGGTGTATTTGCAGGCTCCACTAGAAAAGGGGAGGAAAGCATCTATTCTAACTTGGAGGAGACAAAATCAAAGTTGTAGTAGGGCATCACAAATGGTAGGTTTTCCCCTAAACTTAGGAAGAGGATGACAAGATATCAAGACACAAGATAACATACAATTGTTTTATTTACATGTTTTGCGTAAACATGTCAACAAGGTGACAATAAAGCTATGAAGCCTTAACAACATTATTTTTAAGAAATATATATATTACATTGCTTTAGAAGATGGAAAAGTTTTATGAATTAGGAGAAAAATATTTATGAAGCTTTGATAAATATAATTTTAGTTTCCATAGGATTTTATGTTTAATTCTCCAAGATATTTGTAGTCTCTTATGGTACACTTGTCAACTTTGACATATATTTCTCAATTTTTTTTGTAACTTCCTATGGTGATCTACATGATATTTATTACCAACAAAACACTTGGTTACCATAGCTTATATTTTTAATAACTTCCAAGGTAGTTATAGGTTAATATCCCTAGATATTTGTATTACCCTTAACTTGTCATGATTATTGTAACTATCCAAGGCCACTATAAAAAGGCTTATAGGGTAAAAAAAAAATGAAGGAAGAAGATTGGGAAAAGAAAATTGAAGATTATTTGTAAGATGGCTTGCTAATGACATCAATTTTGCAACTTTGTTTTAATCGTGTGAATTCATTTTTTTCCCATTTTTTTTAGTTACTTAGCTAATTGTTTAGATAGCATTGTGCTTGGCATTTAATTTTGGGATTTTTTTAGGTTGCTTTTATAGCTTTATTTTTGTGCAATATTAGACTTCTATTAGATTAGCCATAAAAGAGTTTATGTTGTTGAAAAGCCTGAAGAGAAATTTAATAGTAATGTCCCAACAAAATTTCCTATTTTGAGCATAGAGAATCTAGAAAAATGTTTGGTATTTTAAGACAATTGAAGTAGCTTCATTATTTTAAAGTGTATTTCCTTATTATTTCAATCAAGAAATTGTCAAAGTTTTGAAAGCTATGTTGAATGCAATATGTGAAAACTATTAACTAGCCAAAATAGAGACTTGTAATTTGTTGTTTATGTAGCATTTTTGGTAGTATAATAAGATTGCCTTTATAAAATTATTTATTTAGCTTAGAAAGTTTGAATAATTTGTAGTTATTGAATTAGGAATAATTTTACTATAAATTTTTTTTCTCATGTCAATTTATCTTACTTAAATATTTGAGATTTCATGCAATTTTACTTTCTTTTTTTGCTCTTTCTACATCCATTGAATCTTTCTCTATTTCCAATTTTCTTGTGGAATTTTCTCTCTAAGGAAAATTAGAAGCAGATTAGAAGAATTTTTCTAAAATGTTTTTGCAAAATTTTATTTGTTACAAGTAACATACTATATGGATCATATAGACCAAGTGATTGGATAAAATAGGAATCTTCAACAACTCACAATATTTGACAAAGATAGCTGAATTTCTTTTATGATAGCTAATTATAGTTTTATACATAACCTAACCATTTTAGCATTCACAACAACAAACACATACTCACAACTAGTTCATTTTATAACTACTAAGTTTATTTGGAGGTATCTGGTCTTTGATGTTTCCAAGGACCAGTAAGCACTTAAAGCTTATTTGAAGGATACCTTTGATCTCATGACTTTCCAGGGTTATAAGATCATGAGGCCCCACCCATTGGCGATCATATCCCAAATAGTTTCCAACAAATACAATACTTACCAATAAATTTTTTTGAGTACATCATGCATCAATGTCATGAATTTAGCAAGTGCATTTGTAAGCCCAAATGGCATCACCAACCACTCAAATAATCCATCTAGTATTTTTGAAAGCTATCTTTCATTCACAACTAGGCCTAATTCAAATTTGATGGTAATCACTCTTTAAATTAATTTTACTAAAAACTTATACATTAGTAAGGACATCATGAATATCACCTATTCTTTGGACAAGAAAATTTTACCTCACCTTTATCTTATCTACTACCCTAAAATCAATGCACATTCTCCATTTATTGTAGTATCTTTTTAACACAAGCACTACTAGAAGTACATAAGGTAAAATGGATTTCCTCACAAAGTCATTTGAAATTAATTCCTCTACTTTCCTTTGTAATTCTTCCTACTAATTTTATGTCATCTAGTATGCTCTCTCATTTAGAATGGCATTACCAGGGATGAAGTCAATTTGTTACTCTACATTCTTCATTGGTGGTAATCCATCTAGTTACCTTTTGAACACCTTGGGAAATTAATTCATTAAGCCTAGCACACCTATTGAAAGTTCTACCTACATAACACCATGGTTAGAAGTAACAATTTATGTAATAATAAAACAAAAACTAGTTTCATCATGTTCCTTTATCTTCTAAGATAAAGGAAACACATAAACAATTAAGCAACTCATTAAAATACATAAGCATGAGCCCTTCAAACATACGTGTGACAATTGGTAGCACAGAAATGATTAGCATTTGACAACCCAAAAATGTTTATACAAAGTTCAGGATGTGCTCAGGAAGTGGGAACAGTTACTTGTGTTAGGCTAGATTAGATCATAGTTTACGTAGCAATTAATCACTCTTACTTTTATCTTTGTTCTAGGAAATTAATTTCATAAAAGCACAAAATAATAAAAATTTTACACCTCAGTCATACTTAACCATACAATTGCATTCCACAAGTGGGACTGGGAAGACAATGAATGGACAACACGCATGCACTGTTTAGCTCTAGCGTACTTAATAATTATAGTCTACAAAATTTGATTGGATCACACGTGAATGTCTGTGATTTGTATGGTTGGGCATAGGGGTACCTCGCCACTCATCATTGGCACTGTTGCCAGGGCTGTAGTTCTACATGCATTATCTAAACTGAGTGAAACTTAGTAACCTTGTTGTTCAAATCCTAAGAGTCAAATTTTACAAAAACAAAAATTATTAAATTAGACCTTAACAGGAGCCCATCTCCACCCAGGGTAGTTTAGGTGCCTCAGCAATACCAAGTGGTATATGCTCATCCCGATGAGTATGTACTAAACTTCACTTTCATCTTGCATTAAGATGAACTGTTGCAGTGGCATGATATGGAAGGAAACATTGTGTTTCCACTTGATCAATTTGTTCTAGCAATGCTTTAGCTAATGCTCACATGGCATGGGCTTCAACATCTTCATGGAGAATATGAGATGCGAGATCCTGACTCAAGGGATTATCATCCCATTGAAGCACAAAGATTAAGGGATTTTTAGCTAGAGCACCATCATGAGCTTGTGAAGGGAAAGGGATCAAATACTTTTCCACCTTCACTTGTTCCATTTGATGGAGGTGACCATTTATTTAGTGATTCTCCTCTCTTTAACTTTGTTCAAGGAGCCCTTAACTAGAATGTAGAATTCATAATTCATAATCTTGGTTCTAGTAAAAAAGAATCCAATGACAAAAATGGATCTAGAGAAGTAAGTCAGGAAAAGGGGGATAAAGGTGATCATGATCATGATTGTGGTCACGAGCATCGAAGTAAGGATGATAGAAAGTAACACAGAGCATGTTCTCATTTTTCTTCCCCTTCATCATCATCATCATCTTCTTCATCTAGCTTAGATCATGGCCTTAGAAGGAATAACCATGATGGAGGTGATCAATGGGACTAGAACAATAGAAGGGACTATCAGGATAGTTGTGGTCAAAGATGTGGGCAATCCAAAGAGGTCCATCATCAAGAAAGAAAGGCTAGTAGAGAACATTATAGGAACCATCATCATGACCTTGATGAACCTCTACTTTCCACTTGAGGCATGTTGAACATTGTAGAGGCCATGAGGATTCTAACAAGGCATGTGAAGGATAGTAGAATAAAAAGGCTAGACATGAACAACATCCTTTAGTTTGAGGGAGGATATGATGTTGATTCACAAAATCATATTTAGACCTTCCAAGATGCATGTGCCTTGTAGAATATTGAAAATGATTAGCAAGAGCTGAAATTATTCCCAAGGACACTCATAAAGGAAGAAAAAAATTAGTACCAATCCTTGGAACCAAAATTAATTAGGCAATGGAGTACGATGTTGGAATTGTTCAATGAAAAATATCAAACATACTCCCAAGTATCCAATTTGAGGAAACAAATTCAAGGGTGGAAACAAGAAAATCATGAACCCTTGGATGCCGTTATTGGTTGATACTAGTCTTTGCTACATAGTTTTCTTGGCCATGGATACTCTCAACTTGATTAGCTTCACCATATCATAGATGGGTTATGGTCTAAAAATAGGAAAACCCTTGGTATCTATGCTCAAGGAATATTGACAGAGTTAAGCACTCATTAGATTCAAAGATTAACTGAGCAGGTAGGCAAGGAGGAGGGAGAATTAAGAAAATGAAAAAGTGAAGAAGAATACAACAGGGATCATTCTATTTGGAAAAGGAGGGTTTGATTTTGTGACAGTGAGGATGAGCTAATTAGAGATGAGGTGGCTAATCAAAAAACCTTGCCACTCCAAAAATTGCAATCAGAAATCATAGCTAAGGTTGATCAATTATGGGACTTCATGGACAATAGATTTTAGGTTGTCTTAAAAATTGCTAAAGAGTCTAAGGAGCAAAGTTGTGAGCATGAGTATTGAAGATGTAAGGAATTTGAATGTGTCATATCTAAGGGTAAGGGTAAGATGGTTGTGGATAGAAACTTAGATGATGATGGTAGGTGTGATGTCTACTAGTATGAACATCCTAAGGGATGTTGTCCAGTTGTGTCACACTTGCAAAAATCTATGGTGTATTCCTTACATCCATGACTTGCAAAAAGGCAACCACCCAAAAGATTGTCTTATTCACAAGGCAATCCTTGATAGTTTCACCAACCACAATAGTATTATCCAAGTGGAACTTCACCATAACCTTACGAATTATATCAGTGATGGTAGCAACCACAATCGTGGATGTTGCCACCTCCAAGATAGTAGTACCCTTACCAACAACTAGATCCCTATGGCTACTATGTTCAACAACCTTCATCTCCACAGGACTCCTCTGGTCATGTTGCTATGCACCAACGTTACCACTACCATCCTAAAGTATACCAATCACCCTATCCAAGGAGAGATGCAACCTATTACCCCCATGCATATCCTATTCCTACACCTACTCCATCTCCTGCATAGCTACCACCTGCTTTGTCCATGTAGGGTGAATTGCTTGCACAACCATAGCAAAGAAATGCTATGAGGGAAGTTAAGTTGCAATCAGTTAACTCATCAAGTGGGTCAGAATCATGAACAAAGAAAAGATCCTTCTTTTGACCTCGTAGTCCACCAAATCCCTTAGACACATCGGTGGTTGGTAGCCCTGCTCCTCCACCTTCCTCTATCTCATCTCTACCTGAGTCCCCTTCAAACCAAAGCCCCTCTTGAATCCATATTGTAATGCTAACCTATGCTGTATTTGATTGGATTCAAGCTGGTAAACTACCTAGAAAATTAGTTGATCCCGGGAGTCCCCTAGTATATTTTCAAATTGCTAGGAATGAGCCTTGTAAAGATCTTCTTGACTTTAGTTTTGGTATTAATCTGATCTCACATGAGATGTGCACAATGTGGAAGCTTCCTCCTTTGAAGAAGAACAACATCTAGTTGGAATTGGTGGACTAGTCCATCACTATTCCATTGGGACTGGTAGAGGACATTGTAACCACTATTTGTGGGTGGTTATATCCCATCAACTTCCTAGTACTCAAGGTGAATAACTACAAGGGGGACTTTCCAATTATTATGGGAAGGACATGCCAAAATGGACATTAGAGATCTTTCCCTAGAGATATCAAAAGAAAATGAATTTGGAAAGATAGAGAAGAAGAGGATTTCATGTATTGTGTATAGTGATTTAGGGTGCCATTGTGTGTAGAAGTTATGGTCAGTAAAGCAAACATCTATCTTTACATGCAAGCAGTGTGCACTAGAAGCTAAAATCCAAAGGTGTCTATACGCAACAACCACAATATAGGAAGGCACCTAGTGGCTGACAACTAATTCTAGCAGTAGTACATTATGCATGAAACCTAATAAGGGCCTAATCTATGAATATGTTGCCAGTATGGATGAACTCAAGAAAGTTCATCACCAGCTCTTTGAAGGAACAAACGATGATGTCAATTGGGGAGAGCTAGAAATTCTTGACAATTTTAAACAAGAGCCCCTTGAATTGGAGATACTACTAGCCATAGTGGAGTACGTATTCTTGAAAAATGGAAGGTTGGTCATCATTAATGCCAAGCTTACTGTAGAATAGAAGAAAAAGTTAATGAAGGTTGTGAAATAATGGTCAGTAGCCTTTGCCTAGTCATATTTTGAGCTCACTGGGATAGATCCTAGAATATGCCAGCATTGAATATACACTAACCCCACTGTTAAGCCAAAATGATAGTTGTAACGACATTTGAACCCCAAGTTAAAGTAGATAGTCAAAGAGGAGATTGAACAAATCCTCAAGGCAAGATTCATCTACCCTGTTGTAGATAGGGAGTGGGTTAGTTGACTTGTGATCATACCCAAGAAAGGTGCATTGATTTCCAGTTGCTCAACATGGCAACTTTCAAGGATCATTTTCCATTGCCTTTTTTCAACCAAGTGCTAGACACCATTTCTAGGCATAGCTACTATAGTTTTCTAGATGGTTAGAGTGGCTATAACCAAATCTAGATTACGCTAGAGGACTAGGCAAAGACAACTTTCACAAGTCCTTCGAGGACTTTTGCTTACTGTCAGATGTCATTTGGTCTATGTAATGCCCCAGCCACATTTTAATGATTAGTTCTCGACGTTTTCCAAAAACAAATTGGTAGTAGGGTAGAAGTATTCATGAATGATTTTTCTACCTACATAGCTACATTCAAGTAAGCCCTAGACCGTCTTGAGTAGGTGTTGAAGAGATGTGTCAAAAAAAACCTCTAGCTCAATTGGCAAAAGATCCATCTTATGGTCTAGGAAGGCATAGTCTTGGGGCATCATATTTCAAAAGTAGGAATTGAGGTGGATCTTGAAAAAATAAGGGTCATCAAAGGAATAACCCATCAACCCAAAATAGTTAAAGAAGTACGATCATTCCTTGGTCATATTGGCTACTACTGGCACTTCATCGAGAATTTTTCCAAAATCACCAAGCCATTGGTAGAATTGACAAAGAAATATGCATCATTCATCTAGACCCCTACATGTGAAATAGCATTCCAGCAACTAAAACAAAAAGCTTGTCAAAATCCCCATTCTATAAGCACTTCATTGGTCCAAATCATTTCATGTGATGACTGATGCATTGAATTATGCTTTGGGGGTAGTGCTTACGTAGATGGATGATAAAAAAACATCCATATTACATTCATTGTGCAAGTAGAAGCATTGCAGGTGCACAACTAAACTACACCACCATAAAAAAGGAATTGATGGTAGTGGTGTTTGCCTTACAGAAGTTCAGGCACTATGTGCTTGGCTATAAAGTGTTTGTGCACATAGATCATAATGGCATCTGATTTCTAATGAATAAACCAATGGTGAGTCCTTGTGTCATATAGTGGCTTGTGATTTTGTAGGAGTTTGATCTTATGATGGTAGATCGAAAAGGTGTGAAGAATGTGGTCACAAATCAGTTATCACAAATAAGATAGGATGACAAGGAGAGAGAGAGCCCTTTATTTGATTAATTCCTTGATGAATTTCCATTTTCAAGGGCTATTAATGCATAAATTCCTAATGAATCAAAATGGTATGACATCATCCTTACTTATCTACTCAAGCAAGAACTATTGCAAAGGCTGGACACTAGAAAGAAACAACAATTTCTTCATCAGTTCAAGCATTTCATGGAAATTAATAAAAACCTTTACAAAGTCTATCTTGATGGCCTGGTACATTGGTATGTCCCTGATACAGATCAACTATGCATTCTCTAGGATGCCAATGAAGGCCCTTGTGGGGGCCATTATGCTAGGAGATGCACAACCATAAAAACCCTTATGGTAGGGTATTATTGGCCAACAATGTTCAGAGATGCACACCAATTTGTCTGCACTTGTGATCATTGCCAAAAGGATGGTGGAATGATAGCTCAAATGGAGGGGCCACACCAATGGATTCAATCTCTTTAGCAATTCAATATTTGGGGCATTGACTTTATGGGTCCCATCACAAATTTATCAAATGGAAAGGCATATATAATAGTCACAGCAGACTATTTCACCAAGTGGGTAGAAGCAGCAGCTATCACCGACTGTACATCCACTACTGCTACTCAGTTTGTATAACAAAACATCATAAATAGGTTTGGTATGCCTTGTGTGTTAAATTCTAATAATGGAACTCGTTTTATAGGTGCCACTTTCTAGAAATTGATGCAACACTTGGAGGTTGAGCATAAACTCATAACACTGTATCACCCCCAAGCCAATGGTCAAGCTGAGGTTACTAATTGGGAAATTAAAAAAGATTTAATGCATACCATTAGCAAATATCAAATGGACTGGAGCACCAAATTAAATGATGCCCTTTGGGCTTATCACTCCACATGAAAGCTTTCCATAGGTTATTCTCCCTATGAGCTCATGTATGGAAAACTACCAATACTACCCATCCAATCCAAGCTTCGTAAACTCTCCACAGCTTGTGACCTTGACCTAAATCTAAGTCTAGCATAGAAAGAAAGATTAATGAACCTTAACTTGCTAGATGAAAATTGGTTAATGGCCTTGTCATCCAACAAAATGCATAAGGCATTCAATAAGAAATCTCATGACCTCAAAATAAGAAAAGTCAAGTTCCAACCAGGAGACAAGGTTCTCTATTGGAATCCTGCACATGTACCGCAATGAACCAAATTTTAAAAATTGTGGGAAGGACCTTACATTATTGATGAGACTTTTCCTTCTAGGGCTATGATCATCTACAAACTTGATAGCCTAGACAAGAAACAATTAGTCAACATCCAACAAGTAAAACCTTTCCATGAGCCCAAGCTAGCCAACCCAACAAACACCTCGCCAGATGGAAAACCATGCTCAATCTTTTGAATCCTCCCCTTTCAACTCAATCATGGGGGAGATGGCCACCCATACCAACAATTTATGTAGCTGCTCAGTGTTTTAACTTTTTTGTTTTACACATTTTTGGTTTTACAACTTTTTGTTTTCATATTCTTTGTTTTACATCTTTTTGTTTTTTAGATTATTGATGTTTTCTAAGTTTTTGTTTTACATCATCATTAATATATTTGATATTTATTGCATAATCTTTTACTTTTTTATATCTTCTTGTGTTTGATGTGTTTCTATACTCTTTCTGCTAATAAGGTGTCAAGTACAATAGTAATGTGCTACTTGATTGTGGTATGTTTCATTTGTAATTTGATTATTGATATCTAGTTTCTAACTTTAAATGTTATTACTGATGACTAAACATCGTTTATTTTCATGTAACAAGCAATGAGTCCACATCAACCACCCATCCACATACACTATGGTTTTCCTTGTTTAGGAAATGTGTAGTCCCTTCTTCATTAATGCAACTTTAATAAATTGGTGATTTGTATAGTTTCCAGAATCAGGAAGGAATCAAAGGTTTTGACAAGGTGTGGCTTCAAAGGGATGTGATATTCTTTGTGCTTTTCTATTTTCCTATATGCAGGAGTGTTCTTGTGAGCTTCTCATAGTTCTGCATAATTTCACAATGAGAAGTCAAATAAGTCCTTGCATGGTGTGGTCCTCATTGGAAAAAAAAAAGAAGAGAGAAGAGAGAGATGAGGATTCAAAGCACATTCATTAAATAAAATAAATATGAAAAATGCATGGGTCTTTGCATGGTGTGGTTCTCATTCAAAAGAAAAAAAGAAGAAAGAGAGATGAGGATTCAAAGCACATCCCTTGGACAAAATAAATATAGAAAATGCATGGGTCTTTGCATGGTGTAGTTTCAATTTAAAAAAAACATGGGAATTCAAAGCACACCCCTTAGACCAAATAAAAGGACTACAAGCACTGGTTATGTGACTTGTCTTGTCTCCTCTAACTAAGGCCCTTTCTCTCACTTCCTACCTTCTCTCCAATTTAGAATGGTGTTTGTTTTGTGGAAGCATTCTTGTGTCTTAGGAGATGGACTAGTCTTAGAATGTTGATGCGAAGTCACTGAAAGTGGTTGGCTTTGGTTTGGACTAAGGATTGATCCTACCAAGTCATTTAATCATAAACTCCACAAGGGACTTCATGTGACCATAATGAGGAACTCCATTCCATTCTCTCTATCATCCATCTATGCTTATCATGCCTCACCTCATTACCAGTTTCACGTTGTGATTCAATGTCCTGGTTTGATGTGTTAGGTTTCTGAGTCAGTTACTTCTAGGTTTTTGTACTTAACTTTCCATAACCATTAATCATCCATAATGCCCATGGACTCCTTGGTTTGAAGTTATGAAAAGACATAAAAGGCCTAAGCCTGCTCTGGGGAGGACCCCCTTGCATATCTTATGGTGTTGACAAGTTAAGTTCTTTACCCTTAGACATTGTTACAATTAAATTCTTTTTATTTACCCCATCCATGCCATCCAAATTTTACACATCTTCATAACCATTTTTAGTAAAATTCTTCTTTTTATTATTGTTGTGAATTTTTATACCCCCTTTCTAGTATTACTTGTGTTAAGCATTTTCTAAATTTTATGGACTGCTTCTCTTACTTAAACCATTCATCAGTCTTTCCACTAATACTATCAAGCAACCAATCTATCACAATCACAACTTGGCTAGATAAAATCACCGAAGAGACAAGGTATTCAGTCATTATCTATTACACTTTATATATTGATCCTTAATTTTGTTGTGACTATAGTGGGGAGCATGGACTGGAAGTGGGACTATCTTCACCAAGGAGGATGCAATAATATCACTTGCAGGAGATTGTTCATGACTGCTAGATCTCTTCTACCTCTCCCTTATTTCTTTGTTGCTAAGAGGGATTAGATGTCCTTTGGATCCATGGGTGTTCTTTCCTGTTCTCATGAGCATCCAATTGTGCACACAATTGTAATGTTACATGCTTGAGCACTTCTATATTTGTTTGTTTTCTCTATGTCACTCTACATGTCAGTCAAATACGTCCATACCCTTTAATAGATTTTGTAAATGATTTGTTCCTCTTCTTCTATACTCAAGGATGAGTTTTCATTCAGTCATGGGGGTATGATAAATTGTGTTTTTCATGATGTCGGAGTGACTACAATATTGGATACACGATATTGAGTACACGATATCACAACCCAAGAAGTGATATTGTACATTCGATATGATAGGATTACTCCCTGGTCTATAAATACAGCCTCAGAATGCATGATTGGGAGTAGTTTTTGGTAGTCAAGTAGTGAAACTCTTGTATTTTGTTCATTTGAGAGTTAGAATATTTTCAAAGTGCCTGTAGCAGGAGGTTTAAGTGTGAATGGATCTTTATTCAAGCATTGATGTACCTAAACACACCATTGTGTTGGCAATAAAGACAAACTCTTTCATTCATTCCTTGTAGCACTTGAGACTTTCTTTCTTATGCATTTATATATTGTGATTTCATGCAATTTACATTAATTTTACTGATGTAGTAATTAATTTTGATCAATCAAGCAACTCATTAAAATACATAAGCATGGCCCCTTCGAACATACGTGTGATAGTGGGTAGCTCAGAAATGATTAACATTTGACAACTTAGTAGTGTTTACACAAAGCTCAAGATGTGTCTAGGGAAGTGGGAATGCTTACTTCTGTTAGGCTAGATTAGACCATAGTCTACTTAGTAATTAATCACTCTTACTTTTATCTTTGTTTTAGGTGAGTAATTTCATAAAAACACAAAATAATAAACATCTTACGCCTTAGTCACACTTACCCATACAATTGCATTCCACAAGTGGGACTAGGAAGACAATGAATAGACAACACACACGCACTATTTGGATCTAGCCTACTTAGTAATTATAGTCTATGGAATTTGACTAGATCGCACGTGAACACATGTGATTCATATGGTTGGGCATAGAGGTACCTCGCCACTCATCAGTTTCCTTTATTCACATTCCACATGAATGCACAAGAATTTAATTTAGAAACTTTCTAAATTGTTGGAGCATTATGATTACCTACTTAAAGAGCTTGGTTAGATGTTTCTTTTGATTCCATAGTTTGCACATCCTTGCATTTAGTTGCCTTAAGATGCACACATTTCCATTACTTGTGTTTCCATTCTTCACATTTGATGTAGTAAATATTTGATTAGTTTTTTCCTTGATCCTTGTCTCTCTTTCCTTTGTCCTTCTTAGCTTTGCAATTCTCATCATCCTTCTCTTAGTTCTTGTCATGGCTATCATCTTTATCTTTAGATTTGGACATGAACCCCTTCTCTAATTTAGATCCCTTATTCTTCCCCTTTGATTCTTGTTTGCTTTTGTTTCCAAATGTACTAAGTTTCTTCTCTACTTTGAGTGACAAATCATAAGTCTCATTGAGAGTTAATGGCTTACAGAATAACAACTCTTGATAATACATTATTTTGAGACCTCTTAGAAAGATTAAAGCTTATTCATACTCATAGTTTGCCTAAGCTTGATAGAATAGTTTATAAAATTTGATGTAAAACTCCTTGACATCTTTTTTATCTATCCTTATGAATCTCAACTTCATGATTATCTCTTACCTTTTTCAAAGTTGTTCAAATTTTCTTCTTAACATGTACTTCATCGTATTCCAATCTTTAACAAGTTGACCATTTTATCTTTCATAAATTTGCAACTCCTCTTTCCACCATATAGAAGCCATACCTTCTAGTATGGATTTAGCAATTGGTACCATCAACTAATTTGATACCTCTTCCAACTCAAAATACTTATCAATTGCTTTCAACTAACTTGCAAAAGAATTAGTGTCATCTACACTATTGAAAGTCTTTTTGTTCTACATATAGGAGTCTAGCATCATTTCTAAATGCCCTAGCAAGCCTTGCTTCATCCTCATGATCAAGTTTTCATGTGAAGAAGTTGATGTTGGTGATCTAGCTTTTGGAATTGTGACATGAGGATTTGGATTTTCTCCCACTAGAATACCTAACTAATGGGTTCTCACACTCCCATAGCTTGAATTCTCTTCCTCCTCATCTAGTCCCCTTTCACTAGGTTGAGAAACTTTTTCATCATTCGAATGTGAATGCTCATGACCTTCATAAGTATGAATATGGCCAGGACCTACATTTCTATTTACCTTTGCACTAATCTCATTAAATGAATCAATCATCAATTGAAAGGAAGATTTCATGCTTTCCATGTATTTATTCATGGCTTGAACCTATATCTTCTTAGGTGCCTTTTAAATTTGATGAAAATTCTACAACCAAATTCCAAGAAATAATCAACCTAACACTCTAATACCAATAACATTGGAGCATGTTTACTTCAGTTTTTTAAAATCCTTCAATTCCACTAAATTTAGATATTATCAAAGATTACAAATAGTGATTTCACAACTCACAAACATCATGAATCACTCACATATGCTCAATGACATTGCAAAGCATGAGACTTTACAACCAAACAATAATTATCCTTAATGCAAGGCATAATCAAATGAGATCTCTCTCACAAACATAGGATTGAGATCAAAACACACAATGCATACAAAAATCACAAAGGTCAAATACATACACAATTAACCTTAATGCTACATACACACTCATGCACTTTCATAATATGTTCTCATGTCACTCTTTATTAACACTCTTATCTCATGTATTAAAACATAAAAAAAATAATATTTGTTAAAAATTCAAGACAAAAATCATAGAAACCTTTCCATAAGATCAATTTGAAGATTCCAAGTTGTTTCTATCTTCTCTCATGTTATCTTGGCTATTTCCAAACTTCGAACTACCAACTTGTAACTTTTCTTGATCATACTAGCCATCTCTACCTTTGGTAAGATGTCATCTTGTAAACATCAAAGTTCAAGAGAGACATCTTAGGAATTTTGGAGATGTCTCTAGAGGGTGGAATACATCTCACTTTAGGTAGAGACATCTCCAAGATTAGAGAGATTTCTTAGTAGAAACACCTTCAACTTTACAAAGACATATCCACATCTACCAAGACATCTTTAGAATTTTCTAGGCATCTCCTATGAAGGACTAGCATTCAACAAAGACATCTCTTGGACTTTTAAGATGTGTCCCCAACATCCAAAAACTTGCAAAATTCACTTATAGGAAGAGAAAGGGCATTAGAAGAGGTGTTCCTACATCAAAATTTCTTCTAAACTTGACGAAAAGCCTAATTGATATGAAAATGTTTAAACTTTCCTAACTATTTTAAATGGACCTATATATCTTGGAACTAACTTGCATTTCTACCCAAATGTCATTAATTCTTTTATTAGAGATACTTTTTGAAAGACATAATTACCAACTTGAAATTTAACAGGTCTTCTCCTGAAGTTAGCATACTTGATGTATCTATCTTAAGTAGTTTTAATATACCCTTGGACTATTCAAACCTACCTTGTGGTTTGATTAATCAAGTCTATGCTTAATTGTATTCTATCATTCATAGTGATTCAACAAATGGGTGATCGACATGGCCTATCATAAACTATCTCATATGGAATAGCTTTGATATTTTCCTGATAATTATTGTTATATGAATGTTCTACTAAGGGCAAAATTTCATTTCATTGCTTCTTATATTAAAGTGTACAAGCCTAGAGCATATCTTCTAAAACTTAATTTACTTACTCTATTTATCCATCCATTTCAAGATGATAAGTAAAACTTATCTTTAATATAGTTTACATATTTGCTTAAAATACTTGCCAAAATCTTGATATAAACTTTGGATTCCTATCAAATATTATCTTAACTAGAATCCTATGTAATTTTACAATCTTCTTAATAAATAACTTAACAATATCCTTAGTTGTTGCAGTGAATAGTAAGAAAATGAGAATATTTTATTAACAAACCAACCACTATTAGTATAGCATCATATTTCCTTATATTTCTTTGTAATTCGAAAATGAAGTTCATGCTAATAACCTCCCACTTCCATTGAGGTATGTCATCAACATGAAGTAGTCCTTATACGTTTTAATGTTCAGCTTTGACTTGTTAACAAATTAAACATTTAGAAATAAATCTAGTTATTTTTTACTTAATCTTAGGCCATCAATACCACCTTCTTAAGATTTAAAATATTTTATCACCTTCAAGATGCATTTGATATCTATCGGTATGAGCCTCTTCTAATAGTTTTAATTCTACAACTTTCGGTCCATATAATCTATCTTTGAAACATAATTCACCCTTTTCTACTTTTTGTAAATAACCAAAAGAAATTTGACATTATTTTTAAAGCTTTTATTTAACCAAATGTCTAATTTTTTTCTTTAATAATTGCATCCATTAAACTTAATTGCATGACCAAGTTTTTTGTCTTTCCAATCTTCCTGCTAAGTGCATTTGCTACTACATTTACTTTTCGAAGATGATACTTAATATTACAATTAAAGTTTGCAACTAGTTCAATCCATCTTCTTTACTACAAATTTAATTGTGTTGAGGTCAATAACTTATTGAAAACTCTTATGATTTATCCATAACATTAGTTTCATTCCAAGCAAATAATGTCTTCATATCTTTAGTAAAAACATAATAGCTACTAACTCCATATTATGCACAAGACATCTAACCTTATGGTTTTTTAATTTTCAATAATAATATGCAATAGCATGTATTTATTACATGATGATGCATCCTAATCCTTCACTTAAAGCATTAGTATACACATCTAATGGTTTACTTGGTATAGGTGATATTAAAATAGAAGCTTGTTATACCCACTTTTTTTTGCTCATGAATGACTAAGTTAAGCATGCTTTTGACATTATTTCACACAAGTAAAAGAATAAAATAGCACTTTGAGGCACTTGAATAATCCTTGGAGGCCTCTAGGCATCATTCAAGTTCACAATCTAACTTATGAATTTCATTCTTTACGATTCCTTGAAAACTTCAAAATCAAAAATTTTCTAGATGTTGGGGTTAATGAAAATTCTGCATGAACTATAACCTTGTTGACATTCCCTCATAAAATTTCATTATAAATTCAAATTATGGATTAGAAGATCTTGAATAGCACAAAAAATTTCAGACAGTTTGAATCTAGGACCCCTAGATTTGAAAAAATTTTAACTTTAGAATGACCCTAACTCTAATGCTGACAATATTATCAACAATAATAATGGATACTTAGGTGCCCCCACAAAAAATTCTAGCTGCAGTTTGACTTTCTTCTTATGTTTCTAAACTTCTTAGTGACGTATCAACATTAGTTTTGACCTCTAGAATAGTGAATTTAGGAGCACAAAAAGTAGTTTTTAATAATTTTGAAAACATAGAAAGTTTTTCTAACTACCCAAATGATGTTAATGTTGACATTAACATCAACATTAGCATCACCATGATGATGTCACCATGATTTCAAATGTTTGAGATTGATATTAAACACTTTTTCCTTGACTTTGCAGGCTTCTTGACACATTATGAACATCATTCTAGCATATTTTAACATCAATTTTGGCATCTTGAAGGTTCACAAGACCAACTTGAAAAATTCAAGTAGCCACACTGTAGGCACAACAGCCTTACTACGACCACAGTTATGCCTACAACCAATCAAAAGGGATGGCCAGTTCTCTTCCTATCTTGCTTCACTTGACACTTGTTACTCACCTTTATTGGCTCTGCAGCTTTATGTTGGTATGACCTCTATGCCCAGGTATAAATACCTTAGGTCAAACCCCCAAATATCACCTTAAGAGAGACATCTATTATTACAACATCCCCTTTCAGGTGTTAATTAAAAGTTCCCTTTTAGGCTTTGTTACGACAATGATAACACTTGTTATGTAGAGGCTTCATCTTAGTTATGTAGTAGCACCATTTGGGGATGAGGACATTATAATATACCCCTCTTAGGTTTTATTCATCCTCAAACAAGTCCATGTTCACTATCTTTTTCCAACTCTAATACTTCTTTTATGATTTTGTGCTCTAATAATTTGATTTCTCCTTTGGATTTGAAGTTGTTTCTTGCTTGTTTTGCAAACAAGACATTGTGATAAGAATTTATATAAGTAATAAATATTAATTTATCAATACTTACCTAATTTTCTAAAATAATGATAAAAGTTGAAATAAAGATCTATCAAACACCAATCACCAATTCTAGGATCACATAAAGTGCAACTCATATCTAGTTGTCCAAGTGAAGGTAGGGTAAATCCTTATTCCCAACTTGCATTACCCTAGAATTTTACTCATATATTTAAAATATAAATTAAATAATAAATAAAATTATGAAAATCATATATAAAAGTAAGGTTAAGATACATCCTAATCTTAATCAACCTTCGAAATTAATGGAAGTAGTTGTAGTTCTACCATAAGTGATATATGATTAGATGGTCTTGTTCAGGATGATAATGCTTGATCCTAATTCTTCTTAATTTCTTCTTTAGAAATTAACTGTAGCAACTTGGTAACTTGGACAAATTGGACATTGTACCAAGTATAATCTAGGATCTCAATGAAGAATGTTGTTAACCCATCTTCATTAATTATAGTAGAGTAATTAATGAATTATGGTTCTTGATGAGTATTATCCATCAACATCATCTGTTCTTGAATTTTGAGATTTGATTTACCTATTAAAGATTCAAAGTAAGTAGAATATGCATTGGCCAATGGAATTGTATGTTGAATTGATGGGAACATCTTCTTCAAATCAGGTTCATCTTCCAAGAATTTCTTTAGACATCTTTTTTTTTTAACAATTGTTAAACACTATCAACTTTTGCATTGAAGTCTCCATAAAGAGAAATTAGCACTAGATTGGTATGTCTTAAGAATAGCTTATTCTTCAAACTTTCCTCTATTTGCTTAATCAAGTATGCTCCTTGGCACAATATGACATCTAGACATGTTGATTTAGCAATTAAATGCATGTTAATTAGACATACATATCTTTATGATAAATGGATTTTTATTATTAATGCCAAGGCTAGGTGACTTTTCCAAAATCTTTATTGTTCTTTTTTCCCACCATTTGAAGTTCTAAAATTTCAAAAATCATATTTTTTAAACTCCATTCAAATATTTGTACTAATTCAAACTTAGCTTCTTTATAAAAGATTATGCAACCATCCATGTTGTCATTTCTATAATAGGCTAATTTTTATGGCTCAAAAGAACTTTTACAAGAACCTTTTTTCTTGTTAATACCTTTGTATCCCATATTTCCTAAGTTTGTTTGGAATTGGTATAGGAATTCCCATGACAAGACTTCTTGTAGGCATAAGCCATCAACATCTAAATCTTGTAACTCTACTAAGACGTGTGGATATTGATACTCATGCTAGTCCAAGCCCCATGGTGGACATAGTAGATGTTGTCTCTTACTAGCTAGAGATCTTGCAAGTACGTTATACATTACAACTTTCATTCTCATTCTTGGATTCTCTTTTGCGTCACTTTGCTTTAAGGATATCATACACCTTGTTGAAACAAGAATATGACTCTGCATGTTATTCTACCATATGATTTGGTTGCAGGATGAATTGATATATATCTTCTTAACTATTTTGGTTCACCAACTAATTCCTCAATTAATTTTGGTAATATTTGGTAGCATTACCTAGACTCTTGATGAGCCACGATATCAGGACTACGATATCAGGTCCATGATATCATAGCCCGCCAAGCGATATCAAACATCTGATATCGGAACTTGTCTCATCATCTATAAATAAGAGACCAAGGCACTTGGTTTGGCAATAGTTAGTTTCTTAGTCCCTTACCTGAACTCTTGTAGTTTTCCATTTTTAGAGTTAGAATTATTCTCGAGTGTCTGCAGTAGAAGTAAGCATTGTGTACCTAAGCACACCTTGTGTCTAAAAATAAAGATAAACTTTGTGATAAACCTTGCAACATTCAAAATAGCTTATTTATTGCATTTAATGTTATTTTTAGTTATTTAATACTTTCATTAGTTAATTGATGTTGCTTTTATTGAGTTGTTAATTTTCATAAGTAAGCACACTCAGTACAACCAATTCGAGCATACGTGGAACACTTGGTAACCTAGTAGCGACTAATTTTTGGTAATCCCAGTGGTGTTACACTCATTCAGGATGTGTACAGAGAGTGGGAACGAATGCTGGTGTTAGGACTAGTCAGAACCTAGCTATTAGTTAAATTAAATTAGTTGCTTAATTATTTCATTTCTCCCTTTTTAGCACCATGACATAAAACATAAAAAGCATAAAAAAACATATACCTCAAGTTTACTTAACCATACAATCATGCCATACGAGTAAGCTTGGGAAGACAACGATTGCCTAACCTATGCTTGTTCTATGAAGGTGCACAAGGACTTAGCCCTTGGAGTTTAACTGGATTGCACATAACGCTCGTATTTGTATGGTTGAGTGTATGGGTACCTCATCGCTCATCAACTCTTTAGTAACCTTTCTTTCAACACCCCTTAGAACACTAACTTTGGTAGTGTAACTAATGACACACTAGGGGTTAGTGATTTTAAGATTATCTACAAAGGTTAAGCACTTAATTTTAAGGTTCCAAAAGGTTAAATTTGTTAGTCCTAACAATTAAATTGTTATGCATAATTAGTTTGTTCATGTTGTGGCTTTTTATGGCACATTTTATGATATCATTAAATTATTAAGTATGTAGATGATAAATTTGAACTTACCATTTCGTTCAGAAGGATGAAAATGTTAGAAATGACTATTCATATGTTAGAAATGATTGTATGTTTGAGTTATGCTAAAATTAAGTTTTTGAGGATCTTAAGACACCATGTTGGGCAAGGAGTAAAAAATAATTTTTGGAGTTTCATGGGGTAGATCTAACTTTACCATTGCATCCGAGAGGTTGAAATTTGATGAGTTATCATTTTTTTGGCCACGATAGCGGATACGTGATATCGTGTATGTGATATCATAGCCTATCTTCTCATCTATAAATAAGGGGTAGAAAGATTTGATAGGCAGTTTTTCAGAGTTAGTGGTTAGAGTTTAATTTAAGTTTCATTTTACATCAGTTTCTCTCTCAACCCTTCTCTCCCAATGTATGCCCGTAGTGTGGTGATTGTAATTGTACGACATCCTTACTCAAGTGTGACGTACTTGCACATGCACATGATTGGCAATAAAGATAAAGATTACTTTATCATTGCAGCATTCACTTAGCTTAATTATTTATTTAATTATTATTTACTGCTTTTTTAGTTAATATATCTTCACCCTAAACTCCTTTTAAACGTGGAATGAGTACAACTTAATCACGAGCACTTAAGTGTGACTACTTGGTAACCCAGTAGCATACCTAGGATCTATTCTTGGTAATCCCAATGGTAGTTCTACATGAGGTCTAAGATGTGTACGGATGATTGAGGAATGGATGCTCATGGCACTTAGGCTAGTTTAGATTCTCTCTCACTTTTCCTCTTAGCTTAATTAAAGATATTTTCCATCATCTCCAGGAGTAGCATTAGTATAGGAACACATCATACACCTCACTCTAGACTAAACCATATGTGACAAAGTTAATACTAGTCTAGATGGGAAGATAACGAACTGCAACCTAAGAATAACTGTCTAGATACCACAACTAGTCTGTCTCTGGAGTTCAACCGGATCATGTGTGAAATGCTCGTATTCATATGGTTGAGTGTAGGGGTACCTCGCCACTCATCATTAGCACCATTGCCAGGGATGGTGCTAGTTATCTAGGCTAGTTATATCATACAAGGTCACTGTACAGGAATTAATGATATATCTTTTAGGAAGACAGCATTATAAAAAGTCACATATAAACTCACACACAATTGCACAACCATGTCTCTCCTACAAGACCATGATAATGCCACATCTAGTGAGGAAGTTCATTGAAGAACCAACAAACTATATAACAATGAAGATTAGAGCACGAGGTGGGGATTTCTTATAAACATAAATGAAGGCAACATCGTCCCAACGCACAAAAGTATAACTTACTTAATGACGATGAACCCCTATTGGCCACTACAAGCCTAACATGAATACAAGAGGTTGTTCGAATCTCCAGTAGGCATCGTAAGGAGAGCCTCCTACCCAGGCTCGATTTAAACAACTTTCCCAATTTCTCAGGAGGCTATGACTTAGATCTGCAACAACATTTACAAGCCTTTTACGATGTCTGTGCATGGAAAAACATTGATAATAGGTGGAAAAAACTCAAACTCTTTCCTATGACACTCGTTGGCCAAGAAAAGTATGGTATAGATCATTAAAACCAAATTCAATATGACATTGGCCAACAATGGTAGAACTCTTTAATGAAAGATATCAAACCTACGCAAGAGTGTCAACCTTGAGGAAAAAAATCCAAGAGCAGAAACAAGCACAACATGAACCCTTGGACATGGCCTTAGAAAGATATTATGCATTGTTAAACAACTATCCAGGCCATGAGTTCTCTGAGATTGATGGGCTTTGTGATGCAACAAGGAAAACCCTAGGAATGTATGCCCAAGGTCAACTATATGAACTACGAACCCATCAAGTCCAAGAGCTTATTAAGTGGGTAACAAAAGAAGAAGGAGAAATGGCTAGATGGGAGAGTGTTGAAAAAGATCAATGGGATGAAAATTTCAACTTAACAGAGGTCCATAATCATAAAAAGGAGAAATCAACCTACCTCAAGGAGGAAGAACCATCTCTGCCAATACAACAATCATTAGAGGAAGTCAAGGCAAAGATTAATAAGATCTTGGAATGGACGAATAAAAAGTGTGGAGAATATATTGATATTATTGAAGATAGGGTTTTGATAACCCGAGAAGCAGGACAAGATATCCTTAGACAATCAGAAAGAAGGGATAAGGAAGATAAGGGCTCAACTAACAATCATACGTATGAATGCAACATTTTCCTGTACAATCACCCCAAGGGCTAATGCCAAATCTTGTTACATTTATATGAGCATTGGGGGAGCAAGTTACACCTAGAGTTCGTACAGAGATATTGTGTTCAATCACAATGGCAACAATCTCAGTCATGGGAGAAGCCATCCCTAAACTAGAGACACCCTTCACATCATCTGAATCCAAATGCTTATCTAGTCCAACATCCTGTTTCCTCAACTGGGTCAACATAGCCTATCTTGCCAAATTACCATTCTCCTCAATACTATCAGGCCATGTCCTCAACACAACCACCACCTTTTGTACCTTACACTTCTCTTAAATTTCAACATTCTCATCCTTTCCCTCCTTCTACATCGCCACCAATTGTTCCTAAAGTGTCTGCACCACAATGACAACCTGCAAACATTACTTGTGCTACTATTGCCAACAGCAGTGAGAGACCTCGTCAACATCTAAAGTGTCCCTTCTTTAGACATGATCATAGGAAGGGACAACATAGTTCGGAGGCTACTACATTCTCCAACTCAACACAAGTCCAACACTATGGTGCATCCTTCTCTTCGAACCCAACGCCTCATGTCACTTCATTAGGACCACCAATTAGCACTCCAACAACCATACGGCCCAATGAATACAACCATGGAGAGCAACATCATGATCCTTGCATACCATATTACGGTCCCAAGTAACATACTGGGTCATCTCTTTATCTAGGAACCACATCTTATAAATTTCCCCACTATGGCTACTATAATCAGGTGTGTGAACCCCATGTTTCAATGTTTCCAACATGCAAGGATTCTCATCTTTCATTTATTAATCCATACCATGCTTAACCATTTAGTTATGGGGGATATCCCCCATTTTAATAACAAGTAGGATTAATAAATATTTTTCATCTTCTTTAATTTTACAATTTTTGTTTTCTAGTTTTTCATTTTTCAATTTCTTGTTTTATCTTTTTATCTTTTTATAAGTAATCTCATCTATGAATAAAACACTCATGTGGCTCATTGGTTGAGGTTTGTTCTATGTTATCGAGTCTCGAACAATCAATTTGTGGATAGCGAGCCCATTACACCCACTCATCCATTCTACAAATAAGAGGTTTTGTTCGAGGGTACAGTGATATTCTTGACATTCTTAAAACTTAAAATTAATTTTGTGTTCATTGTACCTAGAATGAAGAAGGATGGACCAAGAGGGAATGATTAGGGTGTGACATCAAGGGTACTTGTAGATTCTCTTTGGTGACATCTGTGAGAGTTATCACGCAACATTGTTGTACTAAGATCCTTGTAGATCTAATGCAAAATGGGAGTAAGAGTAATCAAAAGATACTAAAAAATCCAATGCTGTTCTAGGGGGTCCCATTGGAAAGACATGCATCCATGCCTGAAGGTTGGTGGCTTTTCTTGATTCAACAATCAAAAAGAAGAAAGAAAGAAAGAGAAAAAAAATGAAAAGAAAAGTGCCACAAAACAGAAATCACTCCTCCCTTGAATAAAATGCCAAGTGATCGTATGCCTTGTTGTTGTGGTGCTCTCATAGTCACTCATCATGGAATAAAACAATGCGGTATCACTGATCAAAGAAATGGTCTTGGTTGTGATCTTGGAACAATGGGTTACTGACACATTAATCATGCTTTACACGCAGGATTCACTATGCCCTAGGTCACTTTCCTCATATCCCAATCTCTACGATCCCTTCTGTAGTCTGTCTCACCTCACTGTCCATGAAATTGCTACTCGTGTCTCGTATAGCATAGAATTCTTACCTCATTTCAGTGATACTTACATGTGTGTATGTTGTGGAACCTGTGTGGATTACATTTAACCCTCCAAGTACCCACGGACACCTGTAGGTGTGGTTACGCAAGGGCATTATAGGTTGGAACCTACTTTGGGGAGGACCCACTTGCGTAATTTTTGTAATTTGCACTTATAACACCTCTTCCACATATCATCTACTACCCTTCGCATATTGTCAATGATATTCTTTCCCTTATTACTATCCCTTCAATTCACACATTCCTATGAACCATCACATAGCCTTGTTCTCCTATCTGAGGTCCTTATTGACAAATTTCACACCATCATAATTGTCATGTGTTCAAAACTAATTGAATTACCCTGGAACCCTTTCATAATCATCTAGATGTCCTTACTTTACAACGTTGATTTCAAAAAAATCTTCAAAATTTGGTATATTATGTTATGATGCAATATCGCTAACATGATATCCTATATGTGATATAGTGTTACATTAACCTATAAAAACATAACCCCCCCCCACCCCCCCGCAACACTTACCATAATTTTCAACTATTCATGCAGGGGAGTTTTTTCCAATTTCTCTCTATGACTTGTGACTGTGCATCCCTTGCTTTCATACTTATATCTCGCATGTTGGTCCTTCGATTTTCATTCCATCTAAACCCACTTGAACCCAAATTGTTCAGCTTAGTCATGGGGGAAGGGTACATGTCGAATAGCGCCTAACATTTTTGGAATTTTTTATCACCCGAAGGACATTAACAAGGGTAATTAATTATAATATTAAGGATAATTATGCTGAAAATAATTTCATCCCATTAGGTATATCGGGAAACTAAATTTGAAAACCACCTAAGCAAAAAAAAAGGGACTAAATATCACAATCTTTTGGGAAACATCACATGGAGATAAAATAAATTCATTAAGGCAAGCAGTAAGGTATAACTTAACTTTGGGAAAAAACCTTACTAACAATTGGCCTCGTGTGATCGCAGATGGCCACGAAACGTAGACAATAGGAAGGTCCTGCTTAAGCTGGGAGCAAATGACCTAGCAAAGGCAAAGGACAAGTTCCTGCCAGACAACATGCAGAGTAGGAGGAACAATCATTTAACATTCACCAAGAAGACCCTGCTACTGTACAATCAAGGTAGGAGGGAGGAGGATCTGCTGCAGTGCCTGAACAAGGAAAACATCTCACGTTGCCCTAGGATTGTGCTTAGGCTATTCATGAAAAGTCTACATTCACTGCAGCGATTGTGGAATTAAATTTTGAAACTTTTGCAGAGTTTTCTCCAGAGGTCGTTAGGGACCACCTCAAAGGGTCCCAATTATGGTCTATCCTCTCTGAAAATGGTGCCTGGTACTTAGGGGAAACGTACCAATTTTGGCACAATAAGGAACAAGGCACCACGGTTAACATTTGTGGTGTGACAGTTGATTTCTTTGTTTAGGCCATTTTAGAAGTATTAAACCTTCCAAATATAGGGCCAAAGGTTGCTTAGTTGTCTACTCATTCAGGCCCTGATGTGTGACGAGTTTGGTTGGAAAGGGCGTATGGCAAGGAAGATAAGACATTTGGGGAGTTGACGATGGAAGAGAGGATCTACTTCAAAATAGGCACTTATCACCTCTTCCCCACAAAGGGCTTAAAAAGAATTTCAACATATGCAGCAAGAGGATGTGCAGTGTTGATGGGGAAGGTTAATGCCAACCTATCTCATTTATATTTTACAGAGATCATGAGGTGGTTTGAAGAATGGAAGACAAGGAAGCTTGCATTGCCCTTCCCTTGTCTTATCAGGAAGCTGTGTAGACATGCTAGTATCAAAGGATACACCAATGATGTCCTCGTAACAGCCCAAAATACTTCATATGTTGAACTACTAAAAACACCGGCTGCAAGGAAAATCACTGGTGAGATGTTGGGGCTGGAACAAGAAAAGGAACGAATGACAGGACCAACTACAACTCAACTTGCAGGGCCTGGCCAACTTCCAAGCACAGGACCTAGCCAAAAATAGGAAGTAGGGCCTAGCATGGGCTAGTAGGATCAACCACCGCCACCACCGCAAGATTATCTACTGTCGATGAGCCATCTCCGGGCCATCGTTGAGATGGTTAGTTGGGGAAGTCATGATGATGCAAATCTCTTCTGTATCATCTCGATGCCATACAGCCCATGATTTGTTTGGATTGTGCAAGGGGGAAAGTGTCCATTTATACTTGAGGAGAGGAGAGCACTTGGTCACAACAAATCTTAGGAAACGCTGCATCTTTTCAAGTGCAATTAGAAATTGGTGAAGGGGCTATAGTGGTGGTCATGCAGCACCAGGATGCAGTAGGAGTTGAAGAAGTGGTCGTAGACCACATTAAAGAACTGTTCAATGTACCTTTTGTGCCACCGATAGATCTCACAAAAGTAGGGGATGCTCAAACTTTGGCCAGAACCTCAATGACTCATGCAGAACATGAGGATGTACTTGATCGATTGCTACAAATAGGATAGGTAATGACGTTCCTATTTGACATCCCTCAAGATGTGATGGCAATTCAATCAGACCTCATTTCCACCAAAGGAAATCTAGTCTTGACAGAGATGAGGGCCGAGCATGCAAAAGCAAAGGTACAAAAATTGCAAGAAAGGCTCGTGGCCCTACAAGTAGCATAGCGGGACCCTTTGCAATTTGTTCCTGTAGACCAGTTGGACAGTTTCAAAATTGAGCAACTGACCAAACTACTAATGAAGAATAAGAAGGTGGTAGAAGAGAAAGAGAAGGCTATTTGGGATGCCTCTGTAGCACATGCACAAACTCATGCACATACCAAGGCATTCAAGGCCTTACAAGAGGAAAACAAGTAGCTTGTTACTGAAAACCTTTGGTTGACCTTTGTGGAAAAGCAAAAGAATGTTCTCAAAGAACATTTCCATTAGTTGTGAGAATAATTCATCCAAGTCAACCAAGACATGAACCATTTAGCCAGGGAAAATTGAACCCTCTCAATGGAGGAGGTACACACCATCTACCAAAATATGGCTATCAAAATAAGCAGGTGGCAAAATGAGGCTGAATGGCATGAAAAGCTAAAGAAGCACTTTTGAGACCAGGTGGAGATGTACAAACAAATCATAGAGAAGGAAATTCATATGGCCAAGGCCAACAACAATGCTATCAGTGCTCAACATACTGACTGGCGGGCCATACTAGACACATATGCATTCGTCCACCAGGTGGAACTTAAGAACTAGGACATGTAGATCCATGATTTTACAGAATACATGAAGTTGGCAAACTTGCGGTATGCCAACCTTGCCATGTTAATAGTAGGTGCCTAAGAACAGAGCTCGAGTAACTGGTAGCTACCACCTACATCAAATATGAAACAAAATTTGTAGAACGTAAGAAGATATTGCAAAAATTGGAGATTGCAAATTCTAAACTTGAAGTGGTTAAAGCAAGCTACCAAGGACAAAAAGGTGTCACAACAGATTTGGCTCGACGGCTTGTGGACTTTCAAGAATACAGAGAGAAATCTAGAGCCTATGAGGAGGAATGACAGGTGTTCGCGGCATGGTATGTCAAGGCAAATCAAATGTTTCCGCAACTACCCTGCCCATGGGAAGTGCTGAATCCATCAAACATCGAAACATTAGCATGGACGGTGCAAGACCCCTGAACTGAAGAGGAGAAACTCCAGGTCATACTTCAACGCCATCAAGTCCCAAGATCTGGAGCACAAGACAAGGGAAAAGCAGCCATGGAGGAGCCACTGCCACCAGGAACTACATGAGTTCCATCAATTTTGTAGCTGTAGGATTTCCCTCCACATTCTTTGTGTTGTGTCTCAATTTTGTTCTAATTCCACACTACGACATGAACCCATTCTTACCATTTAATAATCCCATACCTATCCACTGTGTAATCAACGGAGCTTGTTCTCACTATAACTTGAGGATGAGTTTTCATTTAGTCATGGGGGTATGATGAGTTATCATTTTGTTGGCTGTGATATCGCATACGTGATATCACAACCTATCTTCTCATCTATAAATAAGAGGTAGATAGGCAGTTTTTTAGAGTTAGTGGTTAGAGTTGTTAAATTTAAGTTTCGTTTTACATCAGTTTCTCTCTCAACCCTTCTCTCCCAATGTATGCCCGCAATGTGGTGATTGTAATTGTACGACATCCTTATTTGAGTGTGACGTACTTAGACACACACATGACCGACAATAAAGATCAATATTACTTCATCATTGCAGTATTTACTTAGCTTAATTATTTATTTAATTGTTATTTACTGCTTTCTTAGTTAATATATCTTCACCCTAAACTCCTTTTAAATACGGAATGAGTACGCCTTAATCACGTGCACTTAAGTGTGACTATTTGGTAACCTAGTAGCATACCTAGGATCTACGCTTGGTAATCTCAGTGGTAGTTGTGCATGAGGTCCAAGATATGTACGGATGATTGAGGAACGGATGCTCATTACACTTAGGCTAGTTTAGATTCTCTCTCCCTTTTCTTCTTAGCTTAATTAAAGATATTTTCCATCATCTCCAGGAGTAGCATTAGTATAGGAACACATCTACACCTCACTCTCGACTAAACCATACGTGACAAAGTTAACATTAGTCTAGATGAGAAGACAGTGAACTGCGACCTAAGAATAACTGTCTAGATACCACAACTAGTCCATCTACGGAGTTTGACCTGATTGCACGTGAAATGCTCGTATTCGTATGGTTGAGTGTAGGGGTACCTTGCCACTCATCAAAATCTATCGAAAATGACTCTTGTTTTTTAAAAATGGACTCCAAAGTCACAATTTATGACCGATTTAAGTTGCAAAAAGTTTCATGTTTTTTAAGGTTTCTGAAGAGGTCACCCATCTTAGTGCTACTCCAAAGCAAACACGCTTAAATATAAAATTTGTATCCCACTTGCTCTCAAGGATCCAATTTCTTTTTTTGATGAATTTTTGCCTATGTTTTAAATTCAATTTTACTGCCTACGCCTATTTTGTTGGTGTTTTCAAATTTTCTACTAATTAACGTAAAATTTTAAGGTTGATGGGAGGTAGGATTTATGATGTCTGTGGTGTTCACGAAAGTGGGATTTCCACGGTGCCCACTGTGTCCATGGAGCTTCATGGGAGACAGGATTCCACGGTGTTCACAGTGTCCATGGAGCTTCGTGGGAGGCAGGATTCCACGATGTCTGCATTGTGAGAGGCAGGATTTCACGGTGTCTGTGGAGTGCCGTAAGATGCAGGATTCCATGGTGTTTGTGGTGGTTGTGGAGCACTGTGGGAGGCAGGATTCCCAGGTGTCTGCGGAGGTTCATGAGAGGCAGGGTTCCACGGTGTCCACGGTTGAAATGCCGAAATTTCTGGCCGGTTTTTCAGCAAAATTTGTGGGGAAGCCAGGGCAACGTTAGCGGCGCAGGCAATGGCGGGGCGACATCAGGGAGCAGCAGCGCGCCGGCGATGAGCACAGAAACAACAGCAACGGCGCACGTGGCTGCGGGCGAGCGTTTTCTTAGAGTCGCTCGTGCTGGTGTTTGGTGAGAGTGACAGCGCATGTACGCGGAGGCACTGACTGTGGAGGAACGTCGCTGCGTCGCGTGAAAAATGGCACCCTCAACGTGAGATCTCACAAATGAGAACGGGGAGTTGACCGAGGTAAGGCGGCATAAAGCATGGCACCCACTAAATAAAGATAATAAATTCATAAAGGGAAATAAGTCAAAAAACACAAATGACTAAGTCATCACCATCCGGAAAGCGGTTGCTTCATCGTCAAAACAATTGATCACGCCGTCCACTCAGATGCACATGAACATGTTAACATTTTCGTAAAATGTTTTTGACTTTTTATCAGAACACTGACATTTCGCAGGTGAAAACTCAAGCAAATCAGTTTTTAAGAAAAATGGATACTTGAATCCAAGTGCAGCCCACCACAAATGTTTCCCATCCCACCAAAAATCCGTGGATAAAAACAGCCAGTTAAGATTCCAATGGAAAGAGGCCACGTTCCTTCGATGATGATAAGCTTTAGAATAAAGTGATGAACCATCAAGTAAAAAGAAAAAACCTTCAACTGGCCTATGGATGACAACTCTCAAAATTCCTTGCAACACTCAAAATTCCTTGCAACACTCAAAATTCAAACAGCGTGTTTGTAGGTGTGCACCCGTACATACAATGATCCTTCTTGAAATATTTAATTAATATCAAAATTATCAAAATATGTTCCGGGATCTGCCGTGCCCGCCGGAGCTGAGCTACTGTGGATGGTCATGCTGCCACTCAGCAACGGAAGGCCCGCCCGTCGAAACCGAAACTGTACACGTTGCTCTTGGGCATGAGCCTGCGGCTGTGAGGATCTCCTCCGCAGCAGTGAGAGGAGAGAACGCAATCGAGGACACAGGCCCAAGATTTTATTTTATTTCTTAATATAATGCAATCCAGTTTTCTCTTTGAGCAAATGATCTGGTGGTTAGTGAAATAATGCTTAAGAGTTGGGTTTGTTTAGTATAAGGTTTTGGGTTCAATTCCGAGCCACCAAATTTTAGCTTTGACATTAAAATTTAAATTCAATTTAAAAATTCTTTTAATGTTAAAAATTATTAAATTTTATTAAAAGGCATGAATAGCGAGAAATGTGATAGTTTGATTGAGATAAAATTTGTATCATTGGAATAATCTCGACGAATACTATGTAGTAAACATAGTTTCACGGTTCTAAAATTAAGTTAGATTTTCAAGGTTTGAAAGGGTCAAAATAACTCATTTTGCCAAATTGATATTCCTAAGATGATGTATGGTTAATATGATGACTTCAAGATGACTTGGACTTGATTGTAAGTGATGTATCGACTCTAAAATGCAATATAACACATATTCTTTTACAATTTTGCAAATGATGTAGGCCTATCTTCTATACCCTAGCAAGGTACTAAGGAGAAGATTATGAAAACACTACTATTTGAGTGCTAGTTTTCTTATGAGTGTCATTGTTATAATCCTTATTGTTGAGTAGGAATAAGACAATCTTATGGTTGTGTTTAATTTTTTAAAGTTATCAATGCATAGGTCCTAGGTAATATGAGTAATGTTAAGTTAAGGGGTTTGGTACATGGGAATAATAAATCTTGACCTAGGCTATAGTTACTAACCTTCTAAGATAAATTAACAGTGACCGTATTTAATTAATATTTTAATAATATTACAAGATGGGTAAGAATTACATGGTGTATCTTTGTCTCACCAATATCTCTTGCAATTGATGAATCTTGATGATGCATAATCAGATCTTCCTTGATTAGTGATATTCATGAAAGAATTTTATTGGTTGGTGGGATCTATGTTAATTATAGATGCCTGATCCATTGTTCATGAAATCAATGGAAAAGTACCTTTTGGGTTACATAGATCATCTCAAATATGTGGCACATCTCATGGAGGTTCATAGCTCTCCCTAGATTGTGGCTTCATGGTTTATCATCAAGTTGTAGTTAGCCCATGGTGCTGATTGGCCCTTGGATCATGGTTTGCTTTGATACTAATTGTGACATCATGTTCTTAGATGTCATGAAAAACATCAAATATACATTATATTAGACATTATGCATAAGAAGATAATAGACCAAATGTCAAATATATGTAATATTCGACATTATGTGTAAAGAAAATAATAGGGAAAATGCAAAAAGAAAAGGGAAAAAATGCTTTATTGATGTGGAATAATGTGTCTGGATCATGCTCTAAAAATGTTACTTGGGTTTTTCTTCCTTCAACATCTATCCTTTAAAAACAATCCATCACTACCACCATAGTTAGGCCTACAACTAATGGTTGGATGTTGGATTTCTTTACTGCTTATCATTGGTGTCATTGTTGAGGCTAAGTCAATGTATGCTAAGTAATTGATTGCACAAAGTTTGTTGTATCAAAACCTAGCATTAAAACTCATAAGGAAGAAGATTGGAGTATGCCAATGTAGACAAGGAACTCATATGCTCATCACAATCCTTGTTATCTTGATTTCACCTTCATCTTTCATCAGGATGGATAGTTAAGGTTGAGAGATCTTCAAGGGAACATTATTCTACCACTAGAACATTTAGCACCCATCATGCTACAAATTGCTCTTAGGGGGATGAAATTGAGTGAGGTACTTGGAGGATATCATGTGATCAAATACATGACCAAACCCTATGAGTCCACTAAGGAGTAGTTACAAAGAGATAATGTCATGGAGACCAAGCATGATCAGAAAAAAGGAAATTAGGTCAACTCTCCTATTATTTGGAAGAGCTTGATGGAGATGAATTCATAGCTAAACAAATCCACAAAAATGATGAGTTCCAGTCACAAATGCTTATAATCCGATTAGAGGAACCAATTAAGCACCAATAATTCTTTGAATTAGCAAAGACACTTAGAAGGGAGGCAAAAGAATCAAGGTACAAGTAGGACTCAAGGCCAAGAGCTCCTACTAGATCTCATAGAGAAGAACATCAGATTCACAGAAGGAGGACAAGTGAACATCATTCTTCTACTACCTCATTTGCATCCTCATGATTATTAGAGGACTTTGATAGAAGGAGGCAAAGGTACAAGGATCATGATAGGGAAGGGAGAAGGACTCATGCCTGTCATGACCATCATTCAAGACATTTTGATTCAAAAGATGAAGAGTATGAATAAAGAAGATGTAGGAATCAAAGAGATCACAAAAGGAATGAATACAGAAGGAGACATTACTATAACTAAGTGCATGAACTTGATTAAGATGATGAACCCCTCATGGATTCTCAAAGCATGATTAACATACAGGAAGTTGTACACATTCCAACCAAGCACACAATGGATAGCCATATCAAATAGCTTGATATGTATAACATGCCAAGATTTGAAGGTGGTTATAATGCTAATCCACAACACCACCTTCAAGCTTTCCAAAATGCTTGTGCCCTACATAACATTGAAAGTGATTGCCAAAAGTTGAAGTTGTTTCCAAGAATACTTGTGATAGAGGCAAAAATTTGGTATAGATTACTTGAACCTAAATTAATTAGAAGATGGAGTACCATGCTAGAGATCTTCAACGATAAGTATCAAACCTACTCATAAGTGTCTAACTTAAGAAAGAAAATCCAAGGATGGAAATAAGGCAAAATTCCCAATTATTATGGGAAGAGCATGGCTTAGCACTATTGACACTAAGCTTGGAATTTGTGACTTGTCCTTTCCAAGAAAGATGAAGTCGACATTATACAAAGACAGAGAGTTCCATGTATCACATATAACAATAATTAATGCAATTACATGCAAAGAATATGAGCTATCAGAAAAGAGGATACCAAAGCATGCAACAAATGTGTAGAAGAAATATGTGGGTAGAAATGTATCTATGTAATAGCCACATAGCAGGAAGGCACACAGTGGCTGATTACAAATTAAGAGATTGAATTAAATAAATACATGAAACTAGAAGAATAAATTATTAGTGCCAACATTGAAGAGATTGATAAGTTAGAACAATTCAAAGAAAGGTACTTCCACCCATGATCAAATCAAGAAGAAGAGATAGATTGGGAATGCTTGGAGATCCCATATACCATAGAACTAGAACTGTTGGAACTGAAGGACCTACCAACCACATTGGAATATGCATTTTTAAATAAAAAAAAGATAGTAATAATCAATGCCACTTTAATAGAAGAACAAAAAAGAAAGCTGCGAGAAGATATAAATAGATAGCCCATAGTCTTCATGTGGTCTTATGATGGGATCACAGGAATTGATTTGCAAATTTGCCAACACCAGATATACAATAACCCTGTTGTTAAATCAAGATGCCAACCCCAATGAAGGCTTTATCCTAAACTCAAAGAAGTAGTCAAGAAAGAGTTGGAAAAACTACTAAAGGTAGGATTCATCTATCCTATTATGGATAGTGAATGGATCAACCTCTTAGTAATTGTTCCAAACAAATGGGATAAGTGGAAAGTTTGCATTGACTTTCAGATGTTGAACTCAGTTACATTCAAAGATCACTTTCCTTTGCCATTTGTTGATTAGGTCCTGGACATCATTGTAGGACATGAATATTATAGTTTTTTGGATGGATACAATAAATATAATTAGATTTTCATTACACCCAAAGACCAAGAGAAGACAACATTTAGTAGTCCGTGGGGAATGTTTGACTAAAAGTAGATATCCTTTAGTCTTTGCAATGCACCAGCTACCTTCCAGAGACTGGTATTAAGCATATTTCAAAAGCAAATAAAAAATGGTGTAGAAGTATTTATGGATGATTTTTTGATATATGGGCTAGATTTCAAATAAGCACTAAACTAGTTAAAGCAAGTACTCAAGAGATGTGCTAAGATTAATTTGAAGCTCAATTAATAGAAGAGCCATCTCATAGTCCAGAAAGGCATAGTGTTGGAACATAAAATCTTATAGAAAGGTATAGAGGTAGATCTAGAAAAGATTAGAGTCATCTAGAATATCGCTCAAAGGCCACAAATAATGAAAGATGTGAGATCATTTTTAGGCCACACAAGATATTATCAAAGGTTCATATAAAACTTTTCAAACATAGCCAAATTTCTCATGGAACTCACAAAGAAGGATGCATCCTTTGAATGGATAGATTCGTGTGAAAAGGCATTCAAGGCTTTGAAGTAGAAATTAGTGGAAACACTAATCCTTCAAGCTTCAAATTGGTCAAGATATTTTTATATCATGACCAATGCTTTCAACTGTGCACTTGGTGCAATACTAACATAATTAGATGATTAGAAGAGGCCTTACTACATACACTGTGCCAACAGAAGCATCACTAGAGCATAATTAAATTACATCACAACAAAAAAAGAGTTTATGATTGTGGTGTATGCACTTAAAAAAATCAAACATTATGTGCTTGGATACTAGATTTATGTCCACACTAATCATAGTGCCATTTGATATCTTATGAACAAACTAGTGGTTAGTCCCAGGGTGATAAGATGACTCATAATCTTACAAGAGTTCAACATCAAAATAATTGATAAAAAGGGAATAAAGAATGTCGTAGCTGATCATCTATCAAGGTTGAAATGGGATTTTAAAGATGAAGTAGAATCTTTATTAGACCAATTTCCTAATGAGGATCTATTTATCAAAATAGTATAGATTGTAAATTCAATAGGAATGTCATGGTTCACAAAATATCTGACTTATCTATCAACACAAGAGCTCCCTGCTAAATGGAGTAGAAAATAACATGAGAAATTCCTTCATAGAGCAAAAAAATTATGGAAATCAATGGTAATATGTACAAGATTTTTGCATATGGGCTCATTTGATGGTATGTGCCAGAGTGTGATCAATAGAAAGTTTTACAAGATGTCCATGAAGGCCCATGTGGTGGCCACTATGCAAGGCATAGGATGACACTTAAGCTGATGATGGCATGCTACTTTTGGCATACCTTGTTTAGAGATGTCCACACTTTTGCATAATCTTGTAAGTAATGCCAAAGAGATGGAGTAGTTAGGGCTAGATATGAAGGACAACAACACTAGCTAGATATAGCCATTAGAACCTTTTGACATATGGGGAATTGACTTTATGGGATCCATAACATTCATGTAAAATGGAAAAGGATACATCATTGTGATATGGATTACTATATGAAGTAGGCAAAGGCAACATTAGTAAAAGACTATATAACAAAAACAATTACCAATTTTTTTTAACAACATGTGGTGAATAGATTTGAAGTACTAAGAATGCTTATATTAGATAATGGAACTCACTTCACCAGTGCTACCTTCAAGAAACTCATGTAACAAATTTGTGTGAACCATAAGCTAACAACACCATAGCATCCCCAAGCAAATGGTCAAGCTAAAGTAACTAATCATGAATTTACTAGGATACTCACTAGGATGGTTAGTAGATTTAGTAGGAACTAGAATACTAAACTAAATGATGCGCTATGGGCTTATAGGACATCTTAGAAACTACCTATAGGGTACTTCCCATACAAGTTAGTCTATAGAAAGTTGTCAGTAAAGCTTCACATTCTACCTACCACTAGTGAACTTGATCTTGACTTGAACTTAGCCCAAAAGGAGCATCTCATGAACTTGAATCTTCTAGATGAGAATAGGTTAGTAGCACTCATGAGTAGTGAAGTTCATAAACTTTACTTTAAACTTAGGCATGATACATGGATAAGGCATGTAACCATACAACTAGGTGATAAGGTCCTCTACTCTAATCCTAATCATTTACTCCAAAAACCCAAATTTCAAACATTTTGGAAGGGAGCATACATTGTGTAAGCCATTTATCCATATGGTACCTTACACATCTATCACCCATCTTATTCACATAAGCTCATCCTTGTCACTATCTAATAAGTCAAACTCTATCACGAATATTTCAAGGAGTGTACCCAATCAACCAAACTATCTTCTACTTATTCTCTCTTCCATATAATTGATCTTAATGATAGTCATGAGGGTGTCAATTTCGAACCATAGGTAGTTCATTAAATTTTTTATTTTCTTTTCATTTTTTCACATTCTTTAATATTTTATTATTTTTTAATATTTCTCATTCGTTTATTCTTTTCATTTTTAAAATTTTTTGATATTATTTAATAATTTTCAATTCTTCAATAATTTTTCATTCTTTGACACTTTTCATTCTTTACATCCTTTTTCAATTCTTACTATCTTTTTCATACTTGTAGAACCAAGTGGGAATGTTAAGGGTTTGACATCAAAGGGATTTGTGGACTCTATTGGATTACTTATGTTAATTATATCATGTTTCTTAGATTGTATTGTATTCTTGTAGATCTAACAAAAAATGAATGTAAGAGCAAAATAAATGCTACCTTACTATGTCACTAGAAAGACATGTTACCCATGCCTAAAGGTAGTCCTCTAGTAAGGTTGACATTGATAAAAATAAAAGAGCATAGAATAAATCTAATAAATAAATAAATAAAAATTTCCATGAATAAAATCCTCCCTTGGAAAATACACCAAGTGACAATACTTCTTACAATAATGATAGTCTTACAGTTGGGATCCCAAGAGATGCCATGATGCAATGTCATTGGAATGTGGTTTGAATTTGGTTTGAATCTTGGATAGAAAGGCTATTGATTACTTTAACCACTAATGAAACACAAGAATTCATTAAGCCCATGGTAAGATACCTCACTTTCCAATTTTTGCAATCCCTTCTAAGTCCATTTCATCTCACTGTGTGAATAATCATAACTTGTGGTTTTGTGTAACATAGTGTAATTTTCTTAACATTGGTGATACTAACATGTATATTTTGCTAAATAGGTATGCATTACATTCAACTCCTTAAGTGCCTAAGGACACTTTTAGATATGGTTATACAAGGGCATTAAGGGTTGGAGCTTGCTTTGGGGAGGATCCACTTGTATAATTGTTGTATCTTATACTTGCCAAACAATTTCACATCATCTTGAGCCTTCCAATACTAATAGATATCAATAAAAAAATCCCTTATTAGTCAAAATATTTGTTCCAATAACATGAATTCATTACCCATATCATCCATCTTATTAACATGTAATGAACTTTCATAGCCCAGGATTTCTTCTTTATGTACTATCCATGCCAAATGTTTGAAAAATATGCGTCATCCATAGTTCAAGACCTTCTCACTATGCTTTAAAACTTCCAGACATTTAAAAGAATTTATTTTCACCCTTAAAACTCATTAACAAATGTGAGTTCTTGGCCTCCAATATTGGACCTCTGATATTAGAGTGGCCCTAATATCATATCTTTGATATCAGATCTCTAATATTAGATCCCACAAAAACTATAAATAGGTAGGGACTTAGCCAAGCTTTTTCATTTTCACATTTGTATCCTAGAGAGATTTTTTTCATTTTTCATTTATGATTTGAGCTTTGACCTCCTAGCTTCCCCAAGCCATAACTTGCACATTATCGCTATGATTTTCATGTTTTTCTAATCTATTTGATTCTATAGTACTCATCTTAGTCATTTGGGGGGGGGGGGGGGGGGGGGGGGTTGTGGGGTTTGGAGGGTGGAGGGATGCTAGTAAGGAAAATCTCACCAATTTTTTTGGAATTTTCTAATGTCCAGTAGGTATTATAAGGGTAAGTGTGAAATGAAAATTAAACATTTTTAATAAAAAGCAACCACATTAATGCCAAAAAAACTTAAATAATTCTTGTAAGGAACCATAACAATCATTACAAGCCATGAATAAGAATGAAATGGACAATTGTGAAGGGTTATAAGAAAATTAACACTTATGGGATAACTTTTTGAAAATTTCCTAACTCTGCAATCATAATGAACTAAGAACTTAATGTAACTAAGGGTATGAATAAGGTATAGAATTATTGAGAGAATTTATGAGAATAGCTTACTAATTCCAAATTGTTGATTAATTGTAGATGGTCCCAAAGAGAGGAGCACAAGGTGGACCTTCACAATTAGCAAGAAAATGACCAAGAGGATGAGGAAGAGGCAAAAAAAGAGTATAATAGCTACAACTAGAACATGCAGAGTAGGAGGCCTAATCATTCAACATCCATCAAGAAACACTGGCTACTAGATATTCGGCTCAAGTGGAGGCAGAACCACAACCATGAGGATAATGCCTTACATTGTCACTAGAATGTCTCCAAATTATTTAAGAAAGAATGCTCCTAATCACAATAATTTTGGAAATGAACTTTGGTCCATTTGTGGAGCTTTTTATGGAAGTGGTGATGATGCAACTTCAAGCATCACCACTATGGCCCATCCTATCAAATAGTGGAGACTAGTACCTTAGGGAGACTTACTAGTTTTGGCATAACAAGGTGGAAGATGCTATAGTCAACATAGAAGAAGTCTCTATTTCTTATTTAGTAAAGGTGATAGCATAAGCTCTAAACATGCCCAGTGAAGGGGAAATATTTAGCACATCTATCCACAAGGCCTAATATAGAAACCAGAAAATTATGGCTGAGGAGAGCATATTACAAAATGGATAAAGAATACAATGAATTAAATATGGAGAAGAGAATCTAGTTTAAAATTGGCACATATCACTTATCTCCCACCAAGAAACTAAATATATTTTCCACCTATGCAACCAAATGAAGTGTGATCTTGATGAAAAATATAATGCTAATCTCGCACAACTCTACTTCATGGAGATTCATAGGCGATTTTAGGAAAAAAAGGTAGGGAAGCTCACACTTCCTTTTCCTTGCCTAATTAGGAAGCTATGCCAACATGTTGGAATCCTAGGGTACACTAATGACATCCTCAAGAAAGCTCAAGATGTTTCATATGTTGAGATGCTCAAGCCTACACCGCCAAAGAAAAATTAGGTGGAAGAAGAAATAGAAGTTGGGGAAACCACACAAACCACTGAACAATAATAACAAGTGAGACCTAGTGGTTAGCAGTAGTAAGAGCAATAATAATAGCAAGAGTAGCAACAATAGTAAGAGTAGTAGCAATGAGTAACAAGAATAGAAATACTATTGTAGTAAGAATAGTAACACTGTGGGATTATAAACCATCAATGAGTCATGTTTAATAGATTATAGAGACTATGAATTGGGGAATAGGAGAGGAAGTTAATGTCTACAGAGTTATTGATAATGCCATTTTATCCATAGTTTTTGGAGATCTTGTAAGTGGACAAATCTCATTGCAATTAGGAGGAGAGACTCAATGGTCACAAAAAATCTTTGGAAATGCTACATCATTCCAAGTGGTGTTAGAGATTAGAGAAGGAGCCATAGTTGTGGTAATGTAACATCAAGATGTAGTAGATCTAAATGGAGCCAGAGATGCTTAGATGCTAGCTAGAACCTAAATGACTTCTGCAAACCATTAAGATGTTCTAGATCAACTACTATAGATTGGATAAGTGATGATAACTCTTTTTGAAATCCCAAGTGATGTCACTATAGTGCAGTTAGAGTTAATAATGACAAAAGGTAAACTGGTCATGGTAGAGACTTGGAGCACATAGAAGCTAAAATTATAAGATTACAAGAAGAGCTTGCTAAAATACCACAAAATTTTACATGTTATAGTTAATTTTCATTATGTAGCTTTCATTCCATGAAACCTAAGGAAAAAATTTATTGTGAATGTGAAGATTGTAATCCATGAGGGGTGATCTCATATATTCCATGCTTTTGGGATTGTAAATTTCCTCATAAGTGGTCAAAGCCTTATTCCCTCACTATGGAAGTTTCTTCCCAACATAGAGGCTCCATCCCTAGTGTGAAAACTACATGCCCCCACCGTGGAAGCTATAAAAGCTAGATTTCAACACTCCATGCACTTCAAAGTTGATAGCAACTTCAGCAAGCATGTTAGAAGGCTCATTGTGGAAGATTCATCTCTAGCATAGAAAGTGTGCTCCTCATTACTATTTATAGTAAATGGTATGGCCATGGGGAAAGGGTACTTACTATATATAGTAGCACCCAAAATTTTGGGTATCCATCTTACCTATATGAGATAAAAATTTGTAGCAATTATGTAGCCAAATTATATCCTAATCACAACCATTTTGTAGCTCCATCCATGGTCAAAAACCTATAAAAACCATCCTTAAACACCATTTATAGGTTCTACAATTTTTGATGGTTCCATGATTTTTGAAAATATTTACAATTATGTAATCTTGGTAGTTCCAAAAATTTTCAAAATTCCACACTTGGGCATTTCCAAGCACTCAAGAGCTCTTGCAATCACCTATGGTTGCATTCTCTTGAACTATAGCATGAAAGCACTATAGGTTTTGCAATCTCCCTAAGATTGGTGGGTTTTTAGTATCAATTTTGTACTTTTGGGACTTCCAACCCCTAGTGTGAAGCAATTTGATAGATAATTTTCTCACTTTTCTCATGCCCAGTAGTAACCCATATTGCAGATCTACAATTTGTAATAGAGGAGATGCGAAAGCATCAGGAGTGGCTTAGTACTTGGATTGCGGAGCAAATCACATTAAATTTAGTAGACTTTGAACTCTTACCCCTAAAAACTCTTGTTTTCTCTCTTATAGGAATTTCTTGTACACATTTCTAAAACTTATTCTTTATTATTTTAATGAAGTTTTAAAGTTTCATTATGTGTGTAATCTACATTTTCTTTCCATTTTACAGATATATAATTTTTGCATTATATTTTCTCAACTCTCTATTTTGCATTTTGTAAGTCCTTGGATGATCTGTTGAATCATCTAGGGCACCTCAAATTCCATTTTTTTGAAGGCCCTAGGAATTTAGGGTTGAGGCTATTACATCAAATCCATTGATTTTTTAGCGATCAATTTTTCTAGTCGTAATAGTTTTTAGACACTAAAAGAAGGGCCTTCTTCTAATTTCTTTATCAAGATCTATCTTTCCCATAGCCAAAGCTGTAAGTTGAAATCCTTTTCCTAATTTTTTGCATTAAAAATTTTGAAGAAATCATTCCCCACCTATGATCAATACTATAGTGTAGAAGTTGTAAGTGGTTGCGTGATGGCTTTTCACAACAAATTTTATGAATTCTCCTACCCAAATCCAACATTGAAACCTTTTTCTCCCTTTTTTTCTTTTTGATGCCAATTTTTTCTAGTTTCTAAAGTTTGTTGTGCAACCCTTCAGCAAACGATCAAACTTTCAGAAGCCATCTTCGCCCTCATCTTTCCAAGTTAAGAAAATTGGCAGCTTGTCAAAACTAGTCTTAGTGGAAAAACACTAACTTTCCATTTTAGTTCTTAGCCTTGCTCCCCATCAATGTTGGATTAGGAGATGTGAGATTTCCACCATCTTACCCCCTACCATACCCACCATAGAGGTAGTTATGGAGCCAGCATGAGTAAGGCTTATTACCAACTTTCATAGCTTTCTATAATGACTTACGAATTATAGAAAGTGCTCCATTTTCAACTATTTTTTCTTTGGTTGACCATTTTTGAATTTCACTTGTTGGGATTTACCTCTATTTTTTCCTTTTATAGCCTATTTTCAGCCATTTTTATGAAATAACCATGTCTTTTCAATAGACCACCAAGTTGCCTTTCACCTTCACTAGCAAAGGTCCTAGCCAACAAGCCATGAGGGTCTGTTACCATAAAGACCCTTCTATCATTAAATGTAGGTAGTCTTTGAGGGTTAAGGAAAAAAGTCCCAACTTTGAAGCCATAAACAAAGATCTATATAACAACATTTGCACTAAAATGCAAGCTAGCATACTGATTCCTTATTTGGAAGCAGAAGCCAAAAGGGAGTTCAAACTCATCCATCACAATGGCAAAGAATACATCCCTTTCCCCTATGCCAAAATACCTCTTAATGACATTTATGTGGGTATCCTAGCCCAATTAATTGAGATGGAAGAGGAAGATGAAAAGCATAGCTTGGAGGAACAATAGAAAGAGAAGGATGAGTTTAGGGTAGAATTTAAGCCCAAAAACATCCTGGGAGGGTTGTTCCAATAAGCAACCCCCAAGGCCATTGAGCATTGCCCTCATGCCTCTATTTTCTCCATGGGCATGGTACTACCATCTTCCACTTCCTCTTACCCTACAATGGCTGATCCCATGCTAATAATAGCCATACATCAAACCCAATTGATGCCACAACTAATGATCTATAATCCATCTATGTCATTTGCCACACAACCTTGATCTATGTAGCCATCGATGGTGATTTTCACCACTACAAACCCACTAACCACCCATGTGGGATCCACCATGTGACCCTAGGCAACTCAAGGGTCACACCACCTCTTTATTCTATTTGTGCCTTAGGTACTGACACAAACATTCTTTTCCTTGTTTGGCCCATAAGCTACGATCATCATGCAACCTCTTTCATCCATCCTACAATTGATAGAAAGGTCATAGGACTCATAACAAATTCCACAACCATATGTGAAGGCCCCACAACCCACATGGACACCATAAGGCTTTGATAAGGCATTCTAGATGATCTAAGACCTAATGGAGAAGTTGAAGAGGCTTAAAGCCTCTACTTTTCAAATTGTCAAGATAATGAACTTCTACCAAGATAATCCCATTAGTCTTGTAGTCCCACCCTTGAAAATTCCTCTTAATATCCCTATTCCCCAATTTAGTAAGTATAATAGAAAATGTGATTCCAATGCTCACCTTATAACCTTTAGATCTAAGTACTTGCTATTGCAGCTATGGCCTCATATCATCATGAGGATTTTTCCTATGTCGTTGATTGGAAAAGAACTTGATTGGCACTATGCATTACCTAGAAGTTCCATATCATCTATAGAAGACTTGATAGCCTAGTATGTTAACAATTTCAAGTATAACTTAAAGCCAAAAACCATGCTTGACTAACTCATGAAGGTTGAGTAGGGACCCCTAGAACCTGCATAGAAGTTCATCCAATAGTTGACTAGATTGCTAAATGAAATACTAAAACCCGTCATTGAGGCCCATCTTTTAGCCATATTTAAGGGGATGGTAAACAACTTTATCAAGTCCAAGATCTACTATCTTGACTTATAGTCCCTTAGCCAAGCATTTTCCCAAATCAAGAATATAGAGGATGCTGTGGAGACTAGTCAAGATCTATCCTATGTAGCATATAAAAATCAACATACATGGAAAGATAAAGAGAAGAACAAAAAAAATAACATGGTTGTGCCAACTATGACCAAAGAAGAAAAGATCATAAACTAGGAACAAAGGGACAATCCATTTAAGACCCTTAATAATGATTGTAATAACCAATCATCAGCCTTTGGGGCCACCACATTGACAATAACCATACCCAATTTTGAAAGGAAGGATAGGTCTAAGTACACAATCTTATCTCTAAAGCCATATAAGTTGCTAGATCAACTATTGAAGAGTGGGCACATGCAATACAAATAGATGATTGAGGTCACTTGAAGGAAGCATGAGTGACTATGCAAGATAGCCAATGAATCAACTCGAGTGACAAAGGATGATCCCTAATTGCCTAGGTACTTCAAACTAGACCACTTCTTTCATTATCACCAATTGCCTAGTTGATGGGACATGATATTGTTGCTGCCGTGATATCACATCCCACGCGATATCGCGTAGTCCCCTGTGATATTGCGGTGCACTGCCAATTCTATAAATAAGACGCGGCTCTCCCTTGTTTTGGAATCTAGGCCTAGACCGTAGTAAAACTCTAGCAGTTTTAGCTCTCCAAAGATAGATTAATTTCCATGTGCTTGTAGTAGGAACTCCAGAGTGAACGGATCTTTATTTGAGTAGACATTGTACCTAAACACAAGTTTTTGTATGGCAATAAAGATGAACTTCTTGGATAAACCTTGCAGTGCATGGAATAGGCTAATTAGGAATTTATTTACTATTATTTGTTATCTATCATTTAAATACTTTGGTAGTTAATTAAATCTCTCTCAACCCTTCTCTCCTAGTTAAGTGCCTCAGTATGACCACTTCGAGCACATGCATTACGCTTGGTGATCCCAACAACGATTAGCGTTTGGTAACCAAGGTTGAATTGGTTCACGGTGTGAACGGTAAGTGGGAATGGATGCTGATGCTAGGTTAATTCATACTTAGTTAGTTAGTTAAAGTTAGTAAATTAGTCTCTTCACCCTTCACCTTGTTAGCATAGGAGATAAAGTTGAAAAGATATAAAAATCATATACCTTAGACTTACTTAACTATACACCGTGACAGCTACAAGTAAGTCTGGGAAGACAACGAATGATTAACCTTAAGTGTTCCATGAGGCATGTAGGCACTTAGTCTGTGGAGTTTGACTGGATCGTGCGTGCTACACTTGTATTCGTATGGTTAAGTGTAGGGGTACCTTACCACTCATCATTGGCACCGTTATCGGGGACTAAGTGTTTGTGCACTAAGAAAAACATAGGAAATCACTCACATCGTTGGGAGCTTAAAAAAACCTTAGGGTTAATTAAATGAAAAATTATATAATGGTAAATAGCATACCGAATTAAAATAACAATTTCTTCTTCTAACAAGAGCAATTCACCACCTAGGGATTATACTAGAAATACTCAGCAATCTAAAATGCATAACCAAAATCCACCAATTCCTCAACAATACTGAGTGGTATATACTCATCCCGATGAGTACATACCAAATTTTACCTTTATCCTCCATCAAGACAAATAGCTGTGATGGAGAGAATTGCAAGGTAACATAGTGTTACCCCCAGATCGTTCAGTCCCAAACATGGTCCTCCGTGCTTTGACATACATTGGAATGACACAGCTTTATGCTGAATATGTTGTAGGTGATTTTGACATAAGGGATTATCATCCCATAGAAGTAGAATGTTTAAGGGACTCACGGTAGGAAAGCCACCATACACTGTGTAAGGGAAAAGGGGTCCCGCACATCCTAAGTGAAATCGGAGATGGTGAACCACTTATAACGGGTCCTCCATCCAATGATGTTCCCCCTCCTAACGATGGTGAGGAGGTGGGGTATCAGAACTTATGCTCTACGATACACAACCCTAGTTCTAATCCCCATGAATGCCAACTGTTCACTGAGGGAACAAAAACACATGACAAGGATGGACACTTGGATCATCATCACGATCGGGGCCGTAGCAGCTAAAGAGAAGGTAAGAAGCATCATCATGGCAATGGTTCTTCATCTTATTCCCCTTCATCACATCATTCACCCTCTCCTTCCACATCTAGGCGTAGCCATCAAGAGCATAATAGTGAGGATAGAGGTAGGAAAAATGAAAGACCTTGACAAGAGAGTCGAGAGTGAGGACAAGGGCATGAATGAAGGGAAAGTAGGGAACAACGTAGAAACCATAGACATCATGAAAGAGATGATCATGAAGAGCCCCTAGTTGCAACCCGAAGTATGATCAATATTACAAAGGTAATTAGGATACTGACACGACATCAAAGAGATAGCCGGATCAAGTGCTTAGACATGAATAACATCCCACGCTTTGAAGGGGGATACAATGCTAATCCGTAGAATCATTTACAGCCATTCCACAATGCCTGTGCCTTGCAAAACATAGAGAACGAGTGGCAGAAACTAAAGTTATTTCCTAGGACACTCACAAAGGAAGCAGAAAGTTGGTACCGGTCCTTAGAACTGGAAACCATTAGGAGATGGAGTACGATGTTAGAATTGTTCAACGATAAACACCAAATGTACTTCAGAGTGTCTAATTTGTGTAAACAGATCCAAGGATGGAAGTAAGGTAATCATGATCCCTTGGATGATGCCATGGACTGATACTATGCATTGTTACATCATTGCCCAAGCCATGGTTATGCACAACGAGACCAACTTCGCCACATCGTAGATGGGCTAAGATATGAGACTAGGAGAACCCTTGGGACTTATGCCCAAGGGAGACTATCAGAACTTAGAGCCCATGAAATTCATCGCTTGTTGGAGCAAGTAGCCAAAGAAGAAGGGGAGCTATGGAAAATAGAGAGCATGGAAGAATATAACCACGATCCTTCCCTTCAGAAGAAGGGAGTGAAATTTTGTGATGAGGAGGATGAGTCACCACTTGAAGAGTTGGTGAATAGAAAAACCTTACCACTCCAGAAGTTAACAACCGAAGTGTCGGCTAAGGTGGATCAATTATGGGATTCCTTAAACTCTAGACTTGAAATTGTCCTAAAAATTGTAGAGGATTCTAAGGAGGAATGAAGTAGTGACAAAGACAAGAAAAAGCAGAGAGATTCAGGTCCTACATGTAACAAAGATATGGGGAAAATAACTATCTCTGATGAGATTGTGGACTCAGACACAGATAATGACAATGGATGTGAGATCTGCCAATATGACCATCCTAAGGGATGTTGTCGAATCATCTCACATCTACAAGAGTCTAGGGTGTATGCCCTCAACCCGAGACTTAACAAACGACAAACACCCCAAAGGTTACCTTATCCCCAAGGTAACCCAAGATAGTTCCACCAACCGTTAATGTACTATCCAAGTGGAACTCCACCACAACCCATCGAGCAACATCAACAGTGGCAACACCCACAGTCATGGGGGATGCCACCACCGAAACAACAGTACCCTTACCGGTAGCCCGATCCATATGGTTATTATGTGCAGCAGCTGGTTTTTCCAAGTGACTCTATGGTTCATAAAACTCCCCATCATTACTACCAAGTTTGGGAGTACTTTAGGAGGACTCCTTCTCCTCCGAGAGATGCTCCACATCCATACCACCCTCCAACTCCATCCGCACCTCTTCCACCTATAGTTCCCATATCTCCTACTCCAACAATGTAAGGGGAACTCCCCACTCAACCACAACAATGTAACGCTATGAGAGCTGTAAACATTTAAGTCATTGCTAGTTTTGACAACCGCAAGAAAAGAAGACGTTTCTTCAAAACCAAAAGCCTAGATAAGCTCTCAGAACAACAAGCGGTTGAGTCCACAACCACTCCTCCAACAAACAAGACTTTAGGGCTCCCTTCTATCCAACCACAAAGCTTCATGCATACGGTTATGTTAACACATACTATAACCGACTGGATCAAGGTAGGCCACCTTCTCAGGAAAACCTCTGATCATGGAAGTCCATTAATCTATCTACAAATCACTGGGAATGAACCACATAAGGCTCTTCTTAACTTAGGTTCTGGAGTCAACTTAATCTCACGAGAAATGTATCAAGCCTAGAACCTTCCCCAACTTAAGAAGAGCAACATTCAACTAGAGCTAACTGATTGGTCCATCACCATTCCCTTGGGATTGATGGAGGACATAGTTATCACTGTGTGTTTGGCTGGTCATACCCAACCAATTTCCTAGTGATAGAAATCAACAGTAATAATGGGGGCTTCCTAATTATAATGGGAAGGCCATGGCTAAGTACAATAGATGCGTACCTAGGGATCCGTGATCTTCCCTTGGAGATATCTAAGGTAAACACTTACAGAAACATCAAGAAGAAGAAAGTTCTATGCATCACATACAGTGACTCAGAGGGTGATGACATGGAGGAATGCTCAACATCTCTTCCATGTAATCGGTGTGCCCAAGCAACACAAATTCAAAGGTGCTTGTATGTAGCAACCACATAAGTAGTAAACACCCCATGGTTGACAGCTAGTCGAAAGAGCAACCCAATATCCATGGAACAAACTAGGGGAACAACTCATGCTAACAACGAAGGCATAGATACAATGGAGTATGAGCATTACCGACTTCCACCCCTTAATCTAAGAACATCAATGGGGAGAAGTTGGATAGTTCTAAGAAATTCAAATAGACGTTCATTATTTCAGATCTCTCCCTTTCCATTCAGTCATGGGGGAGATGGCCACCTATGCTGATCATTGGAGGCCCTCAGTTATTTTTAGTTTTTTTTTTACACATTTTTGTTTTATAGTTTTTGTTTTACACATTTTTTTTTCACACGTTTTTGTTTTACACATTTTTTTACACATTTTTTTTTACATATTTTTTTCACACGTTTTTATTTTGCACATTTTTGTTTTACAAATTTCTTTAACTTTTCTTATTTTTGTTTTACAACATCATTCATAATTTTTCATTTCTTTGTGTGTGTTATCCATCCTATAAGTTTGTCACCCAATAAGTGTTCTTCATGATGGTATGAACTATTTTTCCATTTGATTGCTAATGTTTGGTTTTTACCTTTAAGTTACGATGTAAATACTAGGGTATGTTTCTTTTGATATGATAGGCAATGAGTTCACTTCATCCATTCATCCACAAAAGTCTATGGTTTCTCTTGGCTTGGAAATGTACAGTCCCTTTCTAAATAAGAACTCTAACGAATCGATGACTGGGTATTTCTCAAACTAAGGAAGGACTCAAGGATTGAAAAGGGTGTGACTGTAAGGGAACTTGGTGCATTTGTGTTGGCCATTCTCTTGGGTGCTTGGATGTTTCTTCTTCTTGAGTTTTCTTATCATTTTGATGTTACCCAATTATCAGGAAGTTGAGTTAATAACAATAAGAAGTCTTTGCATGGTGTGATTCTCATGCATAAAAATACAAAAAAAAAAAGAAAAAAGAAAAAAACAAGAAAAAAATAGAAGAGAAAAAAAGTGAGAATTCAAAGCACACCCCTTAGAAGAAATAATCCCTTGGGCTACAAGCACTGGTTATGGAACTAATATCAAAATTTTTCCTCTAACTAAGGCCCTTCTCACTTCCCATTCTCTCCTCCTTCATTTCATCAGAATGGTGGTGGCTCTTGGGGGAGGCATTCCTGTTATTCAAGTGGATAGATTGGCTGAATGCATTGATGTGAAGTCCCTGGATGTGGTTGGTNTACAGACTCTTTGAATGTGGGTTTGTTAGGGCATTAAGGGCATGAGCCTACTTTGGGGAGGATCCACTGGCATTCCTATTTGGTGCATCCATTAAATTCTTTCCCTTAACATTTTCACAATCCACTTTATTTTGTTCATTTCCATCTTGACATCCATTTCATCGACGTAATAGTTGTCTCTTTTTCTTCATCTTTCTTGTTCTTTTTCCTTTTCCATTCTCTCGCTACTGGAGGTTCACAATTAGTCATGGGGGTACGGGGCCCAATTTTTTTGATTTTTTCCTAAGCCCTACACCTTTGGTAGTCACCATTATTATATCTCTAGATCCTCAATCAGCCATACCACAACCTAGCTAATGGACCTTTCACTGAGGCAAGGTATCAATTACATGATGATTCATTTACCCTTGCTAATATAAGAGTGTGTTGTGTGTGCATATGGCAATCATGCAACAACAAATTGGATCTGGAGGGAACACTTGGAATGGAGCGGTGTTGAAACAGCTATGCAAAGAGCAAGATCGATGGTAGACTTATGGATGGACAACAAAAGGTGCAATCTTGGTGTTGGTAGAAGAAAAATTTCTTCTCTCTTCTCTCTTCTCTCTCAGCTGCTAAATAAGACTTGATGTCAAATGTAATAAGGTGTTCACTCTTGTTGTCATGAACACTAGTTTTTCTATGTCTTGTAATGATGATCCATTCACATGTCATCCCATTTACCATTAGTTGCATTTGAGTTAATAATCCCATACCTTCCCAATATTTTGTAAGGAACTCAAGGATGAGTTTTCATTTAGTCATTGGGGTATGATGGGATGCGATATTGCATTGGCCATGATATTGCATCCCACACGATATTGCATCATCCCCCACGATATCGCGGTGCATCGCCAAGTCTATAAATAAGAGGTGGCTCTCCCTTGTTTTAGAATCTAGGCCTAGATCGTAGGGAAAGTTTGGCAATTTTACCTCTCCAGAGATAGATTAATTTCCATGTGCTTGTAGTAGGAACTCCAAAGTGAACATATCTTTATTTGAGTAAACATTGTACCTAAACACAAGTTTTTGTACGGCAATAAAGACGAACTTCTTGGATAAACCTTGCAGTGCATGGAATAGGATAATTAGGATTTTATTTACTATTATTTATTATCTGTCATTTAAGTGCTTTCATAGTTAATTAAATATCTCTCAACCCTTCTCTCCTAGTTAAGTGCCTCAGTACGACGACTTCGAGCACATGCGTTACGCTTGATGATCCCAACAATGATTAGCGTTTGGTAACCAAGGTTGCATTGGTTCAGGGTGTGAATGGTAAGTGGGAATGGATGCTAACGCTAGGTTAATTTAGACTTAGTTAGTTAGTTAAAGTTAGTCAATTAGTCTCTTCACCCATCACCTTGTTAGCATAGGAGATAAAACCAAAAAGACATAAAAATCATATACCTCAGACTTACTTAACCATACACCGTGACAACTAAAAGTAAGTTTGGGAAGATAACAAATGATTAACCTTAAGTGTTCCATGAGACGTGTAGGCACTTAGTCTACGGAGTTTGACCGTATCGTGCATGCTACGCTCGTATTCGTATGGTTAAGTGTAGGGGTACCTCGCCACTCATCACTAGTCATGACATAGACTTCTACCTTACATTGAAGGATGATCTATAGAGGATGATAGATAGGGGGAGCTAGTCTTAGATGCTTCCAACCTAGTGCAACCATAAACAAAGACCTATTGAATGCTAATGATGGCCCTTACATTATTTCAACATTCAACATTGATGATGATTAGGGATCCTCAAGAGAACCATTTGTGATTTAAGTATCCCTTTGTGATGAAAGGGCTTCTTCAACTTCCACTAGCTCAAGATCCCCATTTTCCATAAGAGTACCATCACAAGTGCCTCTGAGAGACTCTTTTATCATTAGGGTAACCTAGCCTAATACAACCCAACTAGCCATAGCCCAAACAAATGTACAGTGACCTCCTATGATGGCTAATGTTATTGCCTCTTCCTCACAACCAAGGGCTAACAACCAAAAGACTCAACTATTTAAAGGAAGAAGCATAAGCAAAAGTCTAGCAACAAGGGTGATAAGCAGAAGAAGGCACAAAAAGAAGTGCATCCACCAAAGACTACTCCTATATTAGCAATACCCATGACCTCCTCTATCCAACTTGCTTCAACTAATAAGCCATAGGAGAGCCCGAAAGCCCATAACTAGAAGAACGAGTTAAAGCCCCAACAACCACAACCTAACGCTGAAGTTTGCATTTTTGGGCACCTGAAGGAAGTGAAGCACAACCAGGGTGACAAGCCCATGGCCAATGCTAAAAACTTCCTTAGTGTGATGGATTAAGTCAAGCAATCCCTCAAGTAGAAGAATGTAATTCGAGTTTGTATGACTTGATCATGACTTTTGCCATATATTGTGAGGCACTAGTCAAAATGCTGACTTCCATCCTCAATAGTGAGGACATCCTCGCTAATGAGAAATCCATCCATGCAATGATGGTTCCTTCCTCATCAAGGGAGGAGAAGTCAATACCTCTAGGATTTTATGATAGTAGAATCAAGGTTAATTCCCAAAATGGTAAAGTAACTAGGGCTCCTCTATTCATAACGACATGTGTAGGGTAGTTTAAAGTGCATTGAGTGCATATTGATGATGGAGTTGTAATTAATGTCATCCCATGCACCATTGTTGAATGTTAGGACCTAATTGAGTAAGTACAACCTACATCAATAGTTACCCTCAAGTCTTTTAACAGATCTAGGGTTGTAGTTAAGGGGTCCATCTCCTTGGATTTTGTGGTAGGGGAGAAATTCTGCACAACTGCCAATTTCTTGAGGATGGAGGAGACACTAGGGTTCAACCTTATCCTAGGAAGATAGTGGTTGACTCAATTATGAGTTCTTTCCTCACCCATCCATCAATAAATTAATCTTCATTATGAGGGAGGTGAAATAATCATTCATAGTTATAGCATGGTTCTCTTTACTATTAACAATGTAAACATAGAGTAGGGATCTAAGGTAGATCTTAAAGAAGAAGCTCCTAGTCATAAAATCCATTAACCCAACAAGGAATAGAAAGCCAACGATGATAAAAATAGGCAACAAGATGCATTATGGGATGAAATCCCTTTCAACATCATTAGTGAAGGTGATGGTGAATACAAACTTGTGCAAAGTAGACCTTACTCATTCCCTAATCTTTCATAGATTAGGAAGAATTCGCACAAGTGAAGTGCACATTAACCTTCACATGCCCTTATAACCAAATGTCCCAATTTCCATATAGCCTAACCTCTTTTTCCTAATTTGTTATACCTTTTCATGTATTTTTTTTTACTCTTTATGCATGTAACCTAAGTTTCTACTTTTATTTGCATTTTTACTTATTTATTACAACCTTTCTTTTTCTTTACTTTTACTCATGTTATAAACATAAAAACAATCTTTAAAAATTTAAAACATAAAATTGCCAATATATATATATATATATAAGTTTCTTTTTCATCATAGTTCACTAAGACTCTAAACTAGCAACATGACCTACCATGGCCTAAAATTGGTGAATGGCTCTTTTATTATATTTTCATTTAGCCTATTATCACGTAGATTAGCTATTTAATCTTATAACCCAAAATCATCAATATATCTAGTCATAACATTTATAACATTTACAACATTTACTATTACAACATATATAGTCAAAAGTAAAATCTTAAATTTAAATTTAAAGTTTCCATAACATATATTTCCATGGCCACATTGTGTGGAAATGTCAATGAAAAATAATAATAGCCATCTATAACATAGTTTTGGCTAACAATAGCCATCAACAGTAAAACAAAAATATAGCCAGTATGCTAGACTAGGTTGATGGATGTTGTTGAGGGACATCTGGAGGAGGAAATGGTGGGACATCCCTAACCTCATTGCTGGGACCACTAATGTCTCTTGATGCTTGAAATAAAATAACACATAGCTAATTGGTGATCAATAGCTAAAACCATAACTTAAAGCAAAAACTAAAATATATCAAACTTGTGGAGACTTTTGCTTCATAAATTCTTAGGGTAGATGTGAGAGGCCTTCCTCCAAAAGATGGAGGATCTAGTCCTCCATCATGTTAACCCAATCAACATCTTCAAGATCAATGATGGAAAGGATGCTAGTCTTGTCTACCATAGTGCAAGTAGGTGGCTTCTAGGTAATAGCAATCGTAGAGGTCGTACCTATAGTAATGGTAATTTGAGGAGTAGGGTATTACTCCACCATGAGAGTACTCCTAAAACGTTGATAAGAAATCTTCGATTGGGTCCCTTGGATAAAGAACTCTCTCTTACATCATTCTACTGACTCCTCCTTGACCCACTTGAACTAGGCCCCACGATCCACCTTTTACTATCACTTGTGGGCTTTCTATTTCTTACCCCACTCTAGGAACCAAGCACAATGATCTTTGCAACTGTCAATATTCTAGGATATGAGGTCCATATACATTTGTTATTTCTCCATCTCTCATGAGAGTTCTACTTTGTCTCAAATGGTATGCTAGTAGTAGGCCCACATAATCTCCTTGGTCTGCAATTTCCTTGAGTTAGCTACTTGGGCTTCCACAAAGGCCTTGTAATCTTGGAGATCTCTAATCATCTCCTCTTATCATTGAGTCTTATTCCTTAAGGCCACAACTTCCTTTCATAGGGATTTTTTGGACCTCTCTAGCTTCCATAAATTTTTTGCACATAACATTTCTAGATCAGTGGTAACCTTGTACAACTTCAAGTGTAAACTAGAGACATTAGATGGAAGCTTTGATAAGGAGTCAATTTCCATGTCTTAGCTGGGGTCCCATTTCATGGAAGGCACTATATAACAAAAAATTTAGTCATAAACATGATGTAACAATAACACAAACATAGCCTATAACATAGCCAAACAACTAAGGCATATTAAACAAAGTCCTTACCTATCTCAGATGCAACTTCATGCAATTAGTTGATGATGTCCTTAGCCATCCCGTACATGAACTCCACCTTGTCTAGGACCTATACCCATGGTTTTTCATGAAACTTAGGGACAAGAAACTACACTAGTGGCTTAGGAACTACTACAAGCATAATAATCATTAAATGGTTAAGATGAAAACCAAACTTAAACAATAGGATATAATGAAAGTGTTAAGGCATGGGCATACTAGGCTTCTCCTCCTCTTCTTTTGGAATGAAAATGGAGGATGTACCCAACATTGCCTCATGAAACAAAGCATCTAGATCATTTATTTCTACCTTATGTTACTATAGGAGTTCCTTTTCTACACACCTTTGTTTTTCCTTTGCAGCAACTTGGCTACCAGGACTTGATGCTTACCTACTACCATAGCACATAGAAAACCAATTAGCATATGAAACCATAATATAATCATAACTCTTAAAATAAAATAAAATAGCCAAAAGATAAATGAAGAATACCTATGACTAGCTACTATGATGGCTTAAGCTTACACTTAAGCATATTTGGGATGGGTTAGTCTAATGTTGGTGGTGCTTCCTCCATGAGCCTCTTGAGTTTCTCCCTGGATATCCCTTCAGCCTTCCTACATCATCATTTGGCCTCTAGGATGCTCACTAGAAATGTGAGAGGCTTCTCATCATCCATGCTATCAAGGGACTCACACTACCTACCATCAAGATCCTTGGTAGTAATAAATATTGAATCATCCCTTTAGTGGGTTTTGGGCCTACACTCTTGGATAAATGTACTTTATCCAAGGCATAGAAAGTTGGCTTGGATCTTGGGTAATCCATTGCCCATTTCTCCACACCACTAGAAACTTTGTAAACTTCTTCAATTAACCTACAAAAAAATTCAAAATTCATGTGGATTATGGTAGAGGTGTCCTCACAGATTCTGAAGATCTCATCCTTAAGCCTAATAGCCAAAGTAGATACCCAGTTGAACCTAGCACCATCTATCAAGACCTTCTTAAAGGTTCACACATGCATAATGCTAATCACCTACTTTTGCAATAATAGTTTTGGAAACACATGAGACTTGAACAAAGGAAATGATTCCTTTGCATCAGGGTTTGTGGAGTTATCCATGAAAATTTTGGAATGGCCCATGTTGACACCAAGCCACTCCAAAACTTCCTCAAGATGGTCCAATTTTAAGCGTTTATGTTTATCTTTCTTCTTCTTCTCCGATGTGATTTAAGTAAAGGTACCAGCTACTCGGATTTGATCCAAGGAGCTCTTGAAGCCCACCCACCAGTTGTGTATCATCCTTTTATCCACATACTTCTTATAAACAAGGTTGAGTTTACAAGCATATGCATCAAAGTCCCCTCATAATTGTTCATACACAATAGTTCTGATCTGGGGGCCATTTCTAAATACATCTAAGGTAGTTTGAGCCATCATCAAGATTTGATCATTAGTGATCAAGCCTTGATCATTGATCCTATACTTGCAAGAAGTTCACAAAACCAATGAAGTTAGGTAGTTTATCCAATAAAGAAAAAAAACATGAAAATACTACAATGATCATGCTTACCCTTGTAGATGGTACAGGATGGCATGCTAGTTCTAGAACAATGTGTGGGCTCTATGCACCATCATCAAAATATTGTCAACATTATATTGTCTATACTCTGGCATGGTCCAAATCTCTGTAAGCTAATGTGGGCTAATCATGTCTGATATTCCTCCTGATATCTTAGGAGGTGGGTTGTTAGTAATAAATTTGGCAATCATGCCAAATACCCAAGGTAGTAGTGACTCTACTATGGCCCCAACCACATCCATGGACAAGTGTAACCACAACATCACATTAAAATTTTGTAGGATGTAGGGAAAGAAGTCCCTTGTCCGAGGTTGAAACCATAGTGATACCTTCCCCAAAGGCATATTATGCTATATTGGCCTTGGGGTGGCCAATATAGCATAATATGCCCACTAACTTCATAAGGATGAGTGTGGACTTTAGGCAGACACTCCATGGACAAAGAAAAAACATTATCACAAATTAGAATTTCTTAACAAGTTTGCAAAAACATCCTAGTTGGTGGTGAATTTTTTCCTTGTAAAAAGCTCTAAGGTGTTTATTCAAGTTTACTTAAGAAATTTCACAAAATGTATTATTATAACCTTTTACTTCATAGCCAAAATATTATAGCCAAAACTTGAATCAACCTTTAGTTTAAACCATGCATAAACTTTAAAAAAAAAACATTAAAACTTAGAAAAAATAGCCATAGTAAAAATATTTTTATAATAGTAAAAGCCTTTAATCTTCTTTAAAAAATTTAAAACATAAGTTTTACATATTTAGAAATCACCAAAGGTATGAGAGTTAATAAGAAAAATCTTTACACATGTCAATCACATCCATCCCCAAAGGGGTAAAGTACTATTATCAAGATTTAATCTTATTCACATAATTTAGCCAAAGAAATCATTAAAAATTCATATAAGCTCTAATCTCAGTGATTCTACCATGGAAGGAATTCTAAAATCACAAGATTTTTAGCCATGATCATTACAACTAGAGATAGATAACCGTTTTTACATGAAACATAGACAAATCTAGCAAAAATCGTAGCTATCACCATTAACCCCCTTTTCGCATAGGGTTAGTAAAAAATTTGCCAAAACTTTTTTTGAGCTCAAAATGGAGTGATTCCACCACTTTGTGAAAGCTTAAATCAAGCCCTATGCATCCAAACTTCACAAAAATTCAAAACCCTTTCTTTTTAATAAAAAAAAATTCACCAATTTGGACAAAAATTTGAAAATGCCATAAACCTCCTTTCAACATAGGTCTAATAAAACAATTTGTTAAATTTTTTTTAAATTCCGGTTAGAGTGATTCCATATTCATTGGATAGTTGAAGCCAATAACTCACCAAAAATAACCAAAAAATAGGAAAAACCCATGTTAGTTGCTTAGAAAAATTTGTGAATTTACATGAAAATCTAAAAATGCCATAAAAAACCTAACTGCATTACCTTAAGAAAATAGCCACAACTTGATCATTTTAAAGCCAAATTGAACAAGAAAATAGGCATTGGAAAAATGAAATGTAGGGATAAAAACCCATAACATCAAATTTTAAAAATATGTAGCAATGTTTTGAAGAAAAAATGCATAATGTTGCTTAATTTTTCCATGAAAAAATCACCAAAAAGCTTAAAATCCATAATACTTAATTTGACATAGCCATGAAAAATAGTCAAAATAGCCAAAATAATTCATGCACATTAGAAAAAAAAACAAAAAATGGGTAATATTTTTTTGAAATTTAATTTTGAAAAATATTTTGGCCTAGATCTTAGAAAAATGACCCTAACCCCAAATTTTGGGAAAAAAATGAAAACAACAATTCTAATTTTAAAAACAAATCTACCAATTCCAAAACAACAAAACAACCATAGATCTAAGTAGAAATGGCCAAAATAAGATGTGGGATTTTATCAAAATCTCATTTAACTCCTCTATTAGTGTAGATTTGAAGAAAACAATGCCACACATGGTAAGAAAAAGCAATAAAAATGGCTAGAAACCTAAGTGAAAAATGGTTAGGATTACCTACCTTGGAGTAGCAAAAAATGAATCTTGGATTGAGATAGGTTTGAGTAATCTTGAAAAATACCTTTCCTACTCATATCCCTTCTAAATGAAGTCTGGCTCTTTCCCCCATGCTTCTTGGGCACCATGGCAGGCTCAACGTTGGGAATGGTTGGAAATTAAGAAAAATATAGGTTCAACAATGGCCATAGAGAAGGATGGTTGTTTCCACACTAAAGATGGATGCTCTCTACTAAAAAAAAACTCCTCTAAATATCTTCACCAAAGCATTGTTTGTGGAGAATGATAATTGTGGTTGAAACTTGTGAAATTTCACAATAAAAACCACATCAAAACCTAAAATGCCAAACTCTAAACCCCAATTTCTTGTTTAGTGCATCATAACTCTAAGTGCACTAAAGTACAAAGGGCAGGGGGGGTGGTTCCATGTTAAGGTTGGTGGGAGTTAGGTTCAAAATTCAAAAATTTAAAATTTTAAGTGATAATCCCCATCATACACCCTCACTTTTGACCTAAAAACTACATCAATGTTATGTTTTAGCCACTTTTGACACCTAGGGATAATATTTCAACCTGAACTCCCATGCACCCATGCTGGGGATGCCATTCCTAGCATGGACAGATGTCTCCTACTACCTAAAAATATTAGAAAATAGCTATTTTACCATTTTAGTAACTAAAACCTATTTTTTCAACCTTGGTTTCCAAAAGGAATAGGACATGGATAAAATTGGACAACATGGGTTTCCACACTGAGGAAATGCTACCTAGCATGGAAGAAGGGGGTTAACTTTCATTCTTACCCCCAACATTCATCTAGCCCAAGTTTGATCCCTATAGTGAGCCCACATGAACTAGAACCCCTCCAAGTCCACCTAGTAGCCTCGAAACCTTCCAAAACCTAGTCGAAACTATTTGAAACCTTGATATTTGGTATTTTCACACTAGGGAAGGCTTCATCCATGCTGAGCATCTCATTCCCAAGGGAAAGCTAAAAAATAACCTAAGTTAACTACGAACCCTATGGAGCTTCCAAAAGCCTCAAAAGTGATTAAAGATGGCACAAAATTGTCATCCCCCTATCATCCATGNGCTGGGGGGGGGGGGGGGGGGGGGGGGGGGGGGGGGGGGGGGGGGTGGTTGGGAGGGATTGCATGATACATCTAGGAGCCTCCAAACTATTAGATCTTGGCACCTAGTATTGATTGTTAACATCGACAACTCTGAGACTAACATGCATGGTAAATTTGGTGTTGAATTAGCCTAGATCTAACTTTCATGGTTCTTTCATGTTGGGGGAGACTCTCTTCCACATTGCCCAACAAAAAGGAATCTAAGAAGGCTAGTGGAAGATTCCAAACAAAAAAAACATTAGATTCCCTTGGACTAACATCGAAACCTTAATAGCCTCACAGGAAGCCAATAGAATGTCAAAAATCAATAAAAATCAATCCCCTAAGGTTCTTCCATGTTGGGGAGAACTTCCTCCATGTTGAGCATTCGAGTGTCAAGATGGATGAAAGGGGAAAAGCCAAAATTGTTAAAGTTTACATACAATTTATCTTCTAGAAGAAACCCAAACCTTTCGAAACCATTGGACTTCTAGAAGTCATCTAAAATGATTAAAACTTATTCTCCTTGGGTTCTCTATGCTGAGGATGATCCCATCCACACTGAGCATCCTAGCCCCAACATGGATGGAAAGGGGAAAGCCTAAAAAACCCTTTCATAGCCCTTAAAATGGCTATATTTCTACCCTAGGAATTGATAGTCAACACTTGAAACCCTATGGATACACATGCATAGGAAAAACTGGTAGAAATTAGCAAAAAGCATAGCCCCCTAGTTCCTCCTTACTAGGATCTACCTCTTCCACACTAGCCAGGGTGGAAAAAGGGGAAAAACTTTGGGGGGAGTCTAAAATAGCCTTTAAAAACCTTAAACAAACACCAAAAAGCCTTTTGTATGTTCCAAAATCTTGTTTGCACATCCTAAGACCCTCAAACTTACCGATATTAATCACAAATATGGAAGAAACCTTTCCCCTCAATCTTTCACATTGAGCATGAAAACCTTATCATGGAAAAATGGGTGAAAGACCAACAAGAAATAACCAAGGTTTAACACTAGGCATCAACACCTAATACTAGCAACCTTGGAGGCTCTAATGCATAGCCAAAACTAGTGAAAATTATTAAAAAGTAAGGTCCCCTAGTTTCTCCTTATTGAAAGCTCCCTCTTCCATGCTAGATAGCATGGAAGGAAAGGGAAAATTTTGTTAGGCCTTTAAAATGGCCTTTAAACACCTCAATTAGACACCCTACAACCTTACATGAGCCCTAAGACTAGTTTCACATCTTCTAGAGCCATTAAACCCTAAAAAATGGCTCCAAACTGACTAGTTTCAACTCTAAAATTTAGTCCTCGATCTTGGGAACCCTAGAAGCATACATGCACAATCAATTGAGGCAAAAACTAGCATAGATCTAAGATTTTTGTGTCTTTCATGCTCAAGACCCTCTCCTCCACACTAGCCAGCATGGAGACTGAAGTGGTAGGAGCTTATTTGGGATCCATAAACACCTTAGAATGACATCAAATGACCTTGCATGCACTTTAGAACCTTGTCGGAATCTACTAAAGCCTTCAAACCTTAGGAAAATGATGTCAAATGGCCAAAAAACGGTTTCCACATTAAGCTTTCTATCCCTAGTGTGAAAAAGGGGGAAAGTTCAAAAACACTTAGGAATACTTAAAACTACCATATTTTGACCTAAAACCCTAGCTTTTGACCTTGGTGACTTTGGGACATGATATGCATAGTCGATTTTGATTTGAATTGGCCTAGATCTATGATTCTTTTTCCATCCATGCTAGAAATGATCCCTTCCATGTTTGGTAGCATGTAAATAAGAAGGAAGACTATCTTTCCACTTTTTATGACAAGATGACACTCCTAGAAGCTAAAGATTTACGCTAGAGAAGCCTAGGACTTCATAGCCTTTAGATTTTGCTTATTTAACCTTATTTTGATCTTCAAAACCCATTCCCCCCAATATTCCATGCTAGATAAACTTCCCTAGCATGGAAACAAGGGAATAATACCTTAGATACCCTTGAGTAACCTTTAAATGTGTCCAAAATCAACCAGAAAGTTGTAGAATTATGATTCATAATCCTAGGGGCCTAGAATCCTAGTCAATGTACTCTTAAACCATCTTAAAACCATGAAATAAGTGTACCCCAATTCTTCCATATCGAGGATGATATTCTCAACATGGAAAAATGGAAAAAGCCATTTCAACATATTTTGACACCCAAAGTTGGCTCAAGCTACCTCAAAATGAAGCTAGAGGATGCACACGTTCTAGATTTGGACTCCAACTATGGATTTGACATAGTTTGATCCAATTTTGATAAAATTATTGATTTTCCATGCTAAAACCCATCTCTTTCACATTTTCTTATGTGGAAATAAGGGGGGAAGGCTGCAAAACCTACTTTTTGATCTTTACAAAGGTTAGGAGTGCCTAATTTTGATAGATCTAGCCTTGTGCTACCTTGGGGAGGCCCCAGACCTTAATTTTAGACCTCTGAATGCCCTAAGACCTACGTTCCCTATTTTTGATGCTAAGGGTCCCTTATTCCATGTTGACCAACATGAAAATAGAGGTGGCCCAATGTGGAAGCTTCAAAACTCTCAATTTTCATGTCCAAGCAGCCCAAAAACAACTCTGACTAATGCCCAAACTCACCTAATGGCCTTGTAGTCCTAAATCATGGTCCACTAAGGCCTAAAGTTGGCAAAACCTAATCCTTTTTAACCTATATTAGTCAAATTTCATAATATATAGCTTATTTTGCTTTATTTTTACCTTATTACATAATGTTTTAACGTGGTTTCAGCCTAGTGTTCCATTGTCAACCTTGTTGACCTTCTAGTGGACTTTATGGAACCTTATATTCTTTCTATTTTCCTTTTTTAGCTTTTGATTAGTATCAAATAGTGGGGTTTGACCTTCCCTTACCACCATTTGACACGATGTAAACATGGTCCACTAGGGCCTTAAACTAGCATAATTATGATCCCTTTTGACCATTTGTAGCCTTATTTATCACACTTCCCCTTCCTTGACCTTTATCTAGCCTCTATTGTACTTTTCTAACTTGTCCTTACCCTATTGATAACCTTAGATGATCTTGTTTGCATTAGATTAACATGTATTTGCATAATTTTAGCAATTTATAGCATTTTTTATGTACTTTTACCTAGGTGCCACTTAATATTATTTTGGTTGACATGAAAGACTAAGGTATGAGTACTTTGAAGTAGATTAGTCTACCTTTGAGCCTAATTTGACCTCATAGTAATGTTGAATAGTGTATCAACCCTGATTACCTAGATCTGGAGCCTAAGAGTCTTGTCAACTATGTGGCCTAGATAGAGAAACTTCTAGAAAGGCCTAAAAACCTAGTGAAAGCCCTTAACTTAGAGGTAGTTAACATAACCAAAGACTCTCTAGTTGAGGTTCATGTTACAACACATAGTGGTGAGGAGAAAACCCTTAAATTAAGTACCTCGCTAAAAATTTAATAGGCTCAAGACATCACCAAGGTCCTACAAGGTAACATTAAGGTGTTTTCCTAGTTATATGAAGATATGCTAGGTTTATACCCACATTTAGTCTAGCACAACATCATATTGGATCTTAACATTAGACCAGTTAAGAAAAAAGTAAGCAAGATTAGACCTAATTTAGCCTTGGTAGTTTGTGATAAGATCTCAAAGCTCTATCAAGCTAGTTTCATTAGGGCTATCAACTATGTATAATGGGTTTCCAACATAGTGGTATTCCCTAAGAAAAATGGGAGCATCTATTTTTGCATCAAATTTTTGAGACCTAAATAAAATGACTATCAAGGATAACTTCCCTTTGCCTAGTATTAATGAACTTATCAATACTATGGTTGGACATACTTTGTTGTCCTTTATGGATGGATTCTCAGGATATAAAGAGATTAGGATCAACCCAGATCATCAACTTAGCATGACCTTCATGCTCCCTTAGGGTATCTTTTTCTATACCATAATGTCCTTTAGCCTTACGAATGCAGGAGCAACCTACTAGAGAGCCATGACCTATGCCTTCAATGATTACATGCTAGGTTTGCTCAATGATTACATGGTCGATATAGCCATTATGTCCAAAGTGGCTAGTGGCCATGATAATGACCTAAATATTGTGCTCAAATGATGCCTCAAGTACGAGCTTCATCTCAATCCTAAGAAAAGCATCCTCAGTGTTAAGACTAGTAAGATGCTTAGCTTTGAAGTGTCTAAAGCAAGGATGTGTAGCTTTGATCCTAATAAGCTTAAATCCATATCCAAATTAGCAATGCCTACCAACCTTAAGGAGCTTTAGGGATTAGAAGGTAGAGTATAGTTTATTCATAGGTTTATTGCTAGGTTTACAAATACATTGCACCTATGCAACACTTTCTTAAGAAAGGAGTTCACTATGAGTAGACGGCTCAATGTCAAGAGGCCTTTGAAAATCTTAAGCAAGAGTTGGCATAACTACTGATAGTCTATCGTCCATGAGAGGGTGAACCACTTTATATCTACCTTTCCATCTCTGATACATTCATTGCCTTTCTAGTCTAGCAGAAGCATGATGATGGAGTAGAGATACCAGTGTACTATCTTAGTCATGCATTAGTTTCCCATGAGACCTGATACACTGAGGTGGAGAAGTATTGCTAGCACTTTGAAGAAGCTTCATCAACATGCATGACCTCATTGAAGAAGTGGAGATACTACCTCTTTAGAAGCCAAGTTAACATCATTTGCAAAGATAGCATGGTCAAAGCCATAAAAACCAACATCTATGAAAGTAGCTATATAGCCTAATGGAAATTCATAACCATAGAGTTTGATGTTCATTACATCTCTCAATCCTCAACAAAAGGTCAAGCTATATTCATACAACTTACAATTTTTCCTGTTGATGACCAAGTAGCCATAGATCTTGAGTTTTCTAATTAGCATATTAACATCATTAGCCAACTACCCGAGGGTTATGAGGTGGTCATGAACTTTGATGAAGCTTCAACTACCCATGGGGCCAGTGCTACTATCATTATAACATTTCCCTATGGTGAAATCCAAACCTTCACCTATCTTTTTGAGTTCTTATGTACCAAAAATATAGAGGAGAATAAAGGTTTGATTAAAGGGATGATGGTAGCTCATGACCTAGGAATTAGATGCTTAATGATCAAAGGCAATTTACAACTGGTGGTCAACCAAGTAATCAAGGTCTATTCATATAAAGTGAAATACTTACAACTATATTGTGACCTAGGGAAGCAATTTTTACAGGAATTTATAGTCATTGATATCCGATACATACCCTAAAATGAGAACATTATAGCTAATGCAATCGCAATGTTAGCCCTTAGTGTTACACCAAATGTGTTTAGTAAGTTGTCCACCTTAACCATGAATTGTGCTACTTCCATCACACAGAACATCGAGGATACCTTTGTGGACATCATTCATACTACACTTTCTAGGGAGTGGTATGATGATATCAAATTTTACCTTATGAATGATGAATCCTCACAAGGCCTAACTATTGCTCAAAAGGATGCTATACGAAAGTGATCAAAGTAGTATATCATTGTAGGTGATAGCACATTATGTTGACAATCCTATGATGGCATACTCCTAAATTGATTAGGTAAACCTAAATCCAAAATAGTCCTAGAGGAGGTTCACAAGGGTGTTTGTGGAGGATAGATAGAAATGAGAGCTATGGCTACTTAGATGGTTAGGTTACTATTGGACTCATATAAAAAATGATTGCCTGTAGATTGTAAGCAGTGTGACACATGCCAATGCTATAGCAACCTCATACATGTACCACTAATTGAGTTGCATACCACTCATATAATGTAGTCATTTAATGATGGGGGTTGGATATCATTGGGCCCATAATGCTTAAGTCTTCTATAGGGCATAACTTCATCATCCTCACAACCAAATATATTACCAAGTGGGCTAAGACTATCCCCCTAATGAAGACTACATCTAACCAAGTCTATAATTTTATCTTGGATAACATTGTAGCCCATTTTGACATATCCATAACCATAGTTATAGATAATGAACCACAATCTAGTAGCTAAGAAACCAGATTTCTATCATGACCTAGGCATTAAGCATTCTTTCTCATCACCTTATTACCTTAAAGCCAATGGATAAGCAAAAGTGAGCAATAAGGCCATCATCAACTTGCTCAAAAAGATGCTCAACAATAGCAAGTAAAAATGGCATGAGTAGCTTATCCATGCACTATGGGCCTACATAACAACCTATCCCACAACAACTGGTGTAATTCCTTATATGTTGGTTTATGGTTTTGAAGCTATTTTAACTCTTGAATTGCAAGTGCCATCACTCTATGTAGCCTTGACTAATTTCATCAACGATGAGTAGAATAAGAAGTTGCAAAAAATAGCCCTAGACTCAATGAAGGAGTAACATATGAAAGTGCTTGCTCACATCAAACATTATCAAAAGAGGTAGAAAAATTAGCACCACTATAACCTGATCATGCATAAGATCAAAGAGGATGATCTAGTTCTGAAAGCCATCCACGAGCATGCAGACAAATTCTCACCCAAATGGGAAGGATCCTTTCTTGTCATCAGAGCCTATGGGAATAGTGCATTCAAGTTTGTAGACATGAATGGAAATGACCTAGCCAATCTAGTCAATTATTCCTATCTAAGTCCATACTACATGTAGTTGATAATCATCAACAAGTGAGCCTTCTTTCAATAGCTTGATCGGGCATAAAACTAGTGATATGGCTTACCAAGGCCTAAAACTGGTGATATAGCCTATTGAAACCTTAAAACCTACACCAGGATCCACTATGACCATTATCATAGCCTTATTGCATCATCATAAGCACTCTTTGATATGGTTCGACAAGACTAGATCAAGTGGTTGAGAGGGAACATTGATGGTGGATCTATAGTGGTGTTTTCTATTCTTTGTTGGTGCCTTTCGGGTCAATCCTCTAGACACCAACAAAGTGGGGACATTGCTACACCACAAAAATTTACATGTTATAGCTAATTTTCATCATGTAGCCTTCACCCCATGAAACTCGAGGTAAAACATTATCACAAATGTGAAGATTGTAATCCATGAGGGGTGATCTCACATATTTCATACTTTTGGGGGTTAAAAATGCCTCATAAGTTGCTAAAGCCTCATTTTCCAAGTGAAAATAGTTATCTATGTCTATATTTGGGCTTGGGGGGTCAAAATTATCTTTTGAAATGCCAAAAATACCAATTCAATGGGTTTTATGAGGGGGATACACTTTTCTACGCTGAAAACATCTGCAAGGGGTGAATCTCATTTAGCACTAGCATGGAGGGGTGGATGTTTCTCCCTTAGCATGGAAACTTTTACCCCCAATGTAGAGACTACATGTATAGCTTGGAAACCTTTCCCCCTTAGTGAGGAAGTTTCCCCTAAGCATGAAGTTTCCACCCCTAGCATGGAAGCCATCAAATCTAAATTTCAACACTCCATGCACTCCAACATTAATCAACCACATCAACAAGCATGGTAGAAGGCTTAGAATGGAAGATTCATCTCTAGCATAGAAGGTGTACCCCCATTATTATTTATATTAAATAGAATGGCCATGGAGGAAGGGCACTTACTATATAGAGTAACCCCCTAGATTTGAGGCACCCATCTCACCTATATGATGCATAAATTTACAATAATATAACAACATATTTGTAGCCATTATGTAGCCAAATTACAACTCAATCATAGCCATTTTGTAGTCCCATTCATGGTCTAAAAACTATAAAAACTAGCATTAAACACCAAGTACAAGTTCTATAATTTTGAATGGTTCCATAATTTTTGATAATTTTTAGAGTTACACAATCTTGGTAGCTCTACAACTTTTTATAATTTCACACTTGGGAATTTTCAAGCACTCATGATATCTTACAATATTTTATGCTTTCATTCTCTTAAACCCTAATGTGGAAGCACTTTAGCCTTTGCTACCCCCTTGAGACTGGTGGATTCTTGGTATCAATGTTGCATTTCTGGGACTCCAAACCCCCAATGTGAAGTCATCTGATAATTGAATTTCTTTCTTTTCTCATGATCTAGCAGTAACCCAAATTGTAGATCTACAGTTTATAGTAGAGGAGATTCACAAGAATTAGAAGTGGCTTTGTACCTAAGTCGTCGAGTAGATCACATTAGCTTCAATGAGCTTTGAACTCCTACCCTAGTGAATTCTCCTTTTCTCTCTCACAAGAATTTCTTGTACATTCTAAAACTCATTCTTTATTTTTTTAATAAATTTTTAAATTTTCATTTTATGTGTATTATGCATTTTCTTTCCATTTTACATATATATATATATTTTTATTATATTTCCTCAACTCTCTATTTTGCATTTCATAAGTCCTTCGGTGATCTACTGAACTATGTAGGGCACCTTAAATTCCATTTTTTTCGAGGCTCCAAGGATTTGAGGTTGAAGCTACTACACTAAATGCATTAATTTTCTAGTAATTAATTTTTTCATTCCCAACACTTGCAACCTTGAGGGTCAAACACAATGACCCAAGTCAATTCATTGCACCTAACCAATTAGACCAATTTAGAATAGAGTAGATCAACCTCCTAATTGAGTAGAGCAAATAGATAGAGAACAAAAAAGGAGAAAGTGATGTGGAATGTCTCAGTAGCAAAAGCAAAAATGTATGCACATGCTAAGGCACTCACTGCAACTTAAGAAGAGAATAAATAGCTTGCTACTAATAACATTAGGTTAACCAACATTAAAAGTAGAAGAACATCTTGGAAAAAGACATTCATTAGTTGAGAGAGAAATTGATGAGGATTAACCAAGATATGAGATACTTAGAATGAGAAAATAAAATGCTCTCAATGGAGATGGTATGTGTGATTAGATAGAAATCAACCATTGAAATCAATGCATGGAAAAATGGAGCTAAGAAGCATGAATGACTCAAGGAACACTTCCATGGCCAAGTGGAAATGTACAAGTAAATCAATGAAAAGGACATCCAAATGGAAAATGCTAGAATCAATTTCATATCAACATAGAATCAAATCAATATCCATCTTGGACAGTTACACGCATGTCCACTAGGCAAAAGTCAAAATTAAAGACTTTCAAATAGAGGATTTGTAAGAATACATGGGGTTAGCTAATCTTTTTTATGCTAACTTATCCATGTTTATAGTAGATAGGCCTAGAAATGAACTAGAACAAGAAGTAGCAGTCGTGTACACACTATACAAAAAGGAGTTTACAGATCATAAAGATGCCTTACAGAAAATTTGGGTAGGAAACTCTGAGTTAGAATTAGTAAAGGTTGGCTAGTAGGGGTAGAAATATGTAGTAGTGAACTTGGCTAGAAGATTATCAAATTACCATGAATTATGAGCAAAGTTTAGAGCTTTTGAAAAGAAGAGATAGTTTGTGGCATAGTATGTTAAAGCCAATCAAATGTTTCTACAACTAACATTTTCATAGGATGTACCAACTCCATCACACATTACATAATAAGCATGGATGCTACATAACCCAAGAATGGATGAGGAGAAACTTCAGGCACTCTTGAATAGATATGAATTTTAGAAGCCTGATGATAAGGAAGAGCAACCAATGGAAGAGCCACCACCACTAGGCACTAGATAAGGCTACATCGATCTTCATCTAGATTTTGTTTTTTGTTAACATTTATCCTATCATGTCTTGTGTCATTTTTGTAACACACCATTACAACATAAAGATTCATGTAAATAAGTGTCATGTAGCTCTACCTCCCAATTTTGTAAGGAATTCTATTCTCATTTTGTTTTAACTTGAGGATGAGTTTTTAGTCAGTCATGGGGGTATGATAAATCAAAATTTTGATGGACTACAATATCATATATAAAATATCATAGGTTTGATATTGTAGCACATGCTACAACATTGTAGATCTGCTATCGTTGAAAGTGTGTAGCCTATAAATACAACACTTGGGCATACAGAGCCAAATTAGTTTCATTACATCCTTAGGTAGAATCTTGTAGTTTTTTTTCATAGTTATAGTGATAGAGTAAATTCCTACAATGTGGTCTTGAGTAGTTGTATAGAATCTCTATTCGAGTGAAGATTACTTGGGTATAGTTCATGTTTAGAAATAAAGATCGAGATTGATTTTCATCATTGCAGCTTCCACTTAGTTTTACTATTTTACTTAGCATTGTTTTTAGTATTTTCTTAGTTTAATCATTTACATTTCTAAGTACATTAATTTCTTGTTCATTAGTAAAGTGAAATGATTATGATTGATTTTAAGTATTTAAGTGTAACTATTTAGTAATCCTAGTAGTGTTATTGCTTGGTTCATCTAGTAGCATAATGCTTGGTAACCCAGTAATGGTTACATGAGCCCAAGATGTGTATGGTAAGCTAAGATTGGATGCTCATCACTCTAGGCTAAAGAAGATTACTTAGACTTAGGACTAAATTTCATTTTAATTATGTTTATTTCTAGGAGAAATTAGGGCCAAACAACATCAATTATCATATCCCTCACTTTGAACTAAACCATACGTGATAAAGATACTACTAGTCTGAGTGGGAAGATAATGTCTTGTGATCCATGCTTAATAATCTAGATGCCACAACTAGTCCAATTAATGAAATTTGACTGGATCATGCATGAATGCTTGTGATTCAGATGGTTGGGCATAGGGGTATCTACCACTCATAATTCACATTGTTCCTGGGGATGGTGCTAGTTATCTAGATTAGTTATATTGTACACAATCACCGTAAAGGTATTAATGATTTATCTCTTAGAAACTATTAATATTTTAAGAGACACACATTATCATGTAAAAACATGTCTTCTTAAAATAGGGCTAACAATGCATTCGATGATGAAAACACTCATAGGAGAAATAATATCATATATACTAAAGAAAATTGAAGTAAACAACCACAAGCAAGGGTTTGCTATGCTCATTTGGACCTTACTACACTTAAAGACTGTGTTTAACTAATGTAAAAAATCTTAGAGAAGATAGAGTAAGTCCTAGAATAAGGAGGGTCTCAAGGCCTAGGACCTTCTCAAAAGCTAGAAGAGGTAAATCAAGGGACCATATGGGGAGATATAGAAGCCATGGAAATTCTCCCGATTATCCATATTCCTCTTCCTCTTCCACAACTAGTTTTGACAAGGATGAACATAGGTATAGAAATAGAGATACACTAAGGGGTAAAGATGAAAATATAAATAGAAATAGACAAGATCATCAAAGGGAACATAGACAAGATCATCACAATCAGATAAATAGAAATCAAAATTACCATCATGACATGTCTGATGATGATGAACCCTTATTGGCTACTAGGAGCATAATGGAGAGAATGGAGGTAGTTAGAATACGCCATAAAAATCAAAGGGAAAGTTGCATCAAAAGGCTTGATAAGAATAACATCCCTAAATTTTTGGGAGCTATAACTATGATCCACAACATCATTTACAAGCTTTCCATGATGCCTATGTCTTGCAAACCATCAAGAGTGAGTGGAAAAATCTTAACCATTTTCTTAGGATACCAATAGATGAAGCTAAAAGTTGGTATAGATCATTGGAACTAGATTCAATCCATTGATGGTCCACAATGTTGGAACTCTTAAACTAAAAACACCAAACCTAGGAGAAAGTGTTCAACTTGAGAAAACAAATGTAAGGATGGAAGCAAGAAAAACATGAATCCTTGGATGTGGCATGGGATAGATACTATTCTCTACTACATAGATGTCTAGGCCATGATTTTTCTCAAAAAGAACAACTTCTCCACATCATAGATGGACTTCGTAATCAAATGAGAGAGCCCCTTGGGATTTATGCCCAAGGTCAACTATCTGAATTGAAATCCCATTAGATACAAAGGCTAGTTAAGCAAGTGGCAATAAAAGGAGAGTTATGTAAATGAGAGAATGTGGAGGAATATAACTGGGATCCAACTCTCCAAAAGAAGAGGGTCCATATTTATGATAAGGAAAAAGAGGCATCTCTTGATGAGGTGATTTCACAACAAACCTTATCAATAAAAAATTCTATCACTAAGCTTGAAGCAAGGATAGATAAGATGTGGGAGTTGATGAATGAAAAAGTTACAACCTATGTGAAAACCATTGAGGAGAAGGTGGTGCAAAACAAATTAAGTGTTCAAAACAAGACGAGGAAAAAGAAAAATGAAATAGGTAGGAACACTTATTGATAAAAAGGGAAAATAGCTATAGTAGAAGATGTTATAGACTCAACCATAGAAGAGGATGATGGATGTCACATTTGTTCATATGACCATCCAAAGGGTTATTACCTAGTTGTGTTACATCCATAAGAGTTTGGGGCTTTTTCTTTGAATCCAAAGAGCATACAAAAGTAAATGCTTAGGAAACTATCTTACTCACAAGGCAATTATAGATAGTCCTAAAACCAACCATACTATTCTAGTCGGACTTCTTATTAACCTCAAAACTACTATCACTCACATTGGCAAAACTCATAGTCGTGGAGAATGCTATCAAAAAACCAACAATGCCCTTATTGCTAGCTGAACCCATATGAATACTATGTTCAATAACCTATTTCTCCAAATGGTTCTGCTTTCTTTACCTCAAATCATTACTATCACTCTTTCAAATATCATCAACATGTAGCATCTCCTTTAGGATCACCATCCCAAATTTCTTATCCTCTGTGACATCCTTAATATTCTCATACTTCTCTCTACCATATGTCACCACTCACAACACAAGTAGGATTGGTACTACAATATCAATGCAATAATGTCACTTATGTTGCAAACATACATGTAAATGATAATCCTAGTAGATCTCAACTATAGTCTTGAAAACATTATTTCTTTAGGATAGTTTCCACATGTGAGCACAAAACTCGTAGATCTACTAGCTCATCAAAACCAACACAAGGCCAATTGGGTGTAACATCCTTCCTCACCAAAATAATGTCTTCAAATCCTATGCAAGGGCCAACACCCATTACCACTCTAGTGCAAAACATAACAAATGAACCTATCACTATGGAGAGATAGGCAATTCCATGGATTATTATTGAAAAATAAGGATGCATTTGTGGATCAATCTAGAAAAATATCAACATAGTCATTACATTAGTCCATTAAAAAATATGAAAAAAAAGTATGTGCACAAGAGAGAGTAGGGGCCACTAAACCAAAACGTTCATGAAACAATCTGAACCACTTATTAATTCCCATTCTAAGAAAATGATCCCAACTAAGAACTTATACATGGAAATACTAAACCATAATCATACACCAACAATAGAAAAAGAAACTAAGGACATAGATGATAAAAATTTAATTACCATCACAATTATATGGGACGATAATAGAAAGACTAAATCACTAAGGATGGTAAGTACGAAACCTCATGTATATGATCTAGGGGAACTATGGTGCATTTTCCAAACACTTGCCCATGAGTTCAATCATGGCGAAGTTGCCTTATCTTGATTCAAGAATTAATATATATATTTTAATTCTTTTCTTAAAATTATTTTTAATTTCTAATTTCTTAATATACCTTTTCACGTTTCTTAATACATTTTTTCCATTCTTTTATAGTTTTCAATTTCTTAATAATTTCTTAATTCTTTAACATTTTTAAATTCTTTGATGATTTTTCATTCTTTCAACATTTTTTATTCTTTTAATATTTTTCAATTCTTACTCTCTTTTTTATACTTTTTTTTTTCATTTTCTTTGTACATATTTTTGATTGTTAATAAAATGCACCAAGAATAAGGCAAGATGTAGTCTAATAAGATGAATATTTCTCTATGTTATCAAGTCATAAGGGATTAATTATTTGTATAGTGAGATCACAACATTCATCCATCTATTTAATTAATAAGAGGTTCTTAACATGGACATAATGATATTATTTTCATTATAAAACTAAGAATAAATTTATGATCATTATGCTTGAACTAAAAAGTAAATAACCAAGTGGGAATGTCAAGGGTGTGACATCAAAGAGATTTGTGGATTCTCTTGGATCACTTATGTTAGTCCTATCTTGTTCCTTAGGTTGTATTATATCCTTGTATATCTAATGAAAAATGGGAGTAAGAGTAAAATAAGTATTGCCTTATCATTTCATAAGAAAGACATGTTACCCATGCCTAAGGTAGTCCTCTGGTAAGGTTGACATAGTTAAAAATTTAAAGGAGACTAGAATAAATTTCTGGGGATTCCATTGAAAATACATGTTACCGATGCTTGAAGGTAGGTGGATTCTTAGAAAGCTAAGAAATAAAAAAGTGCCATGAATAAACTCCTCCCTTGGAGAATAAGCCAAGTGATGATACTCCTTGCAATAGTGGTAGCCTTACAATTGTGAGTCCAAGAGATGAAACAATGCAATGTTACTAGAATGTGGTATAGACCTGGTGTGAATCTTGGATAGAAATGCTACTAATTATTTTAACCACTAATAAAACACAAGAATTCATTATGCCTATGGTAAGGAAACTCATGTCCTAATCTGTACAATCCCTTCTAAGTCCATCTCATCTCATTATATGAAAAGTTATAACTTGTGGCTTTGTATCACATAGTGTAAATTTTCCCACTTGATGATACTAACATGTGTGTTTTTCTAGATAAGTATGCATTACACTCAACTCCTTAAGTGCCGAAGGACACTTTAAGGCACTATCATACAAGGTTACTAAGGGCTGGAGCCTACTTTGGGGATGATCCACTTATATAAATTTTGTATTTCATACTTTCCAAAAAATTCCACATCATCCTGTTCCTTCCAAAACATCTAATAAACTTCCTATAATCTCTAATACTTTTTCCATACATCAAAAACTCATTATCCATTTCTTATCCATACAATAAACCTTTGCTACCCAAGATTCCTTCTTTATGAACTTTGATTGCCAAATTTTTGGAAACTATGCATCATTGATGACCATGATCCTCTAGAAAATATTTACATCTTCCAAATACTCCATTTGACTCATTTTTTTCAAGAAAAAATAAATGAATTTTTTTTAATTTTTTAACAATGACGTTGTAGGTACAATGTTGTAGGCACATACAATGTTATATCTATGATGTCGCACATATAAAGATGGTATATATATGTGTGGGAGTTGGTGAAATTTTTTACTTTCTCATTTTGCAACAAGATATTTTTTGTAGTTTTTTTTAGAACTCTTGCACACTAGCTTCCAAAGGCCATAACTTCATACTCATAGCTTCAATTTCCAAAATTCTTAAATCTTGTTGATGCCAAAGTGTTCAACTTAGTCATGGGAGGGTGCATTGTGCAATATAAGGAAAAATTTGAAAATTTGAGCCAAAAATTCCTAACACCTAGAAGATACTATAAAGGATAAGTACAAAGAAATAATAAGAATCTTAATATTAATCAATAAATCTGAGGCTAGAAATATTTATATCATACTCTTAATAAACCATACCAACTATTTTAGACCATAATAATCAAGAAAAACAATAGAAGGCCATAAGTAACTAAGGGATTCCTTTTTTGCAAATTTTTCTAACTCTATAACCATAATATGATAAGAAGTTGAGCTAACCAAGGGTATGAGTAAGGTAAAGAGTTATTAAGAACTCGAGTAAACATTCTAATAATTTCATACACTTGTTGATTGCATATGATCCCAAAGAGACCACTAGAAGTAGGACCTTCACAACATAGATGTTGTAAATACGTAACTCTAAATGTCTCCATTATGGCCCACACTAATCAACATTGGTAAATGGAACTTACAAGAAACCTACCAATTTTGGAAAAACAAATAGGTTGATGTTATAGTGAAAATTGAAGGAGTCACTGTAACAACAGAAAACATCGGTCGCTGGAAAATACTAGACGAAGATCCGTGTACACAGTCTTAACCATGGATCCATGCGAGGGCCGTGCTGGAGAAAACGAATCCACGGTGCCTTGAACGGTCTTGTCAATCAGAAAGGGACTTACTTAACCAGTAAATTAACGAATACCGCGATAATATACGTATTATATAGATATTCCATGAAACAAATTGATTCGATGAATCGTAAAAGGAGTAGAAAACGATGTAAATAAATTGAAATTACGACAACGTCAACGCGACAAGGAGGATCAGATTTAGAAAAGATGCGCAATTCCGAGATCTATGTTTCAACTCGAAAACTAAATATATTTTATACAAAGTTCCAATAGCAAACTCCACTTATCCTGTGCGAAGCCTAGACAAAACAGCAAGAAAACTATTCAAAAAGGAGTAGAGAATGAAGCCTGGTCTATATCATAAGCCAAAGATAGAATGCAAGGAAGGTCAAGCCTGGATGTCTATCGATCAACTATTTCTGATCGATAAACCTTGCCAATCGTACCAGATGATCTCTTGATCTCTGATCTGCTCTTTTTGCCTTCAGTAGTCTTTGCTCAAAAGCTGCTAATGATCGCCAATGAAGAGAACTGTATTTTTGCCAAAAGACTGATCGCTCCTACTACCAATGCTCAAAAAATGTCTTCTGTCTTTGCCAAAAGGTCATCCCTTTTCTTTCTTCACCAATTGGAGTATTTATAGGTTCAGTAGTACGTGGAGAAGGCATGGCCCTGATGACACGTGTCTCGAACTTTCAAAATGCCATCGACTTGGCAAATTTTATGTTGAAACTGGTCATGTCACGTCATGTTTTTGGGAAAGGGGGCAAAGTATGCTGTCAACCACTCCTGCTAAAGCTACCTCATAATTACGTTCTGATACCTTGATGAGCGTACTATGCGTATGGAGAGCGGTGCGTGTCTGGTACTGCCTTAGTTAACTTTAGGCTATATTACGCTCGTTTACGCTGCATAGCATGACAGAGCGTAATAGAGCATAGAAGTAGTTAACTCAAGCTGTTTTATGCTCATTTACACCACAAAGCGTAATAGAGAGTAAAAATGGTCAACTTTACAATAAGTTACGCTTGTTTACGCTACATAGTGTAATAAGCGTAAAGCGACCAATCTGCAAAAAAGAAAAAAGAAGAAATCAGTCTACCGCGTTTCTTTTGGACTCTAACTTTGACTTCCTCGAAGCTCATTACGTTGCTCTGCGTAATGGAGCGTAAATTTAGCCCTGAACAAAAGACTTAACGGAATATGCGACAAGTCGCATATCACGCTGCTTAGTCCTTAAACTTCATCAAATTCCTTGAAGTAAGTTACTTTCTGATATCAGGCTACATTAAGCAAAGTTACGTCGAGCATCATTATGCTATGTTGCGTAATGTAGCGTAAAGAGAGAAAACAAAGTAAGGTTGGAATTTGTAAGAAACTTAGAGACTTGATGCTACGTGCCTCTTTACCTTATTCTATCTTCTAGATTTCTATCACAAACTTTCACCCGAATCATGAATCTTCGCCCTAGGCTTATTCGCAATTTCCACGGTGTTTCAATGGCCCCTCTTTGTTGACGTTTAGAGGGCTTGCTCAAAAGACGTTGACAAAGAATACGAAACACTAATTGGATAAAAGTACCAACAGCATTCATCAACGATTACTTAAGTGTCGCCCTGTCAAAGAAGAAGTGCAGAAATGAGGGAAATGGGAGATAAAATGATGGGTGAGGGAATTTTTATAGAGGTAAGAGGAGAGAGGTTTGGGGAAGACTCAAATGAGGTTCGGGGAAGACTCAAATGAGGTTCGGGGAAGACTCAAATGAGGTTCGGGGAAGACTCAAATGAGTGAGTATAGTGTTTTTCGCATAAGCAATTAGGCCTTCTCCTCTGATTGCATTTGCATGGAGTTATGCCATCATTTTGTAGATGAAGGGGCTTGCATAGACGAATTGCATTGCGTCTGCACAGCTTGGATGAGTTGTGTTTCATCCATTTTGTCAACCCCCCCTTTTTTTGCGATCACTAGGCGAGTTGCGTTGCACCAGTTCATGGACATAACTGTAATGCAGATGCGGAAAGCGTATGCTGCATATTCACATTTTGTGCAAGGGAAATAGATGGAATGGCTAAGGAGGGGAATAAGAGCAAGAGGTAGGATTATGAGGAAAACAGGGTTGCACTCCTAAGTGGACAGGCTAACTTAAGCGACCATCTCAAAACGTTTTCTGTACTTCACCGCTCAGATGAACGCACTCTTGAACGAAATACTCATAGCAAGTAACTTGCAATCAGAAAAGAAAATAGAGGACACCATCACTCAGCCGAATCACTGGAGAGGTTGTTGAAACAAGTACCATTTGGGGTGAGACAGAGTGAGCGGGCCATGAACAAGGAACCATAGCAAGAGGCCAGGGTCTCAATGTTGATGCCCGATCCAACATATCGCTGCCAAAGAAAATCAGATTCATCGCACCTAACTAGTTATGCAAAGAACCAGCTAGGTGAATCTGTGAAGCCAGAGTCTGATAGTGATGATGAGTGGAGGTCCCCAAGGTTGTGGTTGATGAGAACTCCTTTGAGGTTCCATATGGTAAAACTAATCTCTCAGAGGTGCCACTGCTGAAATGGGTGCAGTGATGGCATCTCTGAGGGGTTAGTAGTATGCCTTTCAGCATATTCGAGGAATCAGCAGAATGCCTGTGAGGTAGCGATGCTGGGGCTATCCCAACATCCCATCCCGTTCGTGTTGTAGCTGCACAGAGATGGTCATGCTTGCCTGATTCGTGTGTTGGCGATCTGTAGGTCCCATTTTTAAGTCCTGGTAGACTGCTGTTGCTAGTTTTAAGTCTCAGCAGACCATGGTCCCAGTTTAAAGTCTGGGTGGATTGAAAAATGCTAGTTTTATGTCGTAGCGGACGGTGGTAGAACTGATTTATGGTCTCAGCAGACCGTGCTGTGGATGTCAGTTTCATGTCATGACCCAGGGACCAATCTGTGCTGGTTTCACGTCTCAGCAGACAGATACTTACCTGTGTTAGTTTTATGTCATGGCGGACAGCTGGTGCCAGTTTAGCATCGTGGTGGAGGCGTGCGAGAAATGCCAATTTTACATCTTGGTAGACCTATACAACATTACCAGTTTTACGTCATAGCGGACAATTGCAACTTGCCAGTTTTTCGTCATGGTAGACGATCGTTGCTAGTTTAGGATCGTGGTGGACGCGTGCAAAAAGTGCCAATTTTACGTCGTAGCGGACGATCGTTGCTGTGCCTAATGTTAACACTAGATATGCAGCTAGATGTAGTACCACTTTAGATATATATCGTTCATGAGATTCGGTAACTCATTACCGTTGATATCTGCTAGCTTGTATGCACCGTTGCCATACAAATCAGCTACCAAGAAAGGGCCCCCCCAATTTGCAGAGAACTTGCCTACTGGTTCGCGAACGGCCTTGAGAACCAAATCTCCCTTCTAGATCAGATGTTTTTGAAGATTATGATAGTGCTTCTACCTCTGCTTATCTTGATACTTTTCGATGGTATCAAGCGTCTGTATTGGCTTCTCCTCTACTGAGTCCAAATTCATGATCTGAGACTTGGTGTGTTGAGCGTCATTTATAACCATGGAGAGGACCATCCGCAGAGAAGGAACTTGTAATTCAAGGGGTAGCACTACCTTAGATCCATAGACTAGGCTATAGGGTGTACTATCTATGGCTGTTCTACATGTGGTACGATACACTCATAGCACATAGAGGATCTTTTCATGCCATCGTCTCTTGTTGTTGTTGAGCATTTTCTTGAGAAAGTTGATAATCACCTTGTTCGTTGCTTCAGCTTGACCATTCGCTTATGGGTAATAAGGTGAGGAAAAATATTGTTTGATACCAAGGCTATCACAAAAAGATTTGGTTTCCACACTGCTAAATTGTGGCCCATTGTCAGTCACGATAATCATTGGGAGGCCAAATCTAGTTACGATGTTGTCTAAAATGAAATGGCAGATCTGTTGAGATGTGATCTCTCACAAAGGGATGGCTTCCACCCACTTCATGAAATATTCAGTAGCGGTGATTATGAAGCTGTGACCTGTGGAAGATTTTGGTGCAATAGGCCCTATAATGTCTAATCCCCATCGTTGAAAGGGTTATGTAATCTGAGTCGTGTGTAGTTCCATAGGTGACACATGTATAAGGTTCACGTAACATTGACATGTGTCGCACGTTTTAACCTTTGTAAGATAGTCTTTTTCCATATATGGCCAATAATATCCTAAGAAATAGATTTTAGAGGCCATGGCTCATGGTGCTACGTGTCCTCCAGATAATCTCTCATGAACTTTGCCCACTATACGTTGTGCTTGGTCTTTGTTAACGCAAGTAAGCAGTACTCCATCAAAAGAGCATCTACAAAGGGTACTATCTCCTATGATGATGTATTACCTAGCTCACTTGCAAATTGCACCTTTTTCTGTGCGTGTTAGCTCGTGTGGTGGTTCACCATGTAAGAGGTGGGTTTTAACGTTATTGTACCACTCTGGCGTTTTATCCTCGAGCAGTGAAGATATTTGCACCGTCTGAATGATAGGATCTGTACACTCTATTATTAAGGTAGGACAAGTGTCGAATAGGTGCGATGGCACATTTAAAGCTAATGTAGCTAATGCATCGGCTAGCGTGTTGTCATTTCGAGGCACATGTTGGGCATCGGTTGCTGCGAACTGCTTTAGAAGATCTTTAGCCATATCGTAGTAGGGTTGTAAATGTGCAACCTTGCAGGCGTAGACTCTTGTGATTTGATTTATAACAAGCATCGAATCGCCCCTAATTGCAAATTTTTGAACATCGAGCTCTCTGGCTGTTAATAATCCCCTGAGGAGCCCCTCATACTCTGCCACGTTATTCGTACAGGAAAAGGTCAAGCGGTAGGCATGCAGGCGTACATCCTCAGGTGACAGCGTAATGACCGTGGCGGCACTGCCACCTCTAGCGGTTGAAGCTCTGTCAAAATGTAACGTTGCTTCGAGGCCTGCTAGGATAGGGCTTAGACTATGTACATACCCGTTGGGAAATTCAGGCTCTATCGTCGCCTGACTGTCAATAGGCGATGTTATTAGTTCGTCAGCTATTGCTTGGCCTTTCATAGAAGATTGACCAATGTAATGCAAATCGAATTCTGCCGTGATAGCTTTCCAACGAGCTATCTTACTACTTTCATACAGGTTGTGCATAATAGCCCTAAGGATGTTATTCTTGTAGATTATGTTGACTTGGCTACGAAAGAGATAGTGTCTGCATTTTTTGAGCGTAAATACTAACGCTAAACAATTACGCTCTACTTCATTATACCTCGTTTCATACGCACATAGAGCATGGCTCAAGTAGTATATGGGTACTTCTGACCCATCATCTCTCTTTTGATAGAGTAATGTAGCTAGGGCAACGTCTAAGGTCGCGAGGTAAATGTAGAACAGTTGATCCCTTTGTGGCGGGAATACTGTTGGCAAGTGTTAAAGTTCTTGCTTCAAGCTGTCAAACAAATGCTGACAATCTTCTGCCCATTCGAAATTAACCCCTTTTTTTAGCAGATGTTGCATAGGGTGTAACTTGTCTATTAGTCTCGAAATGAACTACCTGATAAACTGTAACCTCCCTTGCAATCCGCGTAATTGCTTGAGATTTTTAAGGGGTGTCAATTCAACAATGGCCTTAACCTTATCAGGGTCTACTCGTATACTAGTTTTCGATACCACAAACCCCAGCATGCATCCAGTTTTGACTCCGAATATGCACTTCTTTGGGTTGATCCGGAGGTCGTATTTAGAGCATCTTTTAAGGACTAACTCCAGATCCTCCGAATGATCTTCTAACCTTATAGACTTAACAGCTATATCGTCAACATAATCATTCAGTCTCCCTAGGAGGTAATCGCTAAAGATGTACGTCATAGCTCATTGATACGTAGCTCCAGCATTTTTTAAACCAAAAGGCATCATAGTGTAACAAAAGGTCCCCCAGGGTGTCATGAANATCCCTTCGGTCTTTTTAGGGACAACTACAATGTTAGATACCCAGTTTGAGTAATTGACCACGCGAATAAAACCAGCCTGGTATAGTTTAGTGATCTCATCACGTACTGCTAGCGTGACTTCTAGCTTAATTTTTCATGCTTTTTGTCTAATTGCTTTAATATGGGGATCTAGAATTATGTTGTGTTGTATTAGTCTTGAGTCTAGTCCTAACATAAATTCATATGACCATGCGAACACTGTGACGTTATTCTGGAGCGCCTGTTTTATGTTTTCATGTGCCTTTTGGTCTAGTAAAGAACTAACCTTGAGAGTTTTAGTCTCATCTTTATGCGTAACGACAGAGACCTCGTTAAGGAGGTCTTTGGTTACATCTCTAGCTTCCAAATCTAGCGTGCGTGTCGATTGTTCTGGCCAGTCTAGAGATGTTTCTGACGTGGCTATGATTGCATCATTGAGGGCAAGGTTAGTTTCTACTAGTGTGGGATCAAATTGTTTAATGATTCCCCCATGTGGGCCTATTAAGGATAGGGGTGCAGATAAAGTTTGTCCATTTGCCAACTATTTTGCAAAATTGCCAAATATGAAAGTGGTTAGGAAAATGCTAAGTTAGATGTCGCCAATATTAATGTATGACGCTTGGTGTAGTTTTGAAAAAGGTATGGCATGAAGTTGCTGAGCGTGAAGAGCTAACTGAATTTTGGATACCGTGAATAGCCTATAATTAATGTGACCCAATTACGAGGTGATAAGATGCAGTAGTTTAAGGTTGTTTCGAATCGTGATGCATGCGATATCTGTCGCAATTAATGCCCTAATCTTCGGGTTCCAGCTCATACTGACACCAGCGTTTGGGCAGGTCTCGCTTTAATCGGGCATCAAGTCAGTTAGTTTTGCATATAAATAGGCAGTTCTTATCGAAAACAGGCTGTTGGCTATCGCAAATTCGAATTTTCTGCTATCGCAGAGAGAAGGAGAAAGAGTAAAAGATTGCAGCGCATTATTTGTGAAGGTGTTCAGGACTGTAACAATGGCACCGAAGGTGAGAGGAAAGAATACCAAATTAGAAAAAATCGACGAAGTACAAGGAAGTCTGCAGCGTGCTTCGTAGGCCTTAGTCGAAGTGAGATATGTCACTCCCCTGAATCGGTAGGGCATCCCTTACTTACTTGTACTACTTTTGGTGATATGCTTTTTTCTTGTTCTTTATCCTTTTGTGTCATTTGCGTAAACTAGAGTTTGAGGATGTAGACCTTGTATTAAAATGAGGGTTTAGAAAATAGTATTTCATCTATCACCATTGTCTGAGACAAACCTTGTATTAGTACAATGGTTTAAGCGATTTCAGTTGTATGGCTAAAGCATAATTTGGTATTTTTTTATAGTTTTCCTAAACATGCAACGGAATCTAGATGGTAGCGTGTTTATGTTCTGTACAGTATAATGGTGAAACCTATCCTAATCATTTTGGACATAGTCGGGGTTTTATGTTGTATAAACCCTCTCACAGCCAATGTTCCTTCCTCTCAGACTTGTTTACAGGGAAAGGCTATATGGTTCCGGAAGGGTGCGCTGGAGTTTTTGTAGTTCTTGTTGCATAACTACAGTATCATTGTTAGGTTGCATTTGTCGGGTGATGTGGCTGGAGCTATTTTGGAACATTTGTTAGTCGGTTCTACACAGGGCATCCTGGCTTTCCTGACAGATGGGGCTATTGATATTGGTCATCCTCAAGACCACGAACTTAGTGCCAGAGGATTGAGGCATTTAAGTTGGATCTGGGAGATGCCCAGTTTTAGCTGTTATCATGCATATAATACTTTCTTCGTGGCTTGTCATGTCTCAACTTACTTTCATAATCCACCAGGCACGGTGTATTATTTGGGCGGGTAAGTCATTTCATTGTGGTGTTGTTAATATGTTTTCTAATGTCTGAATTTGCAAAGCGTAGGATAGTAATGTGCCATATGATATAGGTTCTTCATCAATGAAAATGGGTTAGTGGGAAATAATGATACATTTTCCTGGACTAAAAGGGCAATAAATGAGTTTACGTCCACTAGCAATGTATGCGCCGGTGTAATGGGACAAATGGCCTTCGAAATTCCTAAGTATCCTACCCATTATGCCGATTCTTTCAAGAGTTGTCAGAATCTCGGGTGGTTACATGAGGAATGGACTTTGAACTCGCCACTCACCCTCGCAGACGTGCAAAGGAAGCTTCCTCCATTTCCTTTGCCATTTGGACCTGGTAAGGTTTTGTTGCTACAGTAAGTTACAGGATATTATTTTTTTTTGAAATGTTGTGTAACAGTGTTTTCGCTATCTTGACTTGTGTCTTGTGTTATTAGTTAGGGAATCCTGGGAGATTACCATCATGATTTCTGACTGTGAGACAAACACCCTCCTCTTCCGTTATGGCGACATAAAGGAAGCACAACGTTAGCTCGGCCACACGGCATCCCCAGTTGCGTTGGTCACTAAGCTGCAAGAAGCGAGGCTGATGCATTTATTCTTAGCCATAACCCCTGATGTCCCCGCAAGCGAAATGTTAACCCTAGTTAACTCCTTTAGTGAGGGGGCTGAACATTTTTGCAAGCACATGCATAATGTGCATGTGCATTTTGATATTGATGCTCAGCTATTTACTGACCTCTTCGGCATTCCCTCTGATGGTCTTCCCATAGAGGAAAAATCGAGGAGAAGTGTCAAATGTTAGGAAGAGCTGGAGGAGTGGTTGGGGACTAAGAAGGACACAAAGGGAATCCCTTGTGAAAAGATCGAGTTAGAGGTTGCCAAGACCATTTATCCCCTCTTCTGAGCCCGGGCTTTCCCCAGAACACTCTCGTAGGGGAAGTTCTTTACTATAGAACAGGCCCGTATCATGCGAGAGGTGATTGAGGAAGGGACCCAATTCGACTGGGCAAGTTATTTCATTGAGGGGTTATGCACTGAGATGATCAGGCTCCACCAAAAGCTCGAGTCCTATTTCAGTGTGCACTTTGCCTTCTTCATAGCTTGCCTCTGACATTTTTCTGAATTTTTGGTGGTCTAGAGGAATGGGGTCTAGGTACAACAGGATCGAGACCAATTATCCAAACCCTAGATTTTCCATCTCTTCGGCACTACCCGGTCATAGGATCCTCTAGAGGGAATTGGGGAGTCGCTTTCTATCACGACTAGGGATGCGGCAGCACCTCGAACGCGAGGCCCTAATAGTGTAGGTGGGGCACTTCCCTCTTACATTGATGATGCGTCACGGGGGAAGCACCTAGCGACAGAAATAGTAGATGCCTTGGTTTAGTGTAAAAGGTCTCGTTTAACTGAGGCGCCTGTGGAACTAGTAGGTGGCATGGGTAGAACTATGCAAGTCAGGTTTCAGCGGAGTAAACCTCCACCTGGTAAGCGAAAGGATATAGTAAAAGTTACGGTAATTGTTGTATTACGCAACATATTCAAAGTATTTTGAATTATTTGAGTTTATTATATGGTATAAATAGGGAGACCTATAGAGCGGTTGACTCCTGAAATAGGGGCGGTGGTATTACAGCTTGGGGAAGGGGCCCCAGTTTTGGAAGAGGAGGCCCCAGCTATTAGAGTAAGTGATGCACATACCCTTGTGCGCGAGGAGAGAGAGGAGGTAGAGAACGTTGACGCACTCCCCACTGGAACAGGTAGAGGTAATCAGTGTATTAAAATTTTTAAGGAATTCTGTTAATAACTAGAAATTTTGACTTAATTACGCTACAGATGAACGAGAGGCATCCCCATCTACTGTTGTAAGCAGAGTATGGGGGGAATTCCTTGATAAATTTGCCTTCATGGAAGGTGTTGTCGGTGATATGATCAAGTGCCTCGAGCGCATCGATCCTAGGGCTGGTATGTTACGGCTATAGTAAACTTATGTTATTATAAGGTTATAATGTTTATTTATGTTTGATTTGATATTCGTCATCAGGAGCTCACCTTCGATGGGACTCTACGAAGCCCATTGACCTGGACACTATCGAGCCTTCATCGGAAGGAGCGGTCGTACCATGCAACATTTATGAGGAAATGCATAAATGTGTGTTACGCTTGACCCGCTCCTTGTGGGAGAGTCAAAACATCAATGAAGACCTTTGGAAAAAGCTGCAGAGGTTAGAAAAGGAAAGGATGTCTCTGACCAAAGAGGTTGGCAACTTAAGATCATGATGTGAATTCCTGCAAGCACGAGGAACGGGTGAAGAGGACTGGTGGACGGTTGTCATTGGTGAATTGGTCAGAAACAGCGTACAAACCAGTCATGAATTGGTGGAGCAAAGGATGCAAATAGAGCTGTTGGCCCAGAAGAACCAGGACTGGAAGGATTTTTGTACAAGCGTCCAAGAGTGGGGGCAGAAACAAAAAGATCATAAGCATCTGTAAAAGTGAGAAAGTATCGCTTATCATCAACACTATCGAGATTCTGCCATTGAAGATCAATCCTTGTGATTGTTCCTTGATGTCATTGGTGTGTCTAAGGCCTTCGAGAATTTCTAGGAGTAGGTAACGGTGAGCGTGTACCCAGAAAGAGAAATTACTCTTCCTGGGGAAGAGACCACAGTCCCTACCTTCTTCCCCCAACCACCCCGATGGACTAGTGTGGAGAAAGGGAAGGTGAAGGCTAGAACTAATCTGGGAAACAGAGTTTGATCTGAGTTGACCGAAGACAAAATTATGCAATGGCTATTGGTCAATTTAGATTAACTCCCCTTTTCTGTGGATGCAGGGCCATCACAAGTAAGTTTGAGTGTTATTGAATTTAAATTTTCTAACTTGTCCTATCATGGATTTTGCTTATGTACTTGTTGTATGTAGGTACAAGGAATGGATGAAGAAGGTGGACAGAATGAAGAGCATGTTCAGGAAGAAGAGCGTAATAACATGGACCATCCTCTTGGGGCGCAGGTGTTAGTACAAGAACCTTGTGAAGATGACATTTCTCATGAAGGAATACTCCCTAAAAGGGACGGCCCATTCGAAGACGATTTATTAGGCTTAGAGGTGGACTTAAGGGATACGGGCGATAGTGGTACTAGGGGGGATGCATAATTGTGATTTACGTACGATTTTATTTATGAGGTTGAACAATGGCAATATGAATCTTGGCATGATTTTATTTATGAGATTTTCTTTATGTTTTTAATTTTATGTCTTTATTTATACAAAGCGTAAATAGAATTTGTTAAAGATTTTGGATAGGCTGCATTATTTTAACTGTAGAATGGAGTCGCTAGTTTAAGGCCATTATGAGCCTTCACATAGCATTTGTGTAAGATACAAATGAATTTTCTAGTTTTAGGCCATTGCGGGCCTTTACTAGTTTTAGGCCATTGCGGGCCATCTGTGTACATCAAGGAATGTAATTGATAAAAGTGTACATATTTGCATAATTATACTAATATGACTAATAGAAGTCAAGAAACGTAAATGGCGTAAACTGGGAAGCATAAATGGTATAATGGATAGAAAACATAAATACATGTATATTGAAGAAAATTGACAGTCAAATTTGATAAGCAGAAATGGAAAAACTAGTGAAAATGTAACAATGTGCTTAAATACCACTCAGATCAATTGCTAGCCCGTAATTTTTTCTTGATGGCCTTTACGTTGAGTGATGCATAAGGATGAGGAGATTTATGGCCTGACTCCTCCACATCATCCTCCTCTCCCTGAAATGGTAGGTCGGCCTAGGCTAGGCTATCATTATTCATTTCGACTTGTTCGGGAATTCGGACATGGGTTTGATTTTCGGGCATTTTGATCTCCGAACCCTATTCTTCCTCAATGTTATTGATAATCCTAGGATTTATTTCATCATCGTGTATTACTACCTCTCCTCCTGCATAAGGTAGGTGTATCTCTTGATGTATTGGTGATGAAACTGCCCTCAATTGGGCTAGCCAGGACCTCCCTAGAATCAGGTTCAAACCGGGCATTTTCTTGACAATGATAAATGTGGCGTCTATTGGGAACTGGTCTCTTGCCACAAATTCAATATGCACTATCCCTTTGACTTGAACTCGTGCCCCATTGAATGACTTTAGGCATGATGTTGTTGTAGGACTGATCTGGTCGACCAGGCCCAACTTATCCACTATAGGATAAGGGATGACATTAGTGGCAGTGCCATCGTCAACGTGCACCCTCTAGATTCAATGTTGACTGACCCGGATGGTGATGAACATGGGTTCTATCATCACTCGACCTTTCTCAGAATCATCTTTGATGGATTCATCGTGAAAGGTCAAAGGGGTTGATTTGGGTTACCCAGCAGCGGAGGGAAACATGACAGCATGTATCGCTTCCTCTTCCACTGGTAAGCCTTCATCCACAGGTATGGATGTCAGCATACAGACCATAGCCTCACGGTGCTTTTGAGATGTCATAAGTAAGTCATAGAGGCTCAATTTTGTGTTCTTCTATTTTAGAGCTTGTTTGACTTGCGTAAATGCATTGAGGAGGTCCCGTTCTCGACTGGGTTGCTTATCTCCTCTGTCTTCTTCCATTCGCCCTAAGAGACAAATTTCTCAAGGTGGAATAGTGTCAGTCGGAGGGTTGTCTTTCTTCTTGCCGAGGGGAGGTGGCTATATTTCTATACCCTTGTCTTGCCCAGAAGGTGCAGCAAAAGGTATAGAGGCTAGGGACCTGGGCTTAGCGAAGCCTAGCGTAGAGTGGTTTTTGGTGGCATTAATTGATGCATCCCCTTCCTTTTTTTTATTGGATGATGGTTGATGATTTTGGTTAGAAGCTTGCCCCTGCATAAAAGGGGCAGCTGGTGGTTTTGGTACCCTAAGGATAAAAGGCACCTTAGGAGTAGGCGTGGGCATGGCAGCGGCTTTATCGTTAACGTGAGACCGAGTTATAGTTGGAGAGGGTGTCCGAATAACAAAGGGTGACCTCGAGACACCGCTAACAGCCGGTGAAGAACTTGCCCCATGGGGTGAACTAGTAGGTACATGTAAAACAAAGGGTTGTTTGGGCGATGCCTTCCCTTCACTATCCGTACTTACCATGTTGATGGTGTACGGTGCGTTATTTGCGTTTAATGGGTCTTTGTACACATGCATCGCCTGGTTTTCAGAACGTCCTAGATTACTACCGTCTAGTTTCAGAGAACCATCATCATTCATGCGTTGAATATCATGCTTCAACGCCCAGCAGTAATCGGTATCGTGACCACACAACTGATGGTAGTCACAAAAATGGTGCAACCTAAAAGACTTAGGAACTGGCGATTCGTTAGGTAGGGCTAAAGAAGGATTCTTCAGCAATTCACAATGGCACCTGTGACGCTGTAGAGCTTCTTCGGATACTTTTTTATTCTGAATATATCCTACCCCTAATAATTGTTTCAATAGTTCTGAATATTTTATAGGCAAGGCCATATATTTTGAGCGATCTTTATGCTCGAAGTTTGGTTTTGATTGTGACGGCTTTTCAGGGGCAAGTGTGTCTTGACCGGTGCTGCTTGCACTAGCCATGGTCTTAGCGAACGTTGTGGGTGCCTTTTTGTTATTCTTGTTTTTAGCATCCTCTGCCAGCGTAGCTACTGTTGTCATCATTGCCTTACCTTTTTCTTTACCCTTATTATTGGCATTTTTATAAGCCACATACGCTGGGTCTTTGCTAGCCTCAGCACCATCTTGGATGCTCTTGGTTTGTGCAAAAGCCTGACTCAATGAGCAAGGGGCAAGGTAATATAGTTTAGACTTGATGAAGTCGTTAACTGCTCCTTTGAAAATAGCCAGTAGATTGGCTTCTGCAATAGGCTCATGGATTTCATTCAGAGTAGTGCTCCATCGCTGTATAAACTTTTGGACTGGCTCAAGCGGGTCTTGTTTCACTCCCATAAGTTGATCTAGCGTGACTTCTGGCTTTAAATTGTACTTAAAGTGGGTCACAAATTATGTTAGGAGCTCTTCCAAGGTTGGGATGGAAGAGCGAGGGAACGCTCAATACCAGTCCAAGGCTTTACCTACCAGAGCCATTGCAAAGACACAGATAATTGTATGGGGCCATTGCTGTAATAATAAGGACTCAGACCTAAAGGTAACAAGATGAGCATTAGGATCTCCTTCCCCATTGTATTTAGTAAAATGGAGCAATGACATACCTGGAGGCAACGACAGCATAGGAACCACTGGGCTGATGGGATCATCATGGTAGAAATCCATGACCTATATCGTATCAGAGCCAGCAGCTTTAAGGCACTTCACTTCCTCAGTGAGGGTCTGGATAAGCGAAAAAGCTTAATCCAGACCTGTTGATGAAGAAGTTGGTGCTAGAGGATTAGGTGGTTGAACTGAAAGAGCAGTGTCAGGCAATGGGAATGGAGCGATGGCTTGGCTGACAGGTGGTGCTACAGGGACTATCCCTGCAGACAGAGCTACTTGTGAAAACCATCATCAGATAGGCTGTGCGGAGAAATTGGCCGTCACCGGTTGTGCAGGATGGAAGGTATAAGGATATTGTGCAGTTACCTGTGGGACATCCATGGTAGATGCAGCTAAGGGTTGTACACTATATAACGCAGATTTATTGTGTTGTGCAACAGGCACGATCCACTGACCAACCGTGGGTTGTTGAACGAATCGCTGCGATTGAACGGTGGTTGCGATTTGTTGCCTTGCAATGGGCTGCGATGATAAGGTTTGCACCAGATTTTGCACCGGGCGGGTTATAGGTGTGTTATGGAGTTGCACTTGGGGAATGAAATGGGGTGTGGTAGATGCAGGTATGACCAACGGAATACTGATTACACATGTCGAGGAGACTACTCCCATGTTATTTTGAGATGGCATTTGTACCTGCAAAATTGAGGATTACGTAGTGGCTTGCAGGACGATGGGAATATGGGTTTGGGTGGTCACAGTTGGGTTGAGATGAGTAGCTTCTCTGGTAAGGGAATTAAACAAGGGATTCACATATGTATGGGGGCTAAGGGTATGGTATGAATCCGCATGTTCAGACTGGGTTGCGAATTCATCTTTCTCCTTCTCCTCATTTTGAGGTTCTAAAATAGACGGTGTAGTCTGATTCCTAGCCATAACTAGTTGGGACAGGAGTTCATGATAATGATCAGTCAGGGGGATAATGTCATATGTAGTAGGGGTGAAGTCTTGACCCCCTTTGTGGAGTAGCTCGTAATTTCATTTTACCTCCATCTCGGCTCGGCTAAGGGCAAGCTTTACCTAGATCTTGACGTAAATGAAATTATACTCTTTAGGAGTTAAGACAGTGAGTGAAGGATCCTTGCCCTATAATCTCAATGAATGGTGCGACGGTCCCTGAGGTCCTATTGCGCCAGAAGCTGGTCCAGGAATGGTGATGGGATTTACGAATGTAGCACCCGAGTCAGTGGTGATCATAGCGGCAGTGGTTGCATATGCAGAATCCATCTCTCAGATAGGTCAACAATAACAAATGAAAGGATTTAAAAGGTGATGGCCAAAAAAAATTACAATTTGTCTTTCTACCCTGTAGGATTCCAAAGGAATCGTTGCTGTGACCAATCTACACCACACGATTTCGTAAACTTCCCTAGAGGTATTATGTTTACGTTTTTATGGATGCGGGTATGGATTGCTTACAGGGCTACCCATAAAATATGGATCGGAGGTCCAAACCCTAAGTATATTATATACAAAGTTCCAATAGCAAACTCTGCTTATCCTGTGCGAAGCCTACACAAAATAGCAAGAAAATTGTTCAAAAAGGAGTACAGAATGAAGCCTAGTCTACCTTGTAAGCCAAAGATGGAATGCAAAGAAGGTTAAGCCTGGATGTCTATCGATCAACAGTTTCTGATCGATAAACCTTGCTAATCGTACTAGATGATCTCTCGATCTCTGATCTACTCTTTTTGCCTTCGGTAGTCTTTGCTCAAAAGCTGCTAATGATTGCCAATGAAGAGAACTGTATTTTTGTCAAAAGAATGATCGCTTCTACTGCCAATGCTCAAAAAATTTCTTCTATCTTTGCCAAAAGGTCATCCCTTTTCTTTCTTTGCCAATTAGAGTATGTATAGGTTCAGTAGTACGTCGAGAAGGCACGGCCCTGATGACATGTATCTCGAACTTTCAAAATGCCATCGACTTGGCAAATTTTATGTTGAAACTGGTCATGTCGCGTCACATTTTTGGGAAAGGGGGCAAAGTACGCTGTTAACCACTCCTACTGAAGCTGCCTCACGATTACGCTGCGATACGCTGATGAGCGTATTGTGTGTATGGAGAGCGGTGCGTGTCTGGTACTACCTTAGTTGACTTTAGGCTATATTACGCTCGTTTATGCTGCATAGCGTGACAGATCGTAATAGAGCATAGAAGTTGTTAACTCAATCTATTTTATGCTCATTTACGCCGCAAAGCGTAATAGAGCGTAAAAATGATCAAATTTACAATAAATTACGCTTGTTTACACTGCGTAGTGTAATAAGCGTAAAGCGACCAATCTGCAAAAAATAAAAAAGAAGAAATCATTCTGTCGTGTTTCTTTTGGACTCTGACTTTGACTTCCTTGAAGCTCATTACGCTGCTCTGTGTAATGGAGCGTAAATTCAGCCCTGAACAAAAGACTTAATGGAATATGTGACAAGTCGCATATCATGCTTCTTAGTCCTTAAACTTCGTCAAATTCACTGAAGTAAGTTACTTTCTGATATCGGGCTACATTAAGCAGAGTTACGTCGAGCGTCATTGCGCTATGTTGTGTAATGTAGCGTAAAGAGAGAAAACAAAGTAAGGTTGGAATTTGTAAGAAACTTAGAGACTTGATGCTGCGTGCCTCTTTGCCTTGTTTTGTCTTCTGGATTTCTTTCGCAAACTTTCGCCCGAATTGTGAATCTTCGCCCTAGGCTGATTTGCAATTTCCACGGTGTTTCAATCTCTATGCCATACATAATAGAGAGGACATATGGAAAAAGAGGATAAGGATAGAAGAGGAGAAACTTTCCAAAAGCCTAATGACAAAGGAAAGAAGCTGATGGAAAATCCACCACTATGTGAAATATGAACTACATCAAGCCACTTTAATTTTTTTTTGTTTTTTCATGTAACTATGTCATTTTTTGTGCATACCATTATGACTCTAAAAATTAGTTTGTAGTTAGAGTTAGTTAATAATCTCATACCTTCCCAAATTTGTAAAGAAAGGTTAGTCCAATCCAATTAACTCTAGGATGAGTTTTTATTAGTCATATAGGTATGATGAATCATTAGTTGGTTGAGATATCATAGATGCTACATCATGCTTACATTGTAGCATTCTTGTCAGTGCATCTTAGTTGGCTACTATGTCACATCTACAATGTCATAGATGCTATGTCACATCTATTTGAAAAAAATAAATTTTTATCCATGAATGATATCATAGCTACAATATCATATCTATGATGTCATAGATACGATATTGTACCACATGCTATGACATCATAGATCCAATATCATGGAATGTGTGTAGCCTATAAATAGAATACTTGAGCGTAAGTATCTAAATAAGTTTCATTCCATCCATAGGTAGATTTTTGCAATTTCATTTCATAGTTTTAGCGATAGAGTGAATGACCATAGTGTGGCGTTGAGCCGTTGTACTGAATCTTTAATCAAGTAAAGTATGCTTGGGCACAATTCATGTCTAGAAATAAAGATCGAGATTGCTCTTCATCATTGTAGCATGCACTTAATTTTACTATTTTACTTAGCATAGTTTTTACTATTTTCTTAGTTTAATCATTTACATTTCCAAGTACTTTACTTTCTTGTTTAGAAGCATTTAAGTGTGATCAATTGGTAATCCTAGTAGTTTTATTGCTTAGTTCACACAGTAGCATAATGCTTGGTAACCCAGTAATGGTTACATGAGCCCAAGATGTGTATGGTAAGCTAGGACTAAATGCTCATCGCTCTAGGCTATAGTAGATTTACATTACCATCCTTACTTAGACTTAGGACTAAATTTCATTCCCAATTATGTTTATCACTAGGAGTAATCAGGGCCTAACAACATCAATTATCATATGCCTCACTTTACTAAATCATATGTGACAAAGCTATGACTAGTCTGCGAGGGAAGACATCATCCTGTGATCAATACTTAACAATCTAGATGCCACAACTAGTCCCATTCATGGAATTCAATAGGATCATGTGTGAATGCTTGTGATTCATATGGTTCAACGTAGGGGTACCTACTTCTCATCATTAGTACCATTGCTAGGGATGATGCTAGTTAACTATATTAGTGATATTGTACATGATTTTTGCAAAGGTATTAATGATTTATCTCTTAGAAACTATTAATATTTTAAGTTACACATGTTATCATGTAAAATCATGTCTTCTTCACATAGGGTCAATAATGCATCATTTGATGAAAACACTCATAGGAGAACTAATAGGATATTTAAAGAAAATTGGAGTAAACAACCACAAGAAAGAGTTTCCTATGCTCATTTAGACTTACTACACTCAAAGGCTATGTTCAATTAATGCATACAATCTTAGAGAAGATGAAGTAAGTCCTAGAACAAGGAGGGGCGCAAGGCCTAGGATCTTCTCCAAACCTAGAAAAGATAAATCAAGGGATTATAGGGGGAGATAGAGAATCCATGGAGATTCTCCTAATTCCCCATATTTCTCTTCCTCTTCCACATCTAGTTTTGACAAAGATGAATGTAGGTACAAGAATAGACATACAGTAAGGGGTAAAGATGAAGATAGAAATAGAAATAGAATAGATCATCAAGATCATCATACTTAGATAAATAGAAATAGAAAAAATTATCATGAAATGTCTAATGACGATGAACCCTTATTGGCTACTAGGGGTATGACATAGATAATAGAGGTAGCTAGAATACCCCATAGGCATCAAAAGGAAAGTCACATTAAAAGGCTTGATATTAATAACATCCCTAAATTTTCAAGAGGCTATAAGTCTAATCCACAACATAACTTACAAGCATTCCATGATGCCTACACCTTGTAGAACATTGATAGTGAGTGAAAAAAGCTTAAGCTCTTTCATAGAACACTAATAGACAAAGCTAAAAGTTGGTATAGATTGTTGGAGCTAGATTCAATCCANAATAGACAAAGCTAAAAGTTGGTATAGATTGTTGGAGCTAGATTCAGTCCAATGATGGTCCACAATGTTGGAACTCTTCAACAAAAAATACGAAACCTAAGAGATTTTTTCTAGCCTAAGAAAACAAATCCAATGATAGAAGTAAGAAAAACATGAATCCTTAGATCTGGCCATAGATAGATACTATTCTCTACTACATATATGTCCAGGCCATGATTTTTCTTAGAAAGAGTAGCTTTTCCACATTGTAAACAAGCTTCATAATCAAATGAGGGAGACCCTTGGGATTTATGCCCAAGGTCAATTATTTAAATTGAAAGCACATCAAATACAAAGGCTACTTGAGCAAGTGACAAAGGAAGAAGTAGAGTTATGCAAATGAGAGAATGTGGAGGAATATAATTGGGACCCAACTCTCCAAAAGAAGATCGTCCATATCTATGATGAGGAAAAATAGGTAGCTCTTGATAAGGTGGCTTCACAACAAACATTACTAATACAAAATTCTATCACTGATCTTGAGGGAAGAATAGATCAAATGTGGGAGTTGATAAATGAAAAAGTTACAACCTACATGAAAACCATAGAGGAGAAGGTAACACAAAACAAATCAAGTGATCAAAACAAGAAGAGGAAAAAGAACAATGAAATAGGGAGGAACACTTATTGATAGAAAGGAAAACTAGCTATAGTAGAAGAGGCTATAGACTCAACCATAAAAGAGGATGATGGATGTGGCATTTGTCAATATGACCATCCAAAGAGCTATTGCCTAGTTATGTTACATCTACAAGAGTTTGGATCTATTGTTTTGAATCCCAAGTACATACCAAAGAAAATGAATAGGAAATTACATTAATGACAAGGTAATTATAGAAAATCCTACAAGAAACCATACTATTCTAGTGGGACTTCTTATCAACCTCAAAACTACTATCACTCATAGTGGAAAAACCCACATTCATGGGCAATGCTATCAACAAACTATCAATACTCTTACTACCAGCTAGACCTATATGACTACTATGTTCAAAAATTTGTTTCTCTAAATGGTTCTAATTCATTTACCTTGAATCAATACTATCAGTTTTTTGAATATCATCAGCTTGTAGTATATCCTATGGGATCACCATCTCAAACCTCTTATTCTCTATGACATCCTTAATATTCTCATACTTTCCTCTACCATATGTCACCACCCATAGCACAATAAGGATTGGTACCATGACACTAATGTAGGAATGCCACTTGTGCTAAAAATGTATATGTAAATGATAATGCTAGTAGATATCAGCCACAGTCTCAAAAATGTCTTTTCTTTAGGACAATTTCCACACATGAGCATAGAACGCGTAGACCTACTAGCTCATCAAAACCAACATAAGGCCAATCAGGTGCAACATCCTTCATCACCAAAATAATGTCTTCCAATCTTATGCAAGGGCCAATACCCATTACCACTCCAATGCAAAACATAATATGTGAACCTATCATTGTGGAGAGACAGGTAATTCTATGCATTACTATTGAAAAATAAGGATGCAATTGTAAACTAGCCTTCAAAAATGTCAACACAATCATTACATTAATCCACAACAAATGTGAAAAAAAAAGTGTATGCACAAGAGAGAGCATGAACCACTAAACCAAAAAACACCAAGTGGCCAAAAATTGAGAACTTTCAATTATGCAAAACATGCATGGAATAATCTAAACAACTTATGAATTTCCATTCTGAGAAAATGACCCCAACTAAGAACTTACAAATGGAAATACTAAACCATAATCATACATCAATAGAAAAGGGAACTGAGAACTTAGATGATAAAAATTTAATTACCATCACAATTATATGGGATTATAATAGAAAAGGTAAATTGTTAAGGATGGTATGTACTTTCCCAAGTATATGATCGAGGAGAACTATGTTGCATTTCCTGAACACCTGCCCATGAGTTTAGTCATGGGGGAGATGCCTTATCTTGATTCAAGATTTAATAAATGTTTTTTTAATTTTTTTTCTTAAAATTACTTTTAATTTCTAATTTCTTGATATACCTTTTCACATTTATTAATATAATTTTTCATTCTTTTAATATTTTCCATTTTTTTCATCTTTTTTCATTCTTACTCTCTTTTTCATCTTTTTCATACTTTTTTATCATTTTCTTTGTACATATTTTTTATTATTAATAAAACATACCAAGAATAAGGCAAGATGTAGTCCAACAAGGTGAATATTTCTCTATGTTATCAAGTCATAACGGACTAATTATTTGTACAATGAGACCACAATACTCATCCATACATTCCATTAATAAGAGGTTCTTATCATGGCCATAATGATATTCTGTCCATTATAAATCTAAGAATAAACTTATGATCATTATGCATGGATCAAAAAGTGAAGAGCCAAGTGGAAATATCAAGGGTGTTTGATCAAGGGGATTTGTGGATTCTGTTGGATCACTTCTGTTAGTCCTATCTTGTTGCTTAGGTTGTGTTATATCCTTTTAGATCTAACAAAAATGGAAGTAAGAGTATAATAAATGTTGCCTTACCATTTCACTAGAAACACATGTTACCCATGCCTGAAGATAGTTCTCTGGTAAGGTTGACACAATTAAAAAATAAAAGTGCACTAGAATAAATTTCTAGGGGTACCACTGGAAATACATGTTACCCATAGAAAGATTCCATAGAACTATTGTTCACCACAAAATAGGCATGCACTCTAACTCTAACTCTAATTCATGAAAATAAGCTACAAAAATTTGGCTAAGTGTTGGCAGAAGTTCTTCTTTTGATATGACAATGTTTTGGTATTTATAGGCATGATCATTACACACTACATCGCATCTATGATAACATATGCAGAGCTATGATATCGTAGATATAATATCATAGCTACATGATGCAAGGGTTTTATCATACCCCCATGATTAATTGAAAACTCATCCTTGAGCTAAAAGTAAAGAAGGATAGAGCTTTTTTGGAGTTATATACAAACTTTGATACTATGACATATACATGACTAACTCCATTATGAATGCTACATTGTGGTTTGAGTGGTGTTTAAAAAACCATCATGTAGTGCATGATTGATGCATATGAAAAAAATAAAACAAATCAAAACAAACAAGCTCAATGTAGTCCTTCAAGTTCTAAGTGGTGGTGACTCCTCCATTAGCTTCTCTTCTTTGTCATCAGGCTTCTAGAATTATTATCTATTAATGAGTGACTAAAGCTTCTCTTCTTCTATTTTTGGATCATGTACCATCTAGGAGAATTCTACAATGTTTACTAGGTTCAATACTTTCCATGTACATTCAAGTTGTCAAAACATTTTATTAGCTTTGATGTACCAAGACACAACTTGCCTTCTCTCATCTTCAAATGCTCTAGCTATCTATTGTAATTCTTATTAGTTAGTCATTCTTCTAGCTAGGTTTGCTACTACATATTTTTAGTTTTGTAAGCTAGCTTTGATCATTTGTAGTTCAGAGTTTTCAATGTGAAGCTTTTGCTATGCATATTTTCTATTCGCAAACTTCTTCTTGTAAAATGCATACACTATAGTCATTTGTTTCTCTAGTTCTATTTTGGATCTACTTACTATTAACATGGCTAGCTTAGCATATCAAAGATATACTAATCCCATGTACTATATCAAATCTTTTATTTGTAGGTCTTTATTTTTTATCTTAGCTTGATGCACATGGATAAGACTATACAAGATTGGCTACCAATCAGGTGTTTCTATTATGATGGAATTGATCTTGGCTTTGATCATTTAGATTTTCATTTTATTAATATACTTGTACATGTCCACCTAATCTTTGAAGTGTTCTTTCAACCATTTAAACTTCTTATCCTTATTTTCTATGTGTTGATTTAAATGGTTAACTTTTAACATATAGTGTAGACTTCTTTCAAGGATAATATCCTATTTTCTCTAGCCAATTTTTGGATGTCAAGGTTAACTTGAGTGAACTACTCTCTTAGTTGATGAATGCTTTCTTCTAGTACATTTTTCTTCTTATTATTATCTATCAACCTCATATTTTTAGCAACAATTTTCTTGTTTTTCTCTACTAATGTAGTTAGAGCCTTAGCATGGGCATAGGTTTGGGCATCTACCATTGAGGTGTTTCACACTCCATTTTTCTTTTCTATCTCTAGTTGGACATACTAGCTTGTTAATTGTTCCATCTATTTAGTTGGAATTTCTTGAGCTAGTTAGGCACTGTGTATTATGTATGGTCTTGCCTTTCTACTCTTAGTGTAGCCAATTTTGCTTACAGCCTCTACACTTCATTTTTATCATGGTTTGCACCAGTTTTAGTTATGACTAGCTTGACCTTAGTTGTAATTAACTCCAATTTTAATATAGTAATATTTCTTAGGATATTAAGGATATTTTTCATTACTTGCCTAGTCTACAGTAGTCGGTCCAAGATATCTTCATGCTCTTCTAAGACTATGGATTTTCAACCATGATCTCTACATCTTTTGTTTTAGTGGAATTAACCAATGGCATAATGAAGACATTGAAATATTCCTTGATATAGTTAGTGATACTTTAGCTACTCCTGATACATCCTAATGTTCCATAACCACCATTGTGACTCCTTCTCCCATCTCTAACATTACCTGTCTAGATATTTGTTATATCTAATCTTTGCCCTCTTTTTCTTGTAATGGGATTTGACCATTGGTGAGTCTTGTTGATACATTAGGTCTACTTAGATTATCTCTTATTCTATACATACTATAGACCTCTATAATTTCTCAATTTATGGTTTCAGCAATTTTTTGAAGATGGCTCACTAAGGATCTATAATCTTGCTATGCTAGAGGAGTGCTTGGCCTTGGTCTATTACTTGCTATTATTAACCCACTAGACCTTGCTTGCTCTATTTCTATAATTGGAATATTTTTTGCTATTGTAGATCTAGTTTCTCCTTCATTGGCTATTGGTTTTCCATTTGATCCTTCTTTGGAAACACTATATTTGAAATTTCTACATATGACACATTCTAGGCTTTGTAGAGAACATGATTAGTATATTCTAGAATTCTTGCTTATTGGCACAATCTTCCAATAAGGAAAGGAAATGGTAGAGAAAGTTTCCCTACCTTTTTCTCCTCAAATATTTGTTGGATTTCCAAGAATAATAGATGAGCAATGTTAGCCTAGAATTTTCCATGAGAATGGTGCTTCCTCTAGTAGCATAGGTGGAAATTTTGTTTAACAATTTTGTTGGGAAGATATGGTAGGTCTTGTTGTTGAAGTAAATCCTTTCAGTTATGGACAATCCACTATATTCCTTCTCATTGGTCTCATAGGCCCTTTATAGTCATATCTTCCTTGAATTTGTGTTAGACCTTGTAGAGATTTATGTGATGTTAGCTCTAACATTTGAAAGGTTGAGTGCCTTGGCCATCAGATCAACTAAATATGGTACTATAATTCCTTCTATCTTTATTGTAGCATCATCTTGTTTGTTCTTATAGAATTTGTATATTTTCCCCAAGTACCATTCACCATTGCATGAGATTGTGAGCCCTAGAGGAGAGGCTTGAAGTTATTATTGGACTTCAGCAAGAGGAAACTCTATGAATGATCCAAAGTTTAGTTCCACTATGATAGTGGACATGATAGAATTTTCTTAGATTGATTGAAAACATTCATTTGATAGTATGAGGTGTTGTCCTTGCTCTTGAGTATGTGCTACATCATCCTTTGCTTTCATGAATTCTCCTGTTGTAGGTGTTGGTTGATGGATGCTATAGGATTGGGCCTCTTACTTTGCAAGTGGAGTCTATTCTCTAGCTTATCCTCATCTTCTGGGTCTCTTTCTTCTTTTTTGTAATGATTTTTCTAATGCAAGTCTTTTAGGAAGCATCTATAATCATAAAGAATTCCTTTAAGATCACCTAAGGATTTCATAAAAATCCCTAATTGTTCATGATCCTTTCTTAGGTTCTTGGGTTTTAGTCAAAATCAACTCTTACTATTTACATGTTAGTTCTTATTAGGATTGCAAAGTTAGAAAAAATTTGTAAAATTATATAAATTTTCTAATGTTTACAAACAATTTTTAGGTTTCATGACCTATCATAATTACTAATTTCTTAACTATAATGTATTTGAATGATTAATTGTGAAGAATTATTAAGATTTCTAGCCTTTGTTAGTTTAAAATATAATTATTATTTATTGTTCTTACCCTTTCTTTGTTCTTCCAAGTGTTAGAAAACTTTGATGCAAAGCTCGCAACTATGCACAATACTCTCTCCCATGACTAATTTGGTTTCTCTATAAGCAAAATGAAATGAAAAATGACTCAAATTGGAAGTTTAGAGGTCAAACAAGCAACATGAACTCCCTAGATGTTGAATGATAAATAGAAAAAAATGGCTAATATCCTATGCATATATATAGGTTTTGATTGAGGATACATCATAGATACAAGATCATGGGTGCAATATCACAAGGGCTAATACATCATATCTATGATATCACCTTTGAAATTTTCAAGATTTTGAGCAAGTTTTGATTGAAAATTGAGTAAAATGAATAGTTTGAAAGGTATAGAGATGGTCCAAAAGGTTTTTAATTATAGGTGATACTCAAAATAAGAATTTGTCATTAAAATTAGTGAAAGAAGGAGTCTAGGCAAAGTAAGTTGATTAATTCTATAGGAAATGGTTGATAAAAATTATTGAATGTATGATTGAAGATGAGTATATAGGAAAGTAACAATAATTGCATAAATATTTCAAAGGCACAAGATGATATCAAATTGGTCATCAGGTATGAAGCATAATAGTTATACAAGTGGGTCCTTCCCAAAGTAAGCTCCAGCTCATAGTGCTCTTGTATAACCACATCTACAAGTGTCTATAGCCACTGAAGGAGTTTAATGTAAAACATACTTTTCTTCCAAAAATACACATGTTAAGTATTTCCTCAATGAGAAAATTAATACTATATTATAAAAAACCATTAAATTATGATTGTATATAGGAGTGAGGTCAAATAAGAGTAGCAAGGATTGCAGAAAATGGGATGTGAGGTGCCTTACCATAGGCATCATGAATTCTATGTGTTGTATGGTTAAAGTGAGCATTAGCTCTTCTATTCAAGATCCAAACCAAGTCCATAACACTTACTAGTGACATTGCATTTTATCATCCCAAAACTAATAACTATAAGACTACCACAATTGTAAGGAGTATTAGCAATTGACAATAAAGTTTAGAGAAGTAATTTATTAACATAGTTTATTTTGAAGAGACTTGGCTAATTGATAGAGAAGTGACTTCAGGCATGGGTAACAAGTCTTTCTAGCCTTGTAATCAATGTGAGTTTAAGAAATCTTGAAATTTCTAAGAAGTTTCTTACCTTCAAGCATGGGTAATATGTCTTTCCACTGGAACCCCAAAAAAAATTTATTCTATGCATTTATTAGGTTATTATTGTGTCAACCTTACCATAGGACTACCATGAGGTATGGGTAACATGTCTTTCTAGTGACATGCTAAGGTAACACTTATTTTAGACATACTTTAATGTTTTTTTAGAACTCAAGTGAGTAATACAAATTAATAGTAGGATAAGACTTATAGTAGTAGCCTTAGAAAATCCATAAATCCCCTTGATGTTACACCTTATTCATTCCTACTTAGTTCTTTACTTCTCTATCTAGGCATCATGTTCATAAGGTTATTTTAGTTTTATCATCAAAATAATGTCATTATGTCCATGGTAAGAACCTCTTATTATTGGAAATGAGTGGATAGATGATGTGATCTTACTGTATATGTAATCAATCCTTTAATGATTTAACAATATAGGGTGAAATTCCCATTGTTTGGACCACATATTTTCTTATTCCTTTATAATTTATTGGAAAAATCAACAAAAATATGTACATGAAGGATAGTAAATATCATAGAAAAATTGTAAGAATCATAAAAATGTATAAGGAATTTCAAAGAAACATAAAAATTATAAAAGAATTGAAAATATATTAAAGAATGAAAAAAAATTGGTGAGAGAGATGAAAAAGGTAAAAAGAATATAAAAAGAATATAAAAAGAGTATAAAAATAGGAATTGGTACCTACATGTCAAACTTGATACTTGAATCACTATTGTTAAGAGTGAAAATTTGAAAGATTGAATAGGCAATGAACCATTGTGTGGACATGGTAAAGTCCTTGGAGGGGTAAGGAAAGTCATAGAATGGTTTCACCTATTGAATATTGACAACAATAAGTTTTTTGTGGATTTGTTGGGTGGTAGATTTGCATGGTGCTAGATTGTTATGTATTATGAATGATATAAGGTTCCTTCCATAGAGTTTAGAACTTAGTATTTTGTTGAACATGATTGGGATTATAGTAAAGGACTTTATTGCTAGGCTTGATGGATACTTATCTTATTTTAGTGTCATGTCTACATTTGAAGTATTTCTTGTGGACTTCATTACTTGTTTAAGCTACTAGTTGATTCTCATCTAAGAGATTTAGATTCATTAGGTGTTCTTTTTGAACTAAGCCTAGATCTAGGTCAAGGGTACTAGTAGTTGCAAGGTTATTTAATTTTGCTTAAATTAGTAGAGTAGGTAGTTTACTGTAAAATAACACATACAATGAATACCCTATAAGAAATTTCTAGGTTGATTTATATGCTCATAGAGCATCATTAAGTTTAGTGCTTTAGTCCTTCATATATTGACCAATAGTTTTAGTTAATATTCTTGTGATTTCTCTATTAGTTATTTCAACTTGACCATTTTCTTAGATATGATAAGGTGTAGTTGATTTGTGATTAACCCCAAGTTGTTGCATTAGCTTTTTAAATGTGGCTATGGTAAAGTAAGTTATGTTATTTGATATTAGCATCTAGGGTCTATTCACCACATATTATTGAAAGAATTTGGTAGACGTTATGGTTGTGTAGTCTTTAACTTCGGCTTCTTCTACCCCCTTTTTGCAATAATCAATGGTTACTATAATATTGGACTTTCCATTCGACATTAGTCTAATGGCTCCCATAAAGCAATTCCCAAAATGTTAAAAGGTTCCAATAGTTGTATCTATTTTTGTAGTTCTTTATTTCTAGTCATCAATCCTTCATCTCTTTAACATCTCTCACAATATTGTGCAAATTAGTATGCATCCCTAAATATGGTAGGAAAGAAGTAGCCTATGATCATTATTTTTAGTGTTGTTCTTTGTTCTATGTAATGATCACCACAAGGTCCTTCATGTGTATATTGTAGGATTATTTGTTGACTTTCTTCTAGAACATACCATCTTATCAACCTATCAATACATATCTTATAGAGGTTTTAATTAATTTCCATATACCTCTTTACCCTATGAAGAAACTATTCTTTTTGTTTCTTATCCCATTCAACAAGAAGCTTTTGTGTGATAAGATATGTCATGTAATCAGTAATTCATGACTTCACTATTGAGTCTACAACCATTTTTGTTTTTATGAATAAAGTTTCATTAGAAAATTGATATGATATTGGTTCATCATTTTCCTAAGGTTCCCATCTTAACCTTAATAAGTGATCTACTACAGCATTTTTAATTCCTATCTTATTAATCATTGTGATGTCTAATTCTTGTAGATTGATAAGCCATCTTATCATTCTCAAACTTACCACTAGTTTATTCATCAAAAACTTGATAGAATTATGATCAATATGACATAAATAAGATACCAAAACACATAGTCTAAATTTTCAAGCACATTCATCATAATCATAACCTCGTCCTTGGTGGTATAATTGAGTTATTCCCTGGTGATGCTTCAATTAGTGTAGTGTAGATAATAAGGTTATTTTTTATCATTAACTTGAGTCAACACTACTCACAATGTATATTTTCAAGCATCTATCATAATTTGGAAAGTCTTGGACCAATATAGTGCTTAGAGGATTGGTTTCTTACTTAATTTCTATTTTAGGGTCTCAAATGCTTTCTCACATTATTTTTTCCATTGAAATGATGCATATTTCTTTGTTAATTCAACTAGCAGTTTTGCAATCTTTAAAACATTTTCAATAAATCTCCTATATTATCTTGTATGGCCAAGAAATGATTTCACATCTTTGATTATTTATGATCTATAACTGATGTTTTAAATGACTCTAATATTTTCTAGATCTACCTCTATTCCTTTATGAGATACTTTATTTCATAGAACTATTCCATCTTAAACCATTAAGTTTCTTTTTTACTAATTGAGCTTTAGATTAGTTTTAACACATCTTTTTAAAACTTTCTCTAAGCAATCCAAGGCTTATTTTAAGTTTAGCATATATGTAAAAAAAATCATCCATAAATACTTCAACTTTGTTCCCAATCTACTTCTAGAAGATAGTCATCACAAGTCATTGGAAAGTAGCATGAGTATTATACAAGCCAAAGGGCATTTGCTTATATGTAAAAATTCCTCATGAAATGGTGATTATAGTCTCCTCTTGATCTTTTTGTATAATGCAAATTTGATTGTACCCATTATATCCATCCAAGAAACTATAATATCGGTGGCCTACAATGGTGTCTAGGACTTGGTTAATAAATGGTAGAGGGAAATGGTTCTTAAAAATTGCCATGTTTAACAATTGGAAATCAATGTAGACCCTCCACTTGTCATCTTTCTTTGGAATAATAACTAATGGGCTAATCCATTCACTATGTACTATGGGATAGATGAACCCAATTTTTAACATTTTTTCCAACTATTATTTGATAACTTCTTTAAGTATGGGGTTTAATTTTCTTTGAGGTTGGTGACATGATTTAATGACTAGATCTATATAGATTCAATGTTGACAGATGCATAGATCGATGTTATTGATTTCATCATAAGACCATGTGAATGTAGTTGACCATTTATTCATCACTTCCAATAATTTTATCTTTTATTCTTTATCAAGATTGACATTTATGATTACTAGTTTTTTAGTGTTTAGTAAAGCATATTCTAGTGAAGTCAGTAGGGCCTTTAGTTTTAGAGGTTCTAGTTCATACTTTCCTAGTATCTCTAAGCATCCCCATTCAATGTCTTCCCCATGTTGTGATTTCATGTAAGGAGGTTGTCTATATAATTTCTTTATCTTATCATTTTTTTTTTAACATAGGCTCTCATGATTTTGTAGAAGGGTTCCATGCAAAGGTTAGGTTATACTTCTTTCTTAGTTATCATCTAGTGGGTGCCTTCTTATCTAGTTTCTACTACATACAAACACCATTGTACACACATGTCTTCTATACATTTACTGCATGTTGTAATAGTTTTTTGTTTTGTGGTCTAGATATTTTGCACACAATTACACTATTTATTGTTGTATGCGATACATAGGACTCTACATCTTCGAATAATTCTAGCTTCATCCTTATTAAAAATTTCTAAGGATAGGTATCTAATTCTAACCTTAGAATCCACAATATTAAGCCATGCTCTTCCCATGATTTTGAGAAATGGTCCTTTGTTATTTCCAACATGTATGAATAAGACATTAGTAGGATAAGACCAACCATTTATGATGGAAATTACATACTTTACTTATCCAAGTGGAATAACTATTGATTGATTTGCAAGCTCTAATTGAATGTTATTCTTCTTTAGCAAGGGAATATTCTAGGCCTTGTATATATCTTATGAAATAATATTTACTCTTAATCCAAAATCTAATAGAGCCTTGCATGGCTTATGTCTTATGATTTGGAGATAAAGTAAGAAACTTCTAGGTTCTGTTCTTTTTTTAGGAAGTGCTCCTACTTTGATCTAATGGGTTACTATATGTGCAAGCATGATACTTATTAAGTTATTTTCTATGGATGTTAAAACATAGTGTTTCTATAATAGATGTGTGTGGATGAGAAAAAGTTAGGTGAAGTCCCCATTCTTCAAATCCTTTTTGGACTTGCCCTAAAGAAGTAGCATTTTTTGGTTATTGGTTTGCTTGTTTTCATATCCTTTTGTGTAGTGACTACCTTGGTGGTGCTTTTCTGCTATGGTTGTGTTGGTAGTTATCCTTGCATGACTACTGGTAGTACTAGTGGTAAAGTGTTGGGAGCTTGAATTGAAGAACCAACTATTAGTTGGGATGTGTAAGGGTTTAGATTCATGTGGGAGGTAGTCAGTCTATGATATTATAGTGGATAGTAGTGTGCGGAAGCATGAACAAAAGTATTCCCTAGATATATCAAACTTTAGACATCCATAGGGATAAAGCTACCTATATGGATACTGTTACATTGGTGGTGGCATTCACCATGTTTGTGGTTGTGTTTGTTACTACTAATATTACTCTTGAAATTGAGGATAAGCCCTACTTATATAGTATGATTTTTGGTAGGGCTATCAAAAATCATTTCGTGGATAAGGTAATCATCTAGGCAATTGTTTCTTGATAAATTTTAGATGAAGTACATATGCTCTAGACTCTTTCAAGTGGACCATAATAGAAAAACACCCCTTAGGATGTTCATAGTAGTATACCTTACATCCTTCGTCATCTTTTGAACTAGAGTTTGTTATTTCCTCTATTGTAATAAATTTTCTTTATTCCCATAGTTTTTTCATCCATTATATCTTTCTTTCTTCTTATATTTGCTTCTTTTTAGGGTTTGTTCAATCTTTTCCTCTACTATCTCTAGTGTTGTAGCAAATTTTTCAACTACTAAATCCCACATTTTATCTACCTTTATTGTAATATCATTAAGTAATTTTCAAATTGTTAGAGTCTTCTATTGGATCGTATCTTTCTAAGTTTCTTTTTCTTTTGACTCATAGATTCTTACATCCCTTTTCCTTATTGTTGGATCTCTATTGTATTCTTCTGCTAATTTTATTTTTCTTAGCTCTTCTTCTTCTTTCATCACTTAGTCAATGAGTCTTTGAATTTGATGAGCTATCATTTCATATAGTCTATCTTGGGCATATACCCTAATGATTTCTCTAGTCTTATTTCTTAGCTCATCGATGATGTGTCGAAGTTATTCCCTTTGAGAAAACTCATGTTCTTGGCACCTATACAATAAGGGATACTATCTACCCATTCTCATAGCAAGGAATTCATGTGTCCCTTGCTTTCATCCTTGGATCTATTTTCTCAAATTGAACACTCTAGAATAGGTTTGATATTTTTCATTAAAGAGATTTATCATGGTACTACATCTTCAAATTTATTCTACTTCTAAGGATCTGTACCATATCTCTACTTTCTTTATGAGTGTTCTAGAAAACAAGTTCAATTTCTGCTAATCATTTTCAATGTTTTGCATAGCACAAGTATTGTGGATGTCTTGGAGATGGTGTTGTAAATCTATGTTATATTCACCTTCAAATTTTGGAATGTTGTTATTGTCTAGTCACTTGATGTGACTGTCTATTACATGCTTGGTATGAATGTACTTAGCTTCCCTAATATTGATCATATTTTGAGTGACTAGTAGGAGTTCTTTGTAGTCTTTAGCTTCATGAGCTCTATTGTAGTAATAACACCTTCAAATCTCATGACTCTCTCTTTCTTGATGCCTAATATTTTCCATTCATTCATCATGATTATCTTTCACTTCATTATGATCCCTACTTCTATATGCATGTCTCTCATGGTCTCTCCTTCTTTCCTCATCATGATCCCTTAGTCTTCATTCTCTCTTGCCAGAATCTATAGATGAATGTTAGGGAGAAGATGAAGGAGTTGGAAAATGATGCTAGATAGTTTTCCTTTTGTGACTTATTAATTTGTCTCCTTTAAATTCAATAAAGGTCTTAGGCCTTGAGTTCCTTGTAAGTTTGAAGTCTTTCTTATCGCTTTTAGGGGTTTTTACAAGAGCTAAATGCAATTTTATCTTAATGGGATCTTCAATGTAGAAAATTGGTGTTTAAGAATAAGACCCATGAGTTTGATAAAAGTTCTTAGTTTGGAATATATAACATCTTATTTTTCTTCTAGGATAACTATTTAAGGTGCTTTCTTTTCCTTGTTATGCTCATGCCTTATCTTTGTGATGGCATCCCTTCTTTCCTGAATCTTTATTGGCTAGTATGGCTTGGTCATGTTTTTGGTGATGTGGTATCCCTCTTATACATCGTCAAGGTTTGACTTGATAAGGATTTCTTGAAGCATTGATGATGCTGAAAATTTTAGTGATAGGGAAATGTAAACACATAAATCTCTCCATCTATGTTATTCATCTTGGTCAAAAAGGATGTGAAGTCAAGATAATAAGGATCAATGTGAGGATAATAAATCTTAGTTTATATCAATTTACTCCATTCTTCTTCATTATAATTCTTGTTATGACTTTCATGAAACTTAGTAGTAGATGGATATTTTTCCTTAGTTCTTGAAGCCATGTTAAGTGTTTGATGCTTAAGTGTGTGCACTTTTTAAGAAATTATTTTAAGTATTAAACATGTACTTTATGATACTTGATAAGATAAACTTTGTAAAATTAACTAACTAGCACACATTGACACATCCCTAACAATGACACCAATGATGAGTAGTTGGATATTCTAACACTTAATTATACAAGTTACAAGTGTTCATGTGTGACCTGGTCATAATCCGTAGATAGATAATGTAAGTATACTAGTAGTTGATGTTTAGTTCACAATCATTGTCTTTCCACATAGAGTTAGCAAAGTTTAAGTCATATGGTTTAACTCTTGATAAAGTATATGATATGTTGATGTTATTCAACTTGAGCTACATTAAGTGCCAACATGATGAAAATGGTGATAAAATCTAAGTTTAAGTGTAATAAATGTAGAAAGTTATTCTAGCCTATGGGTGAGCAACCATTCTTGGTTTTTCATACATGTCCTAGACTAATGTAACTATTATTGGAATTACTAGGTGATTTTACTACTAAGCGAGTGAAGTGAAGTCACTAATAGATTACCAAATAGTTACATGTTCCAGTCAAAACTAGTTGTAGTTATACCTCCTTACCAAAAGACATTATAAAAGTAAAGCACTTACAAAATGTAAATGACTTAATAAAATCAAACATGATGAAAAGTAAAATTAAACTGAGTGAGATGCTATAATGCTAAAAAAAATCCTGACCTTTATTTCTAATCATAAATCACATTTAGGAACAATCCACTCGAACAAAGATTCCATATAACTATTTTTCACCACACTATAGGTATTCACTCTAATTCATAAAAACAAACTATAAGAATTTGGCTAAGCATTAGAGAGTTCTTCTTTCAATACGATAATGGGTTGGTATTTATAAGCATGATCATGTTCAACTACATTGCATCTATGATAGCATATGCAAAAATACAATATCATAAATACAATATTGTAGCTACATGACATAAGGTTTTATTAGCAAGCCAATAATAATCAACGTCAATCTTACTAAAGAGTAGAAAAAGAAGCTATTATGAGTAGTAAACAAATGACCAACAACCTTTTCTTGATCAAATCATGAGTTGATAAGAATAGATCCATGGATATGCCAACATCGAATCTATACAAACACCTCCATTAAATAAAGAAGATAGTAGTACAAGAGGTTGAATCTAAGGCTTAAGCAAGTTAAGATGAAGTGGAACAACGTCTTAAGGCAAGATTCATCTATCCTATAGTAGATAGTGAGTAGATGAGCCCACTCATGATTATATCAAAGAAAGAAGAAAAATGGAGAGTCTCTATAGACTTTATGCTATTGAACATGGTAATATTTAAAGAACATTTTCCATTACCATTTGTATACTAGATGCTAGATACAATAGAGAGGCATAGATATTACAGTTTTTTGGATGGTTATGATCCAATTCAAATAGCAGGCCAAAATAGCCTTCACAAGCCCCTGGGGGACTTTTGCATATAATAAGATGCCCTTTGGCCTTTGCAATGCCCCTATGACTCTTAAATTCCTAGTAATCAGTATTGTTTAACAAAAAATTAGTAGTGGTGTGGAAGTCTTCATGGATAACTTCTCCACCTATGATACTGATTTTAAACAAGTCTTGAATTATCAAGAGTACGTGTTGAAGCACTATGTAGAGAAAAAATTCTGATTCAATTAGCAAAAACATCATTTGATGGTCCAAGAAGGAATAATTGTAGTGATTGAAAACATTAATGGCTAGAATGGAACACCAAGAGGTTCACATGTGCACACCTTTAACCCCAAGTTTGCATGAGGGCCTACTGGAGGTGGAGGTGGGATGCCTAGAATAGTCTTTTCAATCAAATGAGGACTTACGAAATTCAATGCCAAATGGTGCTAAGTATTTGCATGGTGTTTGCAGTGTCAGCAATGTTAATGGGGCTTAGCATAGTTAATATTTTTGGGGCAAAATGAAGGTATCAACACATGGCTATGCATAAAAATAGTAGAAAAATGCAAGTAAAAATGCTAAAAATGCACAAAAGGAGAGCAAGAGAGAAAGAAAAACCACCCTAAATAGGGTTGAGTGTAGTTAACCTTAGGAGTGAGAAGGTACATAGTGTATAACAAGCATAGTGGATAGTTTAGTCACAATCTCAAGGTGTTTGGCCATAAAGATTGACATTTTTTATGGTGTCTATGCCTACCAAGTTGGTAGCTATGGTGTGTAGTAAACTATGGTGGTATACGGTATCCTACAATGAGCTATAGTGGTGTGTGAATGCCTTGACTTGCTGAGATGCCAAATGTGCTTCAAAAATGCCAAATGCTAAAGTTGCCAACCTTCAATTTTTCTAGTTGAAGATTTTTTGCCCGTCCCTAAAACATTAAGGGTTGAGGTGTTTATATACCTAGGTCTCCGGTGAAATGTGGATCAGCTACCATGTGGTAGTGGGATGGTTGGGACTATGCTACACCCAGTGATGCTCTCCATCAAAGCAAATGGTGTTATGTTCTAGTGTGTTCCAATGGACTCTGCAAGATTTCCAAACTTTGACTGTGCTACCAACTACATGTTTGTGTGTTGAAAAGACTAAAATGTACCTAAAGAAATGCAAAAAAATGTAACTTTGGACACTACACTCTGGGACTATGCTATCCACTGTCTCGAGTGGGGTTGAGTGTAGTTACAATTTGGGGTTAAAATGGGTACAAAAAAGATGCATTTTCACTAACTAGGCTTGCTAGAGGTGTGTTGGAGCTGAGCTAAATGTTGGTGCTACATTGTGGAGGCCTCTAGAGGCTATTCTAGCTTACTATGCTCAACTATGTTCTAGACTAAGGAAGAGCATAGTTCAACACTTAGACAAATTTTGTAGAAAAGTGGTTGTGTGCTAACTACACTCTCCATGGGTCCAAAGCATAGTCAAGCATAGTCAGCCTAAACATTTATACCCTAGTGATTACTAGGCATTTCAAATGCATTGGTTGATGTCCTATACCCACAGGGCCCATGAGGGCATTACCAAAATAAAAAATTTGCTAATTCATGTTATATTATGTTAAATCTTCTAAACTTAATTTATAGTTTTTATGTCAAAATTTTCATCTATAGGTTTTCTTACTTATCAATTATAGGATGTTGTTGAAACCTATCTTGATTGTCGTGGAGCTTGTGGGCATCCTCTGTGCATGAGCAAGCTTGTTTCCAACATGTCTGCACTAGATATGTGGGAGGTCAGTAGGCAATGTGGTTCCGGCCAAGGGCTTGTGAGTTTTTAGAATACCTACTACAATAGTTTAATATGATCATGTGGTCACACATAGCAATTGAGGTTGCTAGTGCCATCACTAAGACATTACTTCCCCATGCTAACTAGGACATCTTGAGGTTCATCTTAGATGAGCCTACTGTTGGTGGCAATGGGGTAGGTGATTTAGGCAAAGGCCCTAGGAGCATTTGGCACCTATTTAAGATATGATGCATGATAGGGTTTAGTTTCTACAACAAGAGCACGACCCTCTTCATTACTATGCAAATGCACACCCTATTCTAGAATCCACATGGAATTATCTACTTTGCTAGAGGATAAGTGCTTTTATGGCTTTCACAATGTGTTTTTTGCTACTTGATCATGCTATCTTGCTAATGGTTTATGCTTAATGCTAGATTCAGAGTTGATGAGGGCCTACATGATGAGAAAAATACTCTAGCCTTGACTTGCACCATCCTAGAGGTATTCTCTTCTAGCCTAGATATTTGGGAAATTGTGCTAGAGTAGGTGGGGTCTGATTTAGAGGTGTATCCCACCCAATACCCAAGGGCATATGAGTGGTGTAAAATCCATGACTAGTTGGATGAGGAGTGGGCCACTGGTGTGATTAACACATAGGAGATGCATGCACCACCACCTCATCTTAGATCCCATTTGTGCCACATATGCATCTATTATTTTAGCTCTTGTGCTTGCTCATGTATGCTACTTAGTTTACCTTTTCATGATGCTAATATTGTTTTGCCTTTATTGCAATGGTAGTTACTTCATGCGAGGTGATGTTGGTCACCACAAGTTGCATAGAGGCCACCCTCATCATGAAGTATGGAGATGTAGAGGGTGCATAGCATTGGTTGTGCCATAAGGACTCAAATGCATTGAGTATTAGGCTCACACATGTAGTATTTATGGACCTATTTTTGGCACTTAGCTTGAGTATCTCGATGGTCGAAATGGTCATCATTATTGACTTCTTAAGTAGTAATGTCTAACAATTTGTCACCTAAGTGCTTGGTGTGAGGGTAGTGCTCAACCTTAATGAGGCCTTCTTTGCCAACCTCTTTGGACTCCTTACTAATGGTCTATTGATTATTGATAAGGCTATCAAGGAGGTGGACTATATAGGAAAGATCAACAATTAGTTAAGGGCCACCCAATCTCACAAGGGCATGCCAATTAAGGATGTGCTTGTGCTTGAGGTACAAGAGCTCTACCCACTTTTCCACACCCATGCCTTTTCAAAGTTACTCTTCCAAGGAAAGATCCTTGGGGTGGAGTAGGCATGGGTGATGAAAGAGGTATTGCTAGAAGGCACAAGGTTCAACTAGGATACCTATATTATGATCAGCTTGCATGCAAAGATCTCTAGGCTATGGTATAACATTCAAGCATGGCCCCACGTCCACTTAACATTCTTCGTAGGATACTTATGAAGGTTTGTGGAGCTCTTGGTTTTACATGATGGTGGGCATTGGATGATGCAGGACCGCAAATAGCTATCCAAACCATGAATCAAGATTTTTTATGACTACATGGACATAAAACCCCTAGAAGAGATTGATGAGTTATTATCAGCAATGACTAAGGGTCATATGGGGCTGTCACACTATTTGCATGATAGTGTGGATGAGGGTCCTCTAGTTGGTATTAAGGACATGACTAAGGCATATCACTACATTGCAAATATGATGGAACTATCTATGGAAAAGAATAAGAGACCATGTGCTATGAAGGAGACTACTCCCAAGGCCAAGAGGTCAAGTAGCAAGAAGATCTATATCAAGTTTCAAATCTTTTGCACAAAAGTTGTAGGTTAATATGTGTAACTTGTTAGATGCATTAATTATCTTTTTGTATGTTTATATGTTTATGTTTTTCATTTATGCTATGTTATTAACTAGTGCTAATGTTCTATATGTATGTGTTGATTACAAAGACTGAAGATAGGGTTTCCAAAGTAGCAGTCAACACAGTAGTAGAAGGAGTGCCTCCTTAAGTTGAGGAGGGGGAGGTTCATGGAGATGAGCTACCTGGCACAACAAATATCCTTCAGTAGTTGGAGGAGGAGGGATTACTCCACCACAATAGGGGTTATTTTAATTACCTGTTTGATGGTGTATAGTTGGATGACCCTCTTGCACTCACACCTGAGGGCTTGCTAGGTAAGCAACTTGTGTTGCCATCTATTATTACTTTTTTGCTCAAATATCTTTAGTTTTTTTGTTGTATGCTAATTGCATCATTGTGTTATAGCCTCAAATGTTCCTACTAGCATTCCCACATCTACCTACTACATGGAGTTGTGGGTAGACATGCCTGATAAATTTTCCTTCATGGAGGACATTGTGGAGGACATGGTGGACCGTTTGTAACAAATAGATCCTAAGCTTAGTATGTTTGCTATGTTGTTTTCCTTAATTTTACTTTATTGATTAAATTCTTAGTTTTTAGCTAATATTAATCACTTGTTGCATGCCAACAAGTTCTAAGCTTTGATGGGATCCAAGCAAGGTGGCCAAGGTGGATGCCCTTTCTAACCTCCATCCTAAGGTTGATTAGGTGTCATGTCACATGTACGAGACTTCCAGCAAGTGCACACTTTCCTATACAAAGGTGTTGTGGGTTTGTAGGCACTCAAATGAAAACCTATGGAGATGCATGCACAAGCTTCAAGAGAGAGTGACCATCCAAGACATGAAGATCAAAGATCTTCAATCCTAATATGACTTTCTAGTGGTGAGGTCATTGGGAGACAACACCTAGCCAACCTTTGAGATAGAGTATGCTCAATAGTGGTTGGCTTTCAAAGGCAAGAATTAGGCCATGTGAGAGGTGATAGAGCAAAAATTGTAGATGGACTTTCTCATCTAGAAGAACTAAGACTGGAAGAATTATAGCAAAAATGTGTATCAGGGGGGTAGACTCAGAAGAACCACATGCACCAATACAAGCATGAGCATGACACATACCTTCGATGGTACAAGGGGGAGTTTATCAAACATTACCACCTTGAGATGTTTCTTGAGGAAATTGGTAGAAGGCAAGATTATGAGTTATTCACTTATCATATAGTGGTAAGTGGCTCTCCTAAGAGGTAGGTCATCACTCCCTCAGGAGAGGCTTCCTCTATGACATTTTTCCTGAAGCCACTTGCATGGACCATTGTGGACAAATGCAAGACCCTTACAAGTTTTGACTTTGACAAAGAGGATTGGACACAACGTTTTGAGGCCGAGATCCTCTAACACTTAGAGGTTGGCCTTGAAAAGTTACCTCCAAAAGACATCGATGCGAGACCCTCTTAGGTTATTTTTATCCTTTACTTTTTCATGTTTTTGGTTAGGTTGTATATTATAGGTTTGCTTACTAACAGCTTATTTTATTGTGGTTGTGGCAGCAGGTACCAAGAGATATTGTAGGCCCCAATGGTGTGATGGGGCAAGAAGAGCCTCCACCACCACCTAGCACCACTACTTGAGCATGACCTAATGTAGCCCTAATACTAGGAATTTTTGCTATTTTTTTTGTATTTTTTGTTGCTCATGCTATGTACATGCTATTCATATGGTATCTCATTCATGTATTCACTATATGTCTAATGTGTAGTGGTGTAAACCTTTTTTTATGGTTTTTTTATTCTATGCTTACTATGCTTGTAATGCAATGGATTAATGTGCTAAGTTAGGATTATGTAGTGATGATGTAACTAGGCCATTGCGAGCCCCATGCTAATTTAAGGCCATAGCGAGAGGGTCGATGCTAGCTTAAGGCCATTTTGGACCATAATGATTGCTAGTTTAAGGCCATTTCTAGTCACATATACTACTAGTTTAAGGTCATTTTAGGTCACACATTGCCAGTTTAAGACCATGGTGGGCTGTAGTGGTAGAATTATAGGTGGTAGTTTAAAGCCATTTCAAGCCATGTGTTGCTAGTTTAGGGCCATGGTGGGCCATGCATTGCTAGTTTAAGTCCATGGTGAATTGTATGTTGCTAGTTTAAGGCCATAGCAAGCCACATAGTGCTATTTCTCTTTTTGTTATTTTGGATTTTCTAATTATTATGTGCTTTTATGTTTTTCATGTGTAAGCTAATGACTACTAAAGGGAAAACTAAACGAGTCAATGTGTAAGCTAAACAAAATGCATAAACAAAGTAAACAAATGTGTAAATAGAGCAAAACAATGTGTGATCTAAATAATTAAGCTAAATGTAAATGTGTAGACAAATGTAATGTAAGAAAAAAGAAGGTGAAATTCATGGCTAAATGTAAAAGCAAAGGGAACGTAGGCACCTAGCACATGTTGGACTAAGGAGATGCCTTAGTTGCATAGTTTCTTCCTAACCCAGTGTGGGTTAGGAGGTGTGTAGGACCTAGAATGTATTATGCGATATTTCCCTTGAGCTTCGTTTGCTATGTAAAAGGGCAATTCTGCCCATAAAGCATCTTCCAAGAGGTCACTAGTTTCTTTTTCTTATTTAGGTGGATTTTCCTCACATGTTTCATTATCATCCTTTACTAGAAGTGCATTATCAGGGAACTCCACCTCTGACCCTTACTCTATGTTAATGTTGTTAATGGCCAAAGAGGCTACATTGTCACTATGAATAATAACCTCACCACCTTCATATGAAAGGTGGATTTCTTAATGGATGGGAGAGGAGATGGCCCATAATTAGGCTAGCCAAGGCTTACCAAATATTAGGTTGAAGCTAGGCATTTCCTCTACAATGATGAACTTAGTAGTAGTTTGGAATTCTTCCCCTACCATGAAGGCTATTGTGACAATTCCTCTAATGATGATGCACAACCTGTTGAAGGATTTTAGGCATGTTTTTTTTGTGGGTTTGATCTAGTCGGTGAGGCCTAGTTGTCAAAAAAGTGTATGGGATGATGTTTGTTGCCACTCCATTGTCAACATGCACCCTACATATTTTGCACTGCCTGACATGTATTATAATAAACATGGATGTTGTTATGACTTGATCCTTCTTATGGTCAACCTTAATTTCCTCATGATAAAATGAAAGGGGTGTTGAACTTGATTCCTATAGTGTAGGAGGTAACATCATAGCATGGATGGAGTGTTCATCTACTAGGATGTCCTCCATGATAGGAATGGAGATCAACATCTAGACTAGTGCTTCACAGTGGACAAATGAGGTCATAATTAGGTCACACAAGCATAGTGTTATGTTCTTCTACTTCAACACTTGCTTGGCCTAGGCTAATGCATTTAGGAAGTCCTTGTTATTTTTTATCATTTTGTTGGCCTTGACCTCCTCTATGAATCCTAGGAGACAAATCTCTCATGGAGGAGATTTGGGCTTGGTTTTCCTAGCCTATTTAGAAGCCTCGATACTTGGTTGTGGCTTGCTAGTGGTGGCCTTTTTTGTTTTTTTGATCATGGGAACTATGGATAGAGGGAATGGTTTGGACAGACCCAGCACCTTTTTCCCCAAATGTTGTCTAATCATCCTATTAGCTAGACACTCATTAGGCCTCCTAGTTTGCCACCTAGACAGTTTGTTAGTTTTGCTAGTAGGATTAGCTCTTGGGCTATAGGGGACTAATGTGCTACCCACCACCAAACTTCAAGAAGGTGAGGGATCAGCATGTTGTGACACCTATACAACAAAGGGCAACTAAATTTTTGCTACCGTGACATGCTATGGAACCCTGACAATGAAGGGTATTATAGGTTCCCGAGGTGGCACTCTGACAATGAAAGGGGCTCTTGAACTCATGGATGCCAAGGGGGCCCTTGCATTTCCAGAGGATACATGGGCCACGAATGGTCACTACATTGATTTTAGATTATCATCATGTTGATGGTGTTGATGATGTGCCCTACATCATCTACATTCAAAGGGTCCTTGTATACCCTCGTGGATTGGTTTTGAGGTCTCACTAGGTTGGTAGCATTAAGCACTAACTTGCCTCTATTAATCATTCATTGTAGGTCACCCTACAAGGCCATGTAAAAGTAAAGGTTGTGCCCAAGCAACTAGTGGTAGTGACAAAAGCTATTCAACCTAAAGTGTTTTGACATTGGTGGCTCATTTGAGGCTATATATGTGAGATTCCTTAGGAGCTCATAGTATCTGTTGTGTCTTTTGTATGTCCTCAGACATCTACTTGTACTGGATGCATCTAGCCTTTAGCATTTGGTCTAGGAGTTCCTATAGTTTAAGGGGAAATGACGTATACTTTGAGTGATCCGTATGCTCAAATTTGGGCCTCAAGGTCACTTACATGGTAGGCATCAATGATGTAGGCTGGTTAGTTGTTGCGCTAGAGCTAAAAGTTTTGTTGTTGTCTGGGGCCTTAGGTGGCTTGGCCGTTGGCTTTGGATTAGTCATTTTGGCCCCATTAGCCACAGTTGCCATAGTTGTATCTTGCTTGCCCTTATCATTGTCCTTCTTAACATGTAAGTTTTTATAGGCCATGTAGGATAAGTCCTTGCTAGCTACAGTAGTGTCTTGTATGCTCTTTATTTGGGCAAAGGCCTAGCTCAAGGACTACAAGGCTAAATAGTACAACTTTGACTTGATAAAGTCATTAACTACACCCTTAAATATGGCCAAAAGATGTGTCTATGCTATATTCTCATAGATTTTGTTTAGCGAAGCACTCCATCTTTGGATAAATTTCTGCATAGGCTCTAGATGGCCTTACTTAATTTGCATGACCTGGTCAAGGATGGTTTCGGGCTTCAAGTTATACTTGAAGTGCATTACGAATTGACTTAGCAAATCCTCTAAAGAGGAGATAGACGCCCCGGGTAATGCCTAGTACCAATTTAGTGCCTTTCCAATGAGTGACATGATGAAGACATGTATGATGATGTGTGGCCATGCCTACAGTAGTAAGCATTTAGACTAGAAGGTTATCAAGTGGATGTTAGGGTCACCTTCACCATTGTAATTGGTGAAGTGAGGAAGCAGGATCCTTGTTGGAAGAGTTAGTGGTGAAACAGTAGGACTTATGGGATTCTCCTAGTAAAATTCCACCATGCGAACTATTTTAGAAGAGGTAGCCTTGAGCCACTTGACCTCTTCTATTAAGGTTTAGATTAGCTAGAATGCTTGATCCAAGCCTTGGGATCAGGTAGCAAGCTACGCCGATTGTGCTACCTGATGTGTTGGTTGTGTGGTCCATGACTTGGTTATAGGCTATGGGGTCATGTGATATGCTTGTTTCATTGGTTGGACTATAGGTAGAGTGATTAGGAAAATCCACTAGAAGAAGGTATGCAAGGAGTCCTCATACTTAGATCAAGCTTCAAACTCATCCTACTCTTCTTACATGGATTCCTCATAATCTATCCCTACCTCATGTCCACTTGTCTAGATAAGTTGGGTAAGCATCCATCGATAAGGTTTAGTGAGTAGGATGAAGTCAATAGAGGAAGGGACATACTCCCATCCATTTCAGTGGATGAGCTCATAACCTTGCTTGGCCTTGATATCTAGGTAGTATATGAATAGACCCACTTGGATTTTCATGTAGATGAAGTTGTACTAATTGTCATTTAGCATAGTGTACTAGGAATCTTGGTGATGCAACCTAAGGGACTACCTCAGCTCTGCCATGGTAGGATTGGCACGATGGTCAATCCTATTTTGTTATTGAGTAGGAAAGATAGTGAGTGTCATCAAGACCAATGTCAAAGGTTGTTCAAAATTCATGGTGCTAGTTGAAAGTTGATGAAAAAATGACTAAATTTGAAAACTATAGAAAATAGCTAAGTCTAAAGATTGCAAAAAAATGGTTAAGTATAAAAGCTGCAAAATAATAGCTAACTCTAGAGACTACACTCCCTATGTTGAGAGGAAAATATGCTCTCTACATTAAGAGTGTAAAATTTATCTAAGTTTAGGAAGGAATGCTTTCAGGTTACTATGTGAGGTTACATGGAAACTAATTACGGGGTCTAGTCTACACCACTTGGTTGATAAACAACACCTACATTGGCCTAAGATCCAAATACTACCACATATGGTAGGTCCATAGGGGCGTTGGATCTATGCAAGCCTAGAGTTAGCAATGATGACATAGAGAGCATGTGACACAATGACCAACAGAGTTTGAAATAGGGAAAATGGATCAACCCTCCTTCTAGCGCTAGAAAACTATAGCAACTAAAAATGTTAGCGGCTAGACTGGAACATTGAGAGGTTCACAAGCACATAGCTTTAACCCTGAGTCTACATGAGGACCTACTAGAGGTAAAGTCAGGGTGCCCAAAATGGTCTTGTGGATCAAACTAGGACTTATGGAATGCAATGCTAAATAATGCTAAGTATTTGTGTAGTGTTTGCTGTGTCAGTAGTGTTAATGGGGGTGAGCATAGTCAAGGGTTTTAGGGGAAAATGAAGGTTTCAACAAGTTCCTATGGGTAAAAATAGCTAAAAATGCAAGTAAAATGTCAAAATACAAGTAAAAATGCTAAAAATGCATGGAAGGAGAGTGAGAGAGAAAGCGGCATCACCACAAATGGGGTTGAGCATTGTTAACCTCAAAAGGGATGAGAAGGTATGTGGTATACAAGTGGACAGCATAGTCATAGTCTAGATGTGTCTAGCCACAAAGATTGACGTTCTACCATGGTGTCTGTACCTGCCAAGTTGGCTGTCATAGTGTGTAGTAGACTATGATGGTCTACAGTATCCTGTAGTGAGCTACGGTGGTGTGAAACCTTTGCCAAATGCTAGTCCAAAATTTGCAAATTCCTTGAATCACCAAAATGCCAAATGCACTCCAAATTTCTTAACCTTGCTTCAAGTTTTTCAACCCCTAAAACATAGAGGGTTGGGGGTATTTATAGGGCTAGGTTTCCCATGAAATGCAGATCAATTACCACGTGGCAATGAAATGGTTGGGACTATGCTACATCCAACTACGCTCTCCACTAAAGCAAATGATGTTATGCTCTAGTGTGCTTCAATGGACTTTTTGAGACTACTATATTGTGACTACACTACCAACTACATGTTTGTGTGCTAAAAATACCACAATGTACTTGAAAAAATGCAACTTTGTAGACTACACTCTAGGACTATGTTGTCCATGATTGGGAAGTGGGATCAAATGTAGTTATAATTTAGTGAAAAAATGGGTACAACAAAGATGCATCTTTGCTAGCTACACTTGCTAGAGGTCTATTAGAGCTAAGCTAAATTCCAGTGCTACATTGTGGAGGCCTTTGCAGGCTATTCTAGTTGACTATGCTCAACTACCCTCTAGACTGAGGAAGAGCGTAGTCCAACACTAGAAAAATTTTGTAGAAAAGTGGCTATGTGCTAACTATTCTCTCCATAGGAGGTTGACTACGCTCCCAGCTAGGGTCGAGTGTAGTCCCACCACTTGAAAAATTTCTACAAAACCTAGCTCCTAGTTGACTATGCTTGACTAAGCTTTAGTTTGGTAAAGAGTGTTGTCTTAACACTTAAAAAATTTCTATCAAACTAGTTCTTCCATGATAACTATTCTTGACTACACTCTAGTCTAGTGAAGAGTGTAGTCTCGACAATTAAAAGAAATATATAGTTGTTGGCTTGACACTTAGAAAAAATTTGCAAACTAGCCCTTGTGTGTTGACTAGGCTCTTTACTGAGCTGACTACACTCTAAGGCAATGGAGAGCATAGTCCCAACACTTAGAAAAATCTACAGCTTCTTGCTTCACATTGACACTCTAGAAAAATTGTAAAAAATTAGTCTTTGGAGCTAACTACCCTCTCTAGTCAACTAACTACGCTTTGGGGTAGTGGAGAATGTAATCCTAGCACTTAGAAAAATTTGCAGAAAGTGATCTCTTGCTAACACTTAGACAAATCTATAGTCAAGAAGCAGTAACCCAGATTTGGTGGTTTTTCAATAGTCTTGGAACACAAAATTTTGGAAAAAATGATTGAGGTATATCCAAAGAAAGTACAAGTCATCTAAGAAATTATCAAACAACCTTAAATTGTAAAAGATATAAGGTCGTTCCTTGGCCATAATGGTTACTACAAGGGATTCATTGAGAATTTCTTCAAAATTTTCAAACCACTAGTGAAGCTTATAAAGAAAGATGCACCTTTCAACTAGACTAAGAAATGAAAATAAGCATTCTAGAAATTAAAGAAAAATCTAGTGGAAACTCCCATTCTATGTGCTTTAGATTGATCTAGACCATTCCACATAATGATAGATGCATCTAACTATGCATTGGAATTGGTGGTTACATAATTGGATGACTAGAGACATCCATATTATATCCATTCTACAAGCACAAGCATTTGGATACACAACTAAACTACACCATCATCTAGAAGGAGCTCATGATAGTGGTGTATGCCTTGGAAAAATTCAAGCACTATATTCTTGAATATCATATTTTTGTATACACTAATCATAGTGCCATCTATTTCCTGATCAACAAGTCAATAGTTAGCCCCCATGTCATATGATGACTTGTAGTTTTATAGAAGTTTGACCTTACCATGATGGATAGGAAAGGAACTAAGAACATGTTCATTAATCATTTGTCTTAGTTATGATGGGATAACAAGGAGAATGTAGAGCCTTTATTTAATTAATTTTCAAATGAACTCTTCTTTGCTAAATTTAGTAAAGTTAAAGAGCCCATGGATACTAATTGGTGTGGTGAATTCCTCTCCTATCATGTCATATAAGAGATCCCAATTAAATGAGATAATAAGAAGAAATAACAATTTCTTTACCAAGTCAAGGACTACATGGAAATCCAAGGAAACCTTTATAAGGGTTTTGTTGATGATCTAGTTTGATGATGTGCACTTGATGTCAATTAGTTGTGCATCATCTGAGATGCTCATGAGGGTTCTTACAAGATCCACTATAAAGGAGGAAGATGCTAGGAAGATTCTCATGGTAGGATACTTCTAGATAATGATGTTCAAGGATGTTCATCATTTCTCTCATTCATGAAAATGGTGTCATAGATATGGAGGAATGATGATATGAATGAAAGGGCTCAAATAGTGGATCAAATCACAAGAATATTTTGATCTTTAGGGCATTAAATTCATGGGATCAATTTCTCCCATGACAAATGGTAAGGCTTACATCACTATTTCTATTAACTACTATACCAAGTGGATTAAATTTGTAGTAGTATTAGACTATACATCCACCATTGTAGCTCAATTTGTATAACAATAGGTGATAAATAGGTTTGTTATGCCTAGAACACTCATATTTAATAATGGAACTTGCTATACAAGGTCTACTTTTTAGAAACTAATGCAATGCTTGGGGGTGCAACATAAACTTACAACCCATTATTACCCCCAAGCCAATGGTTAAGTTGAGGTTACCAATACGAAGATTACTAGGATTCTAACAAGAATAATCAATATATATAGAAAGGACTAGAGAAAAAAAGTTAATGATGTCCCCTAGGCATATTGTTCAACTTGGAAACTTGCCATAAGTTATTCTTCCTATGAGTTATTCTACAAAAAGTTTCCAAAACTTTTAATTCAATATGAACTCCATACACTCACAACAACCTATGAGCTTGACCTAGACCTTAATCTAGCCCAAAGAAAATGTCTAATGATACTTAATGTGCTAGATGAGAACCAAAAAGTAGCCCTAATGATTAATGAAGTGCATAAGGTACATCAAAAACAACATCATGATGCACAGATAAGAAGAGTTAAATTTGAACCTAGAGATAAGGTTCTTTATTGGAATCCAATGCATGTGCCACAATGCACTAAGCTTCGAATGTTATAGGAAGGACATTACATCATACATGTAACTTTTCCTTCCATGGCCATGATCATTTACCACCTATCCAACACTAAAAAATGTATGTTAGTTAACATATAACAAGGTAAGCCATTCTTGAAACCTACAGTAACCAAAAACACTAATACCTGTATGTTGGAATAGGCTTGCTCCATTTTTCAAATCTTCCTCTCTCAACATAGTCATGGAGGAGATGGCCATCCATACTAACAACTTGATGAGACTTACCAATTTTTCACCTTTTTGTTTTGCACCATTATTTATATGTTTTTGATTTTCCTGAATATTTTATTAATTATTTTATATATTTTTTATTTTTTTATTTTCTTTTTACCTTATTAATTTTATTTATTTTTATTGAAAATTTTTTATTTTGCTATTGCTACTTTAAATTTGGAGAGTTATTCAAAGAAATTTATCACTATTTTGATTAATTAATGAAATGGCCATTTTTTATCTTTGGATTATGTTCTCTACTAACAATCTATTAATTTTCTAGTGGTATTAAGCTATGAGTTCATGACATCCACCCATTTCATCTATTCCATGAGAAATCATTATCTTGGAAGTACAAGGTTCTTTCACATTGCAACTTAAAATTAATCAATGATCTTGATACTTAATGAATTGGAAAAGGACCAAGTGAGAATGGAAAAGGGTATGACCTTAAGGAGATTTGATATGTTTTTTTCTCTCAAAATTCTTCTTAAGTTCTATGATGCTCCACTGATATATCATCACTCTTCCTATCAACCATGAAAGAAAGCATGTCTCTACATGATGTGATTTCCATGAAAAAAACACATATAGGAGAATTTAAAGCACATAACTTAGACTCAATAATGGGCTACAAGCATTGGTTATGAGGCTAGAAACATATGTTACCCATGCTGGAAAGCACCCTTCTAACTAAGGTCCTTTCTACTTCCCTCTTCTCTTTTCTTCTTCTCTTAGAGTAATGGTTTTCCTCTGGCGTGTTTCTAAACTTTTCATCAATGCAGAGCAACCACATATCAATGTGAGGTCACTAAAAATGGAATGGACTTGATCTAGACTTGGAACATACTATTATCAAATTATCTTAATCACAATTTTCACAAAGAATCTTATGTGACTATGATGTTAATTATCTCTTCCATGTTCTCTCTCTACCATTTATTCATCTCATTTTCTACCATCTCACTACCTCATACAATTGTCAATTATTTAGTTTTATTTTTTAGATATCATAATCTTAGGTAGATCCTATTCATGGGTATGAAATTTAACTTAATCCCACCATTCATCATTCTTGGGATCCATAGACTCCCTATGATGATGACATGTAAGGGCATGAGAGACATTTGCATGCTTTAGGGAGAAATGACTTACATTCCTTTGGTCTAACTTAAGTTAAATTTCCCACCATGGCTCTCTTTCTTTATCCATCATCCCAATAGCATTTAAATAGCTAATTTTTCTCTACTTGGCATTATAACTTCATTCAAATCCCATCAAATGGCTTCTCCTAGATTAAACCTATCCTCTTCCATGTTATTTCCATCCTTCTCCATGTTTTTGGCTCTCATTCGGTTCTTATTTCATTCCAGAACTCACCAAAAATTCCTCTATTTCTCAATGTGAAAGATAGCTATGAATAGCTACAATAATGCATCCTTGTCGATGTAGTGGGATGAGTTGACACAGCTCCATCAATGCAATATAAAAAATCTATATATAGGTGTGACACTTAACTCATTTTTAACCATTTTCAAGAATTTCTAGGGGTGTTTTTATAATGTTTCAAAGTCCAAGAACCTTATGAGCCTCCTCACTTATAGACCACTAATCCATTTTTACCTTGTCTTTAATCCTCAAGCTATCAAAGGTATGCTTTACATCATAGGAACACCGAGCTCATGATCCTAAAAAGCACTTAATAATTAGCATTTAATATCTAATAAATTAACATAACCTAATCAAATGAAGAAAGGTGTTTGAATACTAAAGGTTATGATCTAAAAAGCTAATCATGGGTTATATTTGTGATCAAAAACTGTACCTAAACAAGGACCATAAGTGGAAGAGTCATTGTAGCCTAGGGAAAAGTAACACTAAGGAGGAAGGGGCCATCAATAATAGAAATAATAACCCCAAGAATAAGTGGTCAAGGTGATTCATGTTATTGGACCTCTTCAAGAGGAACCTGAAGTGGAATCTATTAGACAGATTCCCATTGTAGGAATGGACCAATCCAAGTATAATGAGGCTTCCAAGCCAAGGCCTAAGTTGGAGGTTGCCCTCACAGAGGCCTACTTAAAATGGATCAGGATCAAGGAGGTCCAAAGTTCCATCCTACATGAGTTAAAATTTGGATCCTTTTTGAAATTAGCACTAGAAGAGATCAAAACATAACTACAAGGGTCTCCCTTGTGACCCACTCTCTCTAATAGTAGAGAGTGGTACATGGGTGAGATGTACCTATTCTAGAACAACCAACAAGATGATGCATTGATGAAAATTAAGGATATTACCATCTCTTACTTAATTGAGGCCATAGAAAAAGCCCTCATTTTGCTCAATATTGGAGTAAAACTTGCTAAGATCTTGGCATAGGAAAACCTAGAGGCAAAGAAGGAATAGGTTCAACAATGCAATAGGGTAAACTATAAGGAGTACGATGCCCTTACAAAGGCAGAGTGAGCTTATTTCAAGATTATGATTGATTTCCTAAATCCAATGGTGAGGTCAAGTAAGGTGACAACCTTCTCCACTAGGGCATGTGTGACTCTAAGCAAGAAATTCTAAGTTAATATACCCTAACTCATCTTTCTAAAAATCAAAAAATACTATAAGGAAAATGAAAAGGGGATAAAGAAACTTCCCTTTCCATGTTTGATCTACAAATTATGCAAAAGGATGGAATAGCTTGCTACTCAAATGATGTTGTCTACTATGCTCCTGCTGCATCATGGTAGGATATGATGAAAGATAAGGTAGCAGCCAAGCTATAGAAAGATAACCAACAACCACCACCACTACCTATAGCTTTGAAAACTACATCGTAAATGCTCATAATTGCAAAATACTTCAAGAGATTGTGGGAGTAGCAACTATAGTAGTAATAGGAATCTATAAGTGGTGGGGATTCATCCATTTACTCTCTAATAATGACTCATCTAAACAAGGTAACAAGGACCATTAGTTGACTAGACAATGAAACAACCCCACTATTCTTTGTGTAGAGGAACTAGGCATCCATAAGGCCTAAGCCAAGTGTTAGGGAGGTCATGGTGTCATGTTAGAAGAAGGTGAGAGGGAAATAGTGATGTAACACAGGAACTAGGAGATAGTCGTGGAGGTGGTGGTTAACTAACTAGTAGAGGTCCCTAATGTTCCTACAATGTCTATACCAAACATTGCTATCTTGGTAAACATCCATGTATTTTCAAAAGTAGAGAGTGGTTGGATGAGCACTGCCCAACATGAGAAGATGTTGGAAAGACTAGTGGAAACTTAGCAATCACTTCTAAAGATCTTTGATCTATTGGATGAAATTGCTGCAAACCAATCATAGCTACTTAAGATAAGGGATAAATTGTTAGTTGTAACTACATAACTTAGTAGCTACGACTGGTTTGCAGCAATTTCATCCATAAGCTACATAAGTTGTAGATCAAGGAGATGGCAAAGTATATGTAGCTTGCCAGCCTTCGATATGCAAACTTGGTAATGCTGATAGTGGGGAGGCCAAAGTTTGAACTTTAGAAATAAGTTGCCAACTCCTATATTTTCTATGAGGCAAAGTTCAAGTTCTATAAAGTGACATAAAAAAAGTTGGATACAATCAATGCAGAGCTTGAAGTCCTCAAAAGTATATTCACTGATCAATGATCTATTACTAAGAACCTAGCAAGGAAGATAAAGGACTAACAAAAGTTGTAGAACCTAGTAAAAATGTTTGGTATTAAATGAAAGATATTGGTAGCTTGGTTTGTCAACATGAAGAAACTATTTCCTTTAATGTCATGCCCATGGGATATTTGTGTATTGACCCATCTAAGTAAAGAAACCTAGACTATGTATGACCAATGGAGCAAGGAGGAAAAGATGAAAGCACTCCTAGATGCTTTGAAACTTCCAATAGTAGTAGTAGGGTAGCCTCAGCTACCAAAAACACTAGGACATGATGAAGGATCCTCTAAGTCATATGAGCCTCCACCTCCAAGAACAATATGAGCATTCATCATGACTCCATCCATTCAATAGGCACTTGCTAAAATTTTGTCTAAGTGTTTAAATTTTTTGTAAAAGGACATTCATTTTTTTAAAATTATACGATCCAACACAGAGTTATTTAGAGTTAGTTAGTTAATTAGTTCATCAATAAATTTTATGATTCCATATATTTTTTAAGAGACTCGATCCTAATTTTTTTCACTGAAGGATGAGTTTAAAGTCAACCATGGGTGTCACGTCCCCATTCCCAAATGATGTCATTGCATAACAAAGATGATGCCTCTTCATAACAAGTGTTATTATTATTATAACAAGACCCAAAAGGGTAGTTGTAATTAAGACTCAAAATGGTGCATTGTAATAACAGATGTGTCTCTTGAGGTTACCTTTGGACGTTTGACCTAAGACATTTATACCCAAGGTTAGAGGTCATGCCATGCATGGAGTGGTGGAACCAATACAAGCAAGTTAGGGAAGCCTAGTGGAGCAAGAAAAGAACTAGACTGGCCATTCCTATTGGTTGGTTATAGGCCTAACGATGGTAGTAGTGCTGGATTGCCTTTAAGAGATAGATGACGAAGAAAGAATATCCCAAGGAAAACTCTCAGAGCATGATCCAGATACACTATTCCATATCAATAAAGCATTCTTTTCTTTCTCTTTCTACACTTTCTCTATTATTTCCTTTACGTATAGCATCAAATGTAACATATATTTGACATTTGTATATTTTTTTTGTACACATAATGTTTCATATATCATGTATTTGACATTTGTCATGACATTTGGGGATGGGATGTCATAATTGGTATTGGAGCAAACCATGACCAAAGGGCCACTCAAAACCATGGGTCAAGTACAACATGAATCTAATGATGAAACATGAAGCCATGATATAAGGAAAGTCATTTATTATCACTAGATGCACCATATGTCTAAGATATTCATCAATGATAAGAGATGTTGGTAAGACAAGGATACAGTGGTCCAGGTAACTCTTATCCATCTTAATACTATAAATATTAAATTGATTAAGGTCATTGTTGAATTTTTTCCAAAAATTTAGTAACCATAAGCTAAATTGATGTTTTTTTATTGAAATTCATTATCCTAAGGGACTTAGAGTCATTTATAAGTCATCATGTCTTCTATACATCAACTTGGTAATGTTGGTTTTGTAGAATAAGCTAGTTAGACCTTTTTAAATCTTGAAAATTCAACTTTATTTTTGAATCCTAAGATTATTTCCAATGTATAGTACTCTTCAAGATGATTCCAATGGTACAAATTTCATCTCAATTGGAATTATGAGTTCAAGGATATCACTATTTAAAATTTCTCGTTTTGCATGCATTCAAATGATATTAAATTATTATTATTATTATATTTAAAAAATATAAAAATTGGGGAGGAGAAGAGAAGAGTGGAAGGTTATGAGTTCAAACTCAAGCCTTCTCTGTATTTTAAATCTTTTTTTAATAAACAAGATATAAATATATATTAGAAAAAAAGTTTTGTGCAGGCCATGTTGACTTGCAAGGGTCATGTAGGCCTAGTAGGAGCCACATAGGTCCTACAGGTCATGCTAGCCTTGCATAGGTGATGCAAGACCCACAAGTTGCATAGAACTTGCAAGGGCCATGAAGGCCCTATTAGGGTAGTGTAGCCCTTATGGGAGGGTTGCTATCCTCCAATAAGAAATCATGTGTAGGCTACCACAACATGTCACATACCACCGCCTGCATTTCTCAGTGTGTCACCCATGCAATTTCCTACCACATCTACTATCCACCATTCATTGTGCTACCTATGCTACCATTGAAAACCTTCACACTACAAAGTAGCCACCTATCATGCTAGAAACCCTTGCTTTACCACTGCCACTCTTTATAGGTCATCACTTCTCCAAACATCCTCTTGCCTTGCTACATCCTACCTTCTCCACATTGGCACTTGGGCTATTGTTGCTGCTACCACTACCACTACCACTACCACTACCATTGCCATAAAATTTGTCATGATTTTCAACCCCAACAGTGCCTGTAGTGACCAAAAAAATTAGTGGCTAAAAACACCGAGAGTTCATCAGGCAAATAGTTTTAACCCCGAATCTGTGTGAGGATCGTGCTGGATAAAATGGAAATGGGGCACCCTGAATGGTCTGGTCAATTAGACAGGGACTTAACCAGTGTAACTTAACCTTTCATAAATGTTGTTTTAAGTACGGGACACATGAGATTTAGCCGATAATTAATAAATGCAATGATAGAGAAAATGATGCCAAACAAAGATGACAATAAAGAAATAACAGAGTAATCGAAATAAGAAAATGCACCACTGCAAAGTTGCGGGTTCGATCTTCTTCTTTGCTTGAAAATGTATAACAAGTTATATAGTGCTAGAGGCATACAGAGAGTTCAAGAATGACCAGAACGTTCAAAATGCCTCAATAGGGGATTCTCAACTTGCCAATCAAGTGAGTTCTCGATTTTCAAAATGCTAAAATTTTCCAACCTTTTGGATTGCTAAAATGCCAATAAATGCCAATAATGCTCAAAATTGCCCAAAATAGCCAACCAACCCACAATGCCAAATTTTTTGCCCACCCTTTGAGCATTGTCCACTGAGGTATTTATAGGGCCAGAAGTAGGCAAGAGATGCAGTTTAGATGCCATGTGTCCTAGACCCACGAAATGCTAAGGTGTCCATGCTACATGAACATGCAAAGCTGATTGTGAACTTGTCATGCTGCAATTACGCTATCGAAACTGGAGATGCTAGAACCAATTATGCCAATAATGCAAATGAGGAATAAGGCACACTGAAGTAACGTAGCTGCATGCTACACTGTGCTACGCTATGGGGCATAGCATGTTGTTGGCATAGCGTAGCTGCTTGCTACGTTGTGCTACGCTATATAGCATAGCACAGCATAGCCACTAGTTTGAAGAAGAAAATCTCATTGAAGTCAACTGCTAGAATCTTTTGTGCACATTGGGCTAAATTTTTGAAGAATTCCTTTTTTGTTTGGCATCTTTTCTACACTATGATATGCTACATAGCATAGCATAGTGTAGCAGCTGGCTTCATCTACGACCTATGTTGGAGTTGCAAACGCTTGCTTGAAGCTTGATTATACCAACAACTGCAACTTTTTCTTTTGCAAAGGGAAGAATTCAAACCTACTAAAATTTCATTTGAGACACCTTTTGTTGTTCTTGCATCATCACTACATTGTGTTATGCTATGTAGCATAGAACAACGTAGCAGCTAACGTATCCTACTTTTTGTTCAATCCACCACTTTCTAATGAGAAGCTTTGCTAAGGATTTGACATTGAACAAAGCAATTGGTTTTGAAGGTCGAAGTTCTTGCCAAGTGCAATTGGAATAACTAGGTAAGATGGGCCTTTCTGACTTGCCTTTTCTAAGCTATGCTATGCTGCATAGCGTAGCACCCTATTCTGCAACAATTTATGTTTGATTGCCTAAGCAACTATCTTCTGAGGCTTGCTATGGTACATAGTGTAGTGTAGTGTAGCAAGCTTCTTCACTAGAAAACTTGCCAAGCTATTTAGTGCATCCAAAGCACCACCGACAACCCCAAGCATGGTTTTTGAGTATACTGTCAGCCGAGTGAATCACCTAGGTGGGCAAGCTGGAGTGTCCGTCGGGCCTGTCAGCTCTGGTGGTAGAAAACTTATTGAACTAAATATTCTAAACTTAGAGCATTCATTTCCTACCAAACTTTCATGAGGCTACACTTGTGGAAATGTTTTCTTCATTTCCAAGACCCTAGTGAAGCAAGAGTGCCTTGAAATTTTATGGTGTTTTAGTGCCCTTAGAGACTAATGGCACCATGGATTATAGGCACCCCTAGCACTCCATGGACAGCAATAGTGCCATGAATTACAAGCATCCTTGGTGCTCCATGGATACCTACAATGTCACAAATTATAAGCACCTTCTAATTCCCTCTAGTGTCATTAATAATGGCTTTTTTGGCATCCTTTGGTGTCAAAAAGCCCAAAAATCACATGTAGCATTACCCCTTTGTGTAGGCCATGCTAGCCCTTGTGAGGGCCACATGGATCCTTGCACAGGCCATGTAGGCCCCACTTACGCCACACTTGCCTAGCGTTGGGCACATAGTTCCCATTTGAGGACCACATAAGCCCCCATGGTAATCACACAAGCCATTGCATGTGCCCCATTGTCCCTTCATGTACACCATGTAGGACCTAGGTTAGGTTACACTAGCTAAAAGAATGTCCATGTAGCACCCCTGACACTACACACTACTATCTTTTTCCCCCTTGTGTAGCCACTTTGCCTCCACTCCTATGCAATGCATCTTTGCCACTAATCATCACTTGAGTAGCACAAGCCATTGTAGCCACTATTGTCATCCTTGCCTCTGCCCAGCAATGGAAAAATTTTCATCTACCAACAAAATGTTCAAAATTTCCATTAACCAACAAAATATTTGAAATTTTCATCATCAAACGAAATTTAAAAAACTGTACAAAAATAATTTTCAAATTTCAAATTTGCACCATGGTAAAAATAGAGATAATATTTTCCTAATTAAGAATGCTCTTCTTAGAGTAGTACTAAATTGGTGACCTCTAGAGAAGTCTTGTTTTTTGTCCCAAAGGTCTTGGACCTCCATAAGCCATAACTTTTGATTTCAAAAGACTTTTTTACAAACAAAGAATCATTTCCTACAAATTTCAACCTTCTAGATATAAAGGTGAAGTTAAATCTATCTTAGGGAAACTCAAAAAAATTAATTTTCACCCCTTGCCTAGCATAGTACCTTACGACCCTCAAAAGTTTAATTTTAGCATAATTCAAGCATATGATGTCTAGGCATCTCCAATATATTTCACCCTTCTAAACTCAATGGTGAGGTCAGATTTATCATCCAAGTATCCAATAATTTGATGATATCATGGAGCTATGCCTTAATAGTTGATATCATAAGTATAACTAATCATGTCTTGTTAGGAAAATAGCCTTTGCAGATATCCTTAAGATCCCTATGGCATGTCATTAGTTACATTGTTGAAGTCAACATCTTAAGTGGGGTAGAAATGTAATTAAGATTTAGATAATGTGATTAATATTATTAAAATTAGATAATATAGTAAATTAGTTAATCAGTTGATGTATTAGTCCAATCAATGTATTAGTTGGAGAATCAGTTAATGAAATAGAATGGTCTTCAAGGATCAAGAAGATGTATATCAATCCATCCTGCAAATAAAACATTTGGTAGAATAACATGGAGATTCATAATCTAATTTCCACAAGGTGGACGATACCCATTAAGATAAATGATCCAAATGAGAATCCAAGAATGAGAATGAAAGTTGCAACATACAACATGCTTGCAAGGTCCTTAATAAGCAAATATCAACATTCATTATGTCCACCATGGGCCCTAGATTAGCATGAATATCAATACCCATTCATTTTATTAGAGTTATAAGATTTGGATGCTAATATTTTATGCCTATAAGAAGTCTTGCCATGGGAATTTCTATATCAATTCCAACCAGACTTGGAAAAGATGAGATACAAAAGTATTTATAAGCAAAAAGGTTCTTATGGAAGTTGTTCTTTCGAGCCATATAGATTAGCATATTGCAAAACTCACAACATGGATGGTTGCACGATCTTTTATAAAGAAGTTAGTTTGAATTGGTACAAATATTTGAATGAAGTTTAAAAAATATGATTTTTGAAATTCCAAAACTTCAAATCATGGAAAAGAAAGAACAATCAAGATTTTGGAAAAATCAAATAGCCTTGGCAAGAATTCTAAAAGTCCATCTATCAAAAAGATATGTATGTGTGGTCAAAATACATTTAATTGCCAAACCAACATGTTCAAATGTTAGACTATGTTAAGGAGCATACTTGATTAAGCAAATAGAAGAATTTTTGAAGAATAATTGATTCCTAAGTTATGCTAATATAATGTCAATTATTCTTTGTGGAGACTTCAATGCAAAAGTTGGAAGTCGTATTTATCAATTCTTAAAATATGGATGTATAAAAGAATCCTTGGAAGATTAACTTGATTTGAAAAAGATGTTTCCATCAATTCAACATGCATTTCCATTGTCTAGTGCATATTCCACTTACTTCAAATCTTCAATACATAAAATCAGATCCCAAAATTCAATTAGTTTAGTATGATTAATGAGGATGGGTCAACAACATTCTTCATTAAGACCTTGGATTATATTGATACTATGTTTGATTCTTATGGGTTACCAAATTACTAGAGTTAATTTCTAAAAAAATGGAAAAGAACCAAGATCAAGCTTTGCCATACTAAACAAGACTATTTGATCATATACCACTTATGGTAGAATTACAATTACTCTCGTCAACTCATAATGTTGATCAAGATTAGGAAGTATATCACTTTTACTTTTATTGATAAATCTTATTATTTTTCATTATTTAATTTAAATTTTAATTAGATAAGTAAAATATATAAGGTAATGAAAATTAGGAATAAATAATTTACCCTATCTTCTCTTGGGTAACTAGGTCCAAGTTGTACTTTATGTTACTCTAGTTAGGACTAATGATTGATGGTTGGTAGATCTTTAATTTACCTCTTGTCATTATCTTAGAAAATGAAGTAAGTATTAAGAAATAATATTTAATTTTTCATATATTTTTCTCACATATGTTTTATTTGTAGAATAAGCAAGAAACAACTTCAAGTTCAAAGGAGAAATCAAATTATTAGAGCATAGGATAATGAAAGATGCATTGGAGTTGAAATAATATAGTGAACATGGATTTTTTTTGACAAACGAAACCTAAGGGGGGTAGATTATCATAACATATATGCTACTACATAAAAATGGTGATGCCTCTTCATAACAAGTGTTATTGATATTATAACAAGACCCAAAAGGACAATTATAATTGAGAGGGTGCATTGTAATAATGGACATGTTTCTTAAGGTAACCTTTGGGGATTCGACCTAAAAAATTTATACCTAAGCTTAGAGGTTGTGCCAAGCATGGAGTGGTTGAGTTAATACAGGTAAGTCATGGGAGCTGGGTGAAGTCGAACAAAAACTAGACTAGCCATTCCTTCTAGGCAATTACAGGCCTAGCCATGGTAGAAATGCTAGATTGCCTCTAAGGGATAGATGCTAAAGAAAGAAATCCCCAATAAAAACTCTCAAAGAATGATATGGATACACTATTCCATATCAATAAAGCATTCTTTTCTT
>MNCI01016866.1:35705-53130 GCA_015680685.1 Gnetum montanum | reverse complement strand
TATCGCGTACGCGATATCGCGGCCGACGCAAACTGTGTCTCATCAATCATCAAGTAAAATAAACTTAAAAAATTTAGAATTCTTCATTTTCTTTACAATCTAAGATACATTGGTATTTTTTATCTTCATATCATTACTCACAAAAAAAAATTACTACAAAAACTCCACAAGAAACCCTCAAGATTGATAAACCCAAACTTAGGTCTTATGACTTGAAAAAAAATATTATCATCACTTCATGTGGTAGTTCTTTTTTTTTTTTTGTAAAATCAAAAGCTTGCACATATTTTAGGTATTTCAACCATATACATACTTTTGTAAATAAATAATAAAATAAGTTAATTATAAAATTCATGTCTTTGTCATCTTGTTTGAGATGTCACAAGGATCATTTTTTATTTTGGTTCATGTTATATGTTGGAGGAAAAAAATAATTTTTTATTATATATTATTAATTTATGTTAAGAAAGAACATTTAGACCCATAGCAAGATGCCTACTTCTCAAATCGTAAGACTTGAGTTCAAGCCTAGGTGAAGCTACTTAAAAGAGATTAGGCTTTTGCTCATCCACTACTCCTCTAGGATCCAACCTTGGTGGGATAAGCATTAAGCCTATGGATGATGATCATTTTATTATTATTTTATATTAATTATATTATTTTATTAATAAATTTCAAATGTTAATAATCATATTTCTAGAAACTCGATTGAGGCGAAATGAGTGTCATTAAACTAACTTCTTAGATACTTTCCAACTATATATTTTATTTTATTCTTAGGAATCTATATTTTATGGGTTGTATTAGCTTCTAAATTTCTAATATATATTTTTATATAATTATTGGTGCAACTAGGTAAAAATTTTGTTACACAATATTATCCTATTTTCTTTATACTACTAAACAAAAATTTTTGTTAGTTTGATGATTATTTGTTAATTGGTTAGATCAAGGTTAAATTCAAATCCTTGGTTTCATCATAGTTTTATTGGTTATATATAAGACACTATAGATAAATAATAGGAGTGTTACATTTTACATACAACTTAGCTTCATTAACATATGTATCGATTCTCACACTGCTATTTCAAAGTAGGTTTCAACATAGGTTTTGTGTTCTTGAATTTAATGAGGGATATTTTTGTTGTCTCTTTGATTTCTTTGGTGTAGCTGCAAATTTTTTGTTTTCCTTAATCCATTAAACAAAATTGTGTAAGAGATCTCTTCTTTGCAATGAAGGGTACCTACAAAAAGGCCCCTAATGATACATCCAATACAAACCAATATAAGAGGCTTAATCTAGTACTATTAGATGAATACCAGATGAAGCCGAGTAGTAATAGAAAGTAGCTTGCTTTGCTAACATTGTTGATCAAATTTATTTGCTATGCATGCTTATATGTATATCAATTAGTATATTCATAGATATATATATATATATATAAGTAACCTATAACCCATGCATCATAGTGTTGGATCCAAAAATGCTCTTATTGAGAAAGATCTAGTAAATGTTCATATACATAAGTAACCTACCTTATCTTGTACAATTGCAACATAGTTTAATGTCTTATCACTTTTTTTCTAGTAAACTTTTAGATGCATCTATTTATGCCCTCATTGATAATGAGAATACACTCAATCAACCAACCCAATGAAAAACGAAATGGTATAGAAATAACTTCTCTTCCAATAACTCCAAGTAGAAAACCCTTCATACAAAAAACTTATAGAAAAAAGAAATCTTATATAGCTTGAATCACTTTAAATTAGAAAACAAGAGGGGGATCTTTTTCTTATATAAGTACATAATCTAACAATAGTACATACATTATGTATGTGCATAATATATGATGCTTGGCATAGTTGGGAAGCCCAGATTACTTTATAGCTACTTATTGATGATTTCAAATAATCATCCACTTATCAAGTGACTTGGCTATAGAAGAGGTTATGGAAAAGTTGTTAGGTAGGCCCAAACATTCATTCTTCTAGTGGTGGCATCACAATCTTATTGCCACATGTAGGTGCTATCACTCAGCTTTAGCCTAGAGAATAAGTTGTTTCTTGAAGTGAAATTGATATCGTTCATGCCCCTGAAGGAACTACAATCAATTTTCATCTAATTTTGTAGTTCTTAACAAATATAAATGGGTGATTGTACTCATGTATCATGCCTTAAAAACACTAGTGTTATCAAGTTATTAGTAATGTAGTTCAGCAAGCCAAAGGATTTGAGGGTAGTCATATGGCATATAATAATTCCATATTCATAGTTGATGTAGGAATTTATAGTGATGTACAGGTAAGATTTCTTCATGAATAATTGTGGATAGCTATATGTAGCCATCTTTATGAAGAGCTTTCTTCATGAATAACTTATTATTTTGGAATCTTCTTATGGGGTCATCATTTTTAGGAAGAATGATCTTATTGGAGAGACATATGGATATATATACTAGTTACAAATATAGATACTATGGATATAGCTACCTTATTGGATATAGATACTAGGTTTTACTTGGCATGGGTAAGCCTTAGGTTCCTTAAGTCTAGGTAAGTCTTAACAGGTATGGGTTCTAGCTTCTTGGTATAAGGTATAGGCTCTTCTTTCTTGGTATAAGTTAAGGTATATATGTTTTTTAAAATAGTTATAGGTTTATCAATAGGGTTTCTTAAGTACTTGGTTCTTTTAGGTAATTTTTTAAGGATAATTTGAGGCCTTTCCAATTGGATGCATACATACCTTGTTGGATACTTATTTCTTGGATATATTTCTTATATGATACTTGATGAGTTCTAATATCGGACCTCCAAAATTGGATCGTCGATATTAGATACATGATATTGGGGTTGACCAAGCGACATTGGACATGTGATGTTAGAACTTGTCTCACTACGTATAAATAAGAGGTGGGCACGCTTGGTCTATAGTAGTTTTTTAGTTCCTTAGCCGAATTCTTGCAATTTTTCTATTCCAAAGTTAGAATTATTTCTGAGTGATCGTAGTAGAAGTCATAAAGTGAACGAATCTTTATTCAAGCATTGTGTACCTGAGCACACCTTGTGTCCAAAAATAAAGATGAACTTTGTGATAAACCTTTCAACATTTAGAATAGCTTAATTATTGCATTTCATGTTATTTACTATTATTTAACACTTTCAATAGTTATTCAATGTTATTTCATAGAATTATTAATTGTCAATTAGCAATGCATTAGCACACTCAGCATGACCACTTTGAAAATACGTGGAACACTTGGTAACCCAGTAACGACTAGCATTTGGTAATCCTAGAAGTGTTACACTAGTTCAAGATGTGTTCGGAAAGTGGAAACGAATGTAGGTGTTAGGACTAGTTAGAGAATAGTTAATTAGTTAAATCAAATTAGTTATTAAATTACTTCATTTCTCTCTTTTAAGCATCTAGAACATAAAACATAAAATAATAAATATCACATACCTCAATTTTACTTAACCATACAATTGAGCCTTACAAGTAAGCTTGGGAAGACAACGATCACATAACTCATCCTTGTTCTATGTAGGCGTATAAGCACTTAATCCTTGGAGTTTGAATGAATCACGCATGAATGCTCTTATTCGTATGGTTGGGCGTAGGGGTACCTAGCCACTCATCATTGGTGCCGTTGTTGAGGATTTTGTTGTTTGTGTGCCAATTAGAACTTAGGAAATCCTTTCATCATTGAAATGAACCCTTCAAGTTACCTATCCTATATTTACCAAAAAAGGGTATCGCACACTGAATAACCAATCATGTTTCCTTCTTCTTATGAGAGTGCTTTACTAACTATGTCTGACACCATGAATAATCAAAGGCAGGGTGCACACGATGATCCACCAGTGCCCCAATAGTTTTGCATGGTATACGCTCATCCTGATGAGTATGTACTAGATTTTACCTTTATCCTCCACCAGGATGAACAGCTGCAATGGCATGATTTCAAAGGTAACATAGTGTTACCTCCTGATCGCTCAATCCCAGGCATGCTTCTTGCTCTCACACGAATCAATATGTAGCACTTACAATCAGAGTACATTGTACATGAGCAATATTCGAGAGATTACCAACTCACAGAGGCACAATGCCAGAGAGATCTACAATAGGAGAGACATTACAAATCTATGAAGAGGAAGTGGTCTCAAGATGTCCCGTATGTCCTAAGTGAAAATGAGGGTGGTGAACCTATCTCGGGAGGTTTCCCACAAAACAATGTTCCTCTCATTGACTTCGGTCAAGGAGTTGTGTATCAGAATCTTCACTCAACTATTCATAACCTAGGTTCTAGTACCAATGGACACAAAGGGTCTAGAAAAGGAACATGAATGCATGATAATGATGGACATTCTGATCATAACCACGACAAAGGTCGTGACCACCAAAGATAAGGTGACAGGCATCATCATGGTGTTAATCCTCCTTCCTCTTTACCTTCATCATCTCCTTTCCCCTCTCCTTTGAGATCTAAATGCAGTCGCAAAGGGAAAGACCATGAGGACGATGGTAAGCGAAATAGAGATCATAGACAAAATAATCAAGAAAGGGGATGAGGGCATTCTAAAGAGACACATCATGAAAGAAGGGAGAGTAAGGAATAGCATAGGCATCATAAACACCATAGATAGTACAATCACGATGAATCCCTACTCGCCACCTAAAATATGTTAGATATAATAAAGGTCATTAGGATTCCAACAAGGCACTAGAAGGATAGTAGGCTCAAAAGACTAGACATGAATAACATCCCATGATTTGAAGGAGGATATAATGCTGATCCTCAAAACCATCTACAAGCATTCCATGATGCATATGCCTTGCAAAATATAGAAAATGAGTGGAAAAAACTAAAGTTGTTTCCACGGACACTGATCAAGGAAGCAAAAAGTTGGTATCAGTCCTTAGAACCAAAATCCATTCGTCGATGGAGTACCATGTTAGAGCTATTCAATGATAAGTATCAAATGTACTCCCGAGTGTCCAACCTGCATAAGCAAATCCAAGGATGGAAACGAGGACATGAACACTTGGATGCTGCCATGGACTGATATTATACATTATTACATCATTTCCCTAGCCATGGTTACTTGAAAAAGGAACAACTACGCCATCTCGTGAATAGGCTTAGGTACGAAACATAAAGAACCCTTGGGACTTATGCCCAAGGAAGGCTATCCGAGCTTAGAGCCCATCAAATACAAAGATTTTTGGAGCAAGTTGCCAAGGAGGAAGGTGAGTTGAGGAAAAGAGAAAGTATAGAGGAGTACAACAGAGATCCTTCCCTCTGAAAGATAGAAGTTAGGTTTTGTGAAGATGAAGAAGAGTCACCAATTGAAGAGATGATGAATAGAAAGAATTTGCCCATTCAAAAATTTGCATCAAAAGTATTGGCAAAGGTGGATTAAATGTGGAACTCCCTAGATGAAAAATTTCAAACTATCCTAAAAATAGTAGAGGAGTTTAGAGAACAAAGTAGTGATCAGGAGATAAGGAAAAAAAAAAGAAGCTAAGTATGCATGTAAAAAGGGTAAGGGCAAGGTTGTCGTCATTGAAGAGGTTGTGGATTCAGACTTAGACAATGATGGCAGATGTGAGATTTGCCAATATGACCGTCCAAGGGGATGTTATCTAGTAGGGTCACATCTGCAAGAGTCTGGGGTGTATGCACTAAACCCACGATTAAACAGATGGAAAACACCCCAAAGGTTACCTTATCCTCAAGGTAACCCAAGGTAGTTCCACCAACCCTTGACATATTATCCAAGTGGAGCTCCACCACAACTGAATGAACAATATCAACAATGGTAACATCCACAATCATGGGGAATGCCACTACCACGTCAACAGTACCCTTATTATCAACTGACCCATATGGGTATTATGTTCAGTAGCTGATCTCTCCATGTGACTCTACTAGTCACATCGCTTTTCAGCCTCACTACTAAACCTCCGAGTATTATAGAACTTCTTCTCCTAGGGGTGATGCTCCACATACATACAATCCTTCTCATCAGTCTACACCTCTTCCACCCTCAGCTTCATTACCACCTACTTCAACTATGCAGGGTGAGCTGCCTGCCTAGCTACAACAACATAATGCTTCAAGAGCTGTTAATTCTCAACCTACTGTTGGTTCAGACAACCACATAAAAAAGAGACCTTTCTTTAGAACCAACAATCCCAACCAAGTCCTTACATCCACAAGCAGCTAATTGTCCAAATGCCTTGCCATCATTTGAATCTTTGGAGCTTCCTTCGAACCAAAAATCATACCCAACACATACTATCATGTTAACCCATGCCATCACTGATTGGATTAAAGCTGGTCATATTCCTAAGAAATTCTCTAATCCTGGAAGTCCTCTTATTTATTTACAAATTGCTAGAAATAAGCCCTGTGAAGCTTTTTAAAATTCAGGTTCTGGTGTTAACTTAATCTCTTAAGAAAGGTATAAAGCCTAGAACCTACCTCCACTAAAGAAGAGTAACATTTGCTTAGAGTTGGCTGACCAGTCCATCACTATTCCATTGGGGCTAGTTGAGGACATTGTTACCACTATTTATGGGTAGTCATATTTAGCCAATTTCCTAGTGATCCAAGTCAAAAACTATAAGGGGGAGTTTCCAATCATAATGGGAAGAGCATGGCTAAGTATGATTGATGTGTGCCTAGCCATACATGATCTTTCCCTAGAAATATCAAAAGAGAATATGTTTGAAAAAATTGAGAAGAAGAAAGTTCCATGCATCGCATGTAGTGACATAGGGTGCAACTGCGTGCAAAACTCTTGGTTTGTACAATGCTTAACATTGCTTGCATGCAACTAGTGTGCACAAGTAACAGACATACAAAGATGTCTGTATGTAGCAGCCACAAAATAGGAGGGCACCCAGTGGCTGACAACTGATCTCGAGAGTAATTCAACTTTATGCATGGAACCAATTGAGAGCTTGGCTAAGCCTATATCGATAGCATAGATGCATTAGAGCAAGTTCACCGCTAACTTCCAAGTACTGACACTGAAATTATCAACTAGGAAAAGATGGAAATCCCTAAAAATTTTAAGCAAGAGCCCCTCAAATTAAAATTGTTGCCCACTGGTATGGAGTATACATTTTTCAAGAATGGAAAATTGGTAATCATTAATGCTGAGCTCGCTCCTCAACAAAAAGAAAAACTGTTGAAGATGGTAAACAAATGGTTGAAAGCCTTTGCTTGGTTAGATCTTGAATTAACTAGAATATATCCTAGGATATGCCAACATAGAATCTACACTAACCCCTCTATGAAGCCTCAACAACAACCGCAAATACAACTAAACCCAAAGCTTAACCAAGTAGTTAAAGAAGAAACTGAACAACTTCTGAAGACCAGGTTCATCTACCCCATTGCTGATAGTGAATGGGTTAGTCCAATAGTCATTATGCCTAAAAAGAAAGGTAAATGAAGGGTGTGTATAGAATTTAGGCTATTAAACATGGCAACATTTAAAGACCATTTTCCATTGCCATTCATTGACCAAGTCTTGGATACCATTGTAGGTCATTGTTACTATAGTCTTCTGCAAGGTTACAGTGGGTACAATCAAATCCAAATAGCATCATAAGACTAAGCCAAGACTACATTCACAAGTCCTTGGGGGACATTTGCATATAGGAAAATGTCGTTTAACTTATGTAATGCCCCAGCAACATTTCAACGTTTGGTTCTAAGTATATTTCAGCAACAAAGAGGGAATGGTGTGGAGGTTTTTATGGATGATTTCTCCACCTATGGAGTGAACTTTGAACAAACATTAGACTGATTAGAGCAAGTATCGAAATAATGTATTGAAACCAACCTAAGGCTCAATTGGTAGAAAAGCCACTTAATGATCCAAAAGGGCATTGTATTAGGGCATAAAGTTTCACAAACAGGGATAGAGGTAGATCCTAAAAAAATTAAAGTCATCCAAGGAATCACTCATCAACCTAAAATTGTAAAAAATATCCAATCATTCCTTGGACATACTGACTATTATAGACATTTCATCAAGAACTAACGAAGAAGGATGTACCCTTTGAATGGACCAAGAAAAGTGAGCTAGCTTTTCAAACCTTGAAACAGAAACTCATAGAAACACCCATTCTACAAGCTCCTAACTGGTCCAAACTATTCCATATAATGACTGACGCATCCAATTTTTCTTTAGAAGCCATACTTACATAGTTAGATGACCAAAAACATCCCTATTACATTCACTGTGCAAGTCGATGTATTGCTAGTGCACAACTCAACTATACCACAATAGAAAAAGAGTTAATGGTTGTGTAGTTTGCACTAAAAAAATTTAGGCACTATCTATTAGGCTATAAGGTATTTGCACACATAGATCATAGTGCAACTTAGTTCTTTATGAATAAACCAATAGTGAGCTCTCGAGTCATATGATGGCTGGTGATCTTGCAAGAGTTTGATATCACGATAGTAGATCGTAAAGGCATTGAAAATGGTGTTGTTGATCATTTGTCTCAATTGCAATGGGATAACAAAGAGGAAAAATACCCAATTTCTAATCACTTCCCTAATGAACTCCTCTTTCAGGTGTAATAAACAATCGATCACCCACAAATACAAACTGGTATAGTAGCATTCCTACTTATCTTCTCACGCAAGAAACACCACAAGGGCTAGATGTTAAAAAGAAACAATAGTTTCTCCACCAAGTTAAACACTACATGGAAATCAATGGGCACCTTTACAAGGTATGTCCCAATGGCTTGGTCTGATGGTGTGTTCCCAATGTAGACAATTGTGAGTTCTCTAAGATGCTCATGAGGGCCCTTGTAGGGGTCATTAGACTGGGAGGTGAACAACCATTAAAATCTTGCTTGTAGGATATTATTGGCCTACATTATTTTGGGGAACCCATCATTTTGTCCAATCTTGTGAGTGCTACCAACATGATGGGGGAATGACTGCTAGAATGGAGGATCCACAACAATGGATTCAACCCTTAGAACCCTTCGACATATGGGAAATTGATTTTATGGCACCTAATACACCGATGTCTAGTCGAAAAGCATACATTGTTGTTGTTGTTGATTATTTTACAAAGTGGGTAGAAGTAGCCACTATTACCAACTATACATGATCTATTGTTGCACAATTTGTTTAACAAAAAATTGTAAACAGGTTTGGTGTTCCTCGTGCACTTATTTCTAATAATGGTACACACTCTACAGGTGTGACTTTTCAAAAGTTGATCCAATGCTTAAGAGTTGAGCATAAACTAACTATACCATATCACCCTCAAGCGAATGGTCAAGTTGAAGTCACCAATAGGGAAATCACAAAAATTTTGATACAAACCATTAGCAAATTTAGGCAAGATTGGAGCACCAAACTGAACGATTCTCTTTGGGCCTACCACTCCACATGGAAACTTCCTATGGGCTATTCTCCCTACGAGTTAGTGTATGGTAAAATTCCACCACTTCCTATCCAAGATGAGCTCCGTACACTATCAACAGCATGTGACCTTAACCTTGAACTTATTTTAGCACAAAAGGAAAGGTTGATGAATATTAACTTTCTAGATGAAAATTGACTAGCCACCCTATCATCCAACGAACTATACAAGGCCTTCAAAAAATAATTTCATGACTTGAAAATTAGAAAAGTCAAATACCAACTAGGAGATAAGGTTCTTTATTGGAATTTCACACATGTGCCATAATGAACTAAATTTCAAACACTATGGGAAGGACCTTATATCATTCATGAAACTTTTCCTTCAGGAGCCATGATGATCTATATACTTGGAAGCCCAAATAAGAAATTATTGGTCAACATCCAGCAAACCAAGCCCTTCCATGAGCCCAAAATGGCCAGTACTACCACTACCTCTATATATGGACAACCTTGCTCATTATTTTAGATCTCCTCCTTCCAGCTTAGTCATGGGGGAGATGCCCACCAATGCTAACTATTCAAAGTCCTCAGTTTCTTTTGTCCTTTTCTTTTTACACGTTTTTCATGTTTACTTGTTTTTCTTTTACACCATCATTAAGATTTTTACTATTTGTTTCTTTGTTACCTTTTGTTTGATTTATTTTGACTCATTACATAATAAGTTCTCATGATGGTGGGTTGGACTATAATGGTGTTGATTGTTAATGTTTGGTTTTTGCCTTTTACTTTCAATGTTGATGCTAAGATATGGTTTCTTTTGATAAAACAGGAAATGAGTCCACGTCATCCATTCATCCATTCAATTCTATGGTCTCCCTTTATTTTGGAAATGTATTGTCCCTTTTTTTAAAAAAAGAAAACCTCTTAATGAATTTGTGGCTTAGTATTCTTCAAACTAAGGAAAGATTCAAATCGGTTGAAAAGGGTGCGACTTCAAGGGGATTTGATGCATTTGTGCTAGCTATTCTCTTGGGTATTTGGATATTTTTCATAGGTTTTTTGCCATTCTTCTGTTGACTAATATCATGAAGTTGAATGAATCAAATAAGTCTTTGCATGATGTGGTTCTCACACAAAAATAAAAAACAAAAACAAGTGGGAATTCAAAGCACACCTCTTAGACACAATCAAGGAATATGCACTACAAGCACTGGTTATGGCATTGGAAAGGCATGTTACCCATGCCTGAAGGTTCCCTCTAACTAAGGCCCTTCCTCACTTCCTACTTCTCTATTCTTCTCCTTTTGGAATGGTGGTTGCTTTGTGGAAGCATTCTTGTTGCTTCAAGAGGATTGGTTGGCCAAGTGTGTTGATGCGAGGTCACTAGATGTGGTTAGTTTTAACCTAGATTTTTCTGAATTATCTTAACTCACCTTAACCACATAATACACTAGGGATTTTATACAACCTTGATTTTGGGATTCCATTCCATTCTCTCTTCTCTTTCCATATTTCTTTCCATATTCCATCTCATTTCTGATTTATGATTAGTTTATATCTTGGTTGACAACTTGATATTCTTTAGTAAGTTCTTGTGGGTGACTTCTTAACTTTTGCTTCCATATGTCATTCCTAGAGACTACGAACTCTTTGGTATGTGGGTTTGTTAAGGTATAAAGGGCATGAGCCTACTTTAGGGAGGATCCACTAGCATTCCTTTGTGATACAATTGTTAAGTTATTTTTTCTTAAACATTTCTTGCAATAAACTATTTCTTATTTCATCTCATCCATGACATCCATTTCTTTGTTTTTTTTTTGTTTTTTTATTGGCTTCACCAATGTTATTTCTCTAATTTTCCTTGTTCCTTCATTTTCCATCCTATTACTATCGAAGGTTCACTCTTAGTCATGGGGGCCTATCACAAATTTTTCCATTACTTATCTCACCCCTACAACTTAGGTAGTTATCACTTACAAATCTCTAACCCAGTATCTGCCATAACCACAACCTAGCCAATGTGCTTCATATCGAGGCAAGGTATCAACTACATTATATCTTATCTATCCTTGCTAATTTGTGATTATGTTGTGTGTGTAGATGGCGATCACCTGAACAATGAACTAAGATAGGAGGGAGCACTTAGGATGGATTGGAGCAAGAGCATTTAAAGAAAGAATAAGCATGGACATGTGGCCATGGATGAACAATGGTGTGCAAATTCTTCACATTGGCAGCAACATGCCTCATTTTCTTTTCCCTCTCTCTCTTTAAGCTATCGATCAAGGGTCTGAATTTCATCTATGTATAGTGTTCACCACAATAGCTATGAACACCAATGTTTTAATACGTTTGTTGATCTATTCACTAGGAACTTTGACTTTATCATTCCATGTGACCGTTAGTGTTGTTTAGAAAATAATTCCATACCTTATCAATATTTTGTAAGGAACTTGGCGACGAGTTTTTATTTAGTCATGGGGGTATGATGAGTTCCAATATCGAACACCTGATATCAAGGTCGAACAAGCGACATTGGACATGCAATGTTGGAACCTATCTCACTACCTATAAATAAAACGTGGGTGTGCCTGTTCTATATTAGGTTTTCAGTTCCTTAGCCAAATTCTTGTAGTTTTTCTATTCTAGAGTTAGAATTATTTCTGAGTGCCACAATAGGAGTCATAAAGTGAACAAATCTTTATTCAAGCATTGTGTACTTGAGCACACCTTGTGTCCAAAAATAAAGACAAACTTTGTGATAAAACTTGTAACATTTAGAATAGCTTAATTATTTCATTTCATGTTATTTACTGTTATTTAACGCTTTCAATAGTTATTCAATGTTATTTCATAGAATTACTAATTGTCCATTACCAATGCATTAGCACACTTAGCATGATCACTTCAAGCATATGTGGAATACTTAGTAACCCAGTAATGACTAGCGTTTAGTAATCCCAGTAGTGTTACACTAGTTTAAGATGTGTTCAAAAAGTGGGAACAGATGCTGGTGTTAGGACTAGTTAGAGAATAGTTAATTAGTTAAATCAAATTAATGATTAAATTACCTCATTTCTCTCTTTTAAGCATCAAGAACATAAAACATAAAATAATAAAAATCACATGCCTTGAGTTTACTTAACCATACAATTGAGCCTTACAAGTAAGCTTGGAAAGACAATGATTGCATAACTCATTCTTGTTCTATGTAAGCACATAAGCACTTAATCCTTGGAGTTCAACCGAATTGTGCATGAATGCTCATATTTGTAAGGTTGGGCATAGGGGTACCTAATCGCTCATCAATACCTTTAGATATTGGATATTATATATTTTTATTAGAGCATTTTTTTAATAGGGACTCATGTAAGGCCTCTAGACCTATAGCAGAAGACCTACCTTCTGATAGACCTTTATTCATGGATACTTTTCTTTTAGAATATAGAGACTAGATATATAAACTACGAGTTTTGGGTAATCTATACAGATGCTTCCAGCTACAATCCTGTTCATTATTTTCTTCATCATTTTATTTAGACATAAGAGAAAGCCCATAGCACTTGCACTAGCTCTGACAAAAATGCAAGAAGGATGTATAGCTTATATGGGATCTTGTAGAATAGGATTGATTCTACAAGTGATTCAGTACAAATAAATGAATTTCAAACAAAAGGATTGGAACTCGCCAATAGGAGAAGTAACACTAAAATTACATAACATAATATTGGACCCAAAATCTCTCTCCTAATACCACTACTACAAAAAGAGTAAATCATGGTTCCAAAAAGTAACATCATTATCAAAGCTTAGAAGGCCCATAAGGTATGTGCTTCCTTAGTAGGTATATTAGGATAGGAAAGGTAGGCCTTATTTTTAAAGGTATAACACATATAGATACTAGATACATATAGAGAGTCTTGTCTTCTATACTAGTTATGGGTAGAGATGCTTATTTCCTGGGCACTCACCTAAGACTAGGATACTTTGATTAATGGAGACTATTTCAATGAAGAGTCCCCAAGGTATGGGTATACATACAAGTTCGTATATGATTTTATTATATTTAAATATAATATTACCAACTTTTAATGCTAATTTTTTTTAATCATTATTGTTTATTTTAAAAGACAATTTGCTTGACATATGACATATGGAAATTTTGTTACAAATTTTTACAATGTTGGTGATGTATCTTGTGGATAAACTATAATAAATTCTAGCAATAGAACATACTAACGATGTATAATTTGGGCATTGTAGCTAACAATATTATTTAATTCCAAGGTAAAAAGGGTAAGAATTATGTTCTCATTCCATCTCCCATTGTTTATCATTTTTGAAAAGATTGAAACTAAAACTAATACTACAGTTTATTATATTCGGAGCCCCAAAGAATTTATTGCCCAAACACTACATTTGTACCATGAAAGTTAACTAGATTAATTATATATTTAATTTGGCTGAGGAAATCTTACAAAAATGAAGTTCAAATTTAGTTCATCTATTATATTAAAAATTATCCATGTTTCCATTTCACCAAATTCTATGTATTCTATAACAATTTTGTTCAAATCGGTATGATTGTATGATGAGAAGATTACTAATTCCAAGTTTGGTATTGAATCTTATGCTATAAAATATTTTGAATTTTCATTGATTATTTTTTCCATACATATTCCTATGTCCTTCCAAATTTTATTCCTTATGCATTGCAGTAACAAGACATAAGCATAGAAGCCATAGATTACTTGGAATAAATATGTTGATAATATGGATGAAATATTATTTAATGTTACAAATAGGCTCTTCTCATAATGTTATGGATGAAATATTATTTAGCATTATAGATAAGCTCTCTCTCTAGTGTTATGGATGAGAAATTATCTAGTGTTACTAATAAGCTCTTCTTGAAATGTTATAGACAAAATAGTATTTAGTGTTATTAATCTATGATTGATAGTTGGCATTTCAGCCAAAAATATCAACTCAAAGTGACTCACTAACATTGGATGACTAACACTTAATGTAAAAACATATAAGCAGGGTGTCCCAAAAAAGTATCCATAGGACAAGAAAAGATCATATAGACTTTTAGCTACAATATCATACTTTATCTCAAATGTTTACTTTGAGGTTAACTAAGAAAAATTAATACTAATCCTTTGAGTTACACAACCTACATGTGCATTCCTATCTAGGAAGTTGATGAGTGGTTGGGTATTCCAACACTCAACCATACGAGTCACAAGTGTTCACAATGTAAGTATACTAGTACTTGATGTTTAGTTCATGATCGTTATCTTCTTACTTAGAGTTGACAAGGTACAAACTATATGGTTGAAATATTAGTGAGGTATATGATATGCTGATGTTTTTTGGCTTGAATTATGTTAAGAGCCAACATGGAAAAGATGGTTATGGTTTCTAAGTCTAAGTGTAACAAAAATATAAATCTATTCTAGCCTATGGCAATAAGTAACTATTCCTAGATTTTGGTACATGTCCTAGGCTCATGTGATTGTTATTGGAATTACTAAGTAACTTCACTATTAAGTGAATCAAGCAAAGCCACTATTGGATTACCAAATAGTTACACTTTATGCTCAAAACTAGTTGCACTTATTTCACCTTATTAAGTACCACTAGAAAAATAAAGTACTTAGAAAATGTAAAAAACTTAATAAAAGTAAACATGATGGAAAGTAAAATGAAGCTAAGTGAGATGCTGTAATGATGAAAAGCAATATTGATCTTTATTTTTGTTCATTAATTGCATCCAAGAACAATCCACTTAAATAATGATTTCATAAAATTGTTGATCACGACACTGTAGCATTCACTCTAACTCTAACTTTCAATTACAAAAACAAACTACAAGAATTCTACTAAGTGTTGGTAAAAAGTCATTTGTTCAATGTGACAGTGGATTAGTATTTATAGGAATGACCATGGCTTACTACATCACATCTATGATGACATATGCAGAGCTACAATATTGTAGCTTGTCAAATAAAAGGGTGTTATCATATCACCATGACTAATCAAAAACTTTTCCTTGAGTTAAAACAAAAGGACGATAGACTTTCTTAAAAAATTTATGAGGATATATACAAACTTCTACATTATGATTTATATACATGGTTGACTCTAACATGAATGCCACATTGTGGTTCGAGGGATGTTTACAAAATTATCATGCATCACATCATTAACACATATGATAGAACAAATTAAAATAAAACAAAACAAGCAAAGCTTGATGCAATTTTCAAGTTCTAGGCAATGGTGGCTACTTCATCAACTTCTTTCCTTTATCATTAGGCTTCTAAATTTGGTATCTCTTTTGTAGTCTCAACAACTTATCTTCTTCTGATTTGGGATCATGTATTGTCCAAGTGAATTCAAAAATGTTTTCTAGAGTTAGTACTTCCCATAAACATGGTAATTATGGGAACATCTTATTGGCTTTCACATACCAAACATCAAACTATCTTCATTCCTCTTCAAAAGCTCTCGCTATTTTTCTTAATTCTTGGTAATCAGTTATTCTCCTTGTCAAGTTTGTTCCTACATCCTTTTGATCTTGATAGCTAACTTTGACTACTTGGAATTCAAAGTTTGCAATGTGATTTTTTTATTGCACATCATTTTTATCTAAAAACTCCTTTTTATATAATGTGTAGACTATGCCCAATTGATTCTCAAGTTTTGTTCTAGGCCTACATGTTGTTAACATGGCTAGGTTAGCATATTGAAGATTTGCTTACCCCATGTACCCTGTCAAGTCCTCTATCTATAGGCCTTTGCTTTTGATCTCAACTTAGTACACATGGGCAAGACTATCCAAGATAGGCTTCCAATCAAGTGCTTGCGCTATGATGGACCTAATATTGGCTTTAGCCATCTAGATCTCCTTCTCATTCATCTATTTGTACATGAGACCTAATCTTGAAAGTTCTCCTTCAATCATTCATGCTTTTTTTTTGCATTTTTCCACATGCTAATTTCTATAGCTAACTGATGGGATGCAATATCGCATGGGCCCCGATATCGCATATGCGATATCGCGTCTGTTGTGATATCGCATCCCCCGCGATATCACATACGTGATATCGCAGTCAGTCGTAATGTCTATAAATAAGAAGTGGCTCTCCCTTGTTTAGGCATCCTATAATAGGAGTAGTGAAGCTCTAGAAGTTTGATCACTCTAGAGATAGATTATTTTCCCGTGTCTACCCGCAGTGTCGTGAATGTAATTGTACAGCATTCTTTATTCGAGTGTGACATACTTGGACACACACATGACCAGCAATAAAGATCAAGATTACTTCATCATTGCAGCATTCACTTTGTTATTTATTTGTTTATTTAATTATTATTTACTGCTTTCTCTCTCACCCTTATCTCCTAGTAACGCAGAATGAGTATGACTTGATTACGAGCATTTAAGTGTGACTACTTGGTATCCCAGTGGCGTACCTAGGATCTGTGCTTGGTAATCCTAGTGGTAGTCATGCACAAAGTCCAAGATGTGTACAGATGATCAAGGAATCAACTTCTCATCACACTTAGGCTAGATTAGATTCTCTTACCCTTTTCCTCCTAGCTTAACTTAGTTAACATTATTTTCCACTACCTTCAGGAGTAGCATTAGATTAGGAACACATCATACACCTCACTCTAAACTAAACCGTACATGACAAATATAATACTATTCCAGGTGGGAAGACAGTGAACTGCGACCTAAGGCTAACTATCTAGGTGCCACAACTAGTCCATCTACGGAGTTCGATCAGATCGTGCGTGAGAACACTTGTATTCGTATGGTTGACTGTAGGGGTACCTCGCCACTCATCATAGGCATCGTTACCGGGGATGGTGCTNGGAAAAGGGTAAGAGAATCTAATCTAGCCTAAGTGTGATGAGAAGTTGATTCCTTGATCATCTGTACACATCTTGGACTTTGTGCATGACTACCACTAGGATTACCAAGCACAGATCCTAGGTAC
>MNCI01016866.1:16894-35288 GCA_015680685.1 Gnetum montanum | reverse complement strand
ACTATCCAAGCCATGGGTTTTTCGAGGAAAGGCTAATGTATCATATTATTGATGGGCTTCATGATGCCACTAGAGAAACCTTAGGGATGTATGCCCAAGGTCAACTATACAAACTACAAACCCATCAAATCCAAGAGCTTATTAAGAGGGTAGCAAAAGAAGAAGGAGAATTAGCTACATGGGAGAGTGTTGAAAAACATCAACGGGACCCAAAATTCAACTTTAAAAGGTCCATGATTATAAAAACGAGAAATCAACCAATCACAAGGAGAAAGACTCATCTTTGCCAATACAACAAACATTAGAAGAAATGAGGCAAAGATCAATAAGATGTTGGACTAGATGAATAAAAAGTGTGGAGAATATATCAACATCATTGGAGATAGAGTTTTGACAACCCAAGAAGTAGGACGAAATAGTAGATAATCAAAAAGAAGGGAGAAGGAAAATAAGAGCTCCACTTCCAATCATACGTATGAATGCAACATATGTCTGTACGATCACCCCAAGGGCCAATGCCAAATATTGTTACATTTACATGAGCATTGGGGAAACACGTTACATCCAGAGTTTGTACAGATATACTGTGTTCAGTCACAGTGGCAACAATCCTAGTCGTGGGGGAGACCACCCTTAGACTGGAGGCACCCTTCATATTATCCGAATCCAAACATTTATCAAGTTCAACATCCTATTTCTTCAACTAAGCCAACATACTTTATCTCACCACAATACTATTCTCCACAATACTATCAATCCATGCCTCCAACACAACCACCACCTTGTGCACCTTATACTCCTCCTAACTTTCAATATTCTCATCCTTTCCCTCCTTCTACATCACCACCAATTGTTCCTAGGGTGTATGCACCACTGCAACCCATGAATAACACTTGTGCTACTGTTACTAACAGTAGTGAAAAGCCTCCTCAACATCAAAAGCGCCCCTTCTTTAAACATGACCATAAGAAGGGACAACACAATTTTGAGCCCACTACATCTTCCAACTTAGCACAAGTCCCACACTATGGTGCACCCTTACCTTCGAACTCAACACCTCATGTAACTTCATCATGGCCACCAACTCACACTCCAACAACAATTTGGCCCAATGAACACAACCATGGGAGGCATCATTCTAATCCTTGCATACCATCTAATGGTCCCCAACATCATAATGGGTCAACTTATTATCTGGGAACTACATCGTATAAAATGCCCCGCTATGCTTACTATAATCAAGTGTGTGAACCCCAATGGGGTAAGTATGGACCAGTTCCAATATTTTCAACATGCAAGGATCCTCATCATCTATTTATTAATCCTTGCCATGCTCAACCAATTAGTTATGGGGAATATCCCCCATTTTAATAACAAGAGGGATTAATAACCAATTTTTATTTTTCTTTATTTTTTCAACTTTTTGTTTTCCAGTTTTTGATTTTTCAACTTTTTGTTTTATCTTTTTATCTTTTTGTGTTTTTGTCTTTTTCCTTTTTTGTAAGTAATCTCATCTATGAATAAAACACTCATGTGGATCATTGGTTGAGGTGTGCTCTATGTTATTAAGTCATGAGTGATCAATTATTTGCACAGTGAGCCCATTACACCCACTAATCCACTCTACAAATAAAGAGGTTCTGTTCGAGGGTCCAATGATATTATTGAAATTCTTAAAACTTAAAATTAATTTTGTGTTCATTGTACCCAGAATGAAGAAGGATGGACCAAGAGGGAATGATTAGGGTGTGACATCAAGGGGATTTGTGGATTCTCTTTGGTGACCTTTGTGGAAGTTATCATGCAATATGGTGGTACTAAGATCCTTGTAGATCTAATGAAAATGGAAGTAAGAGTAATCAAAAGGGCACTCAAAATCAAACATTGTTCTAGGGGGTTCCACTGGAAAGACATGCATCCATGCCTAAAGGCTGGCGGCTTCTCTAGATTTAGTTTCAAAAAGAAGAAAAGAAAAGTGCCACAAAGCAAAAATCACTCCTCCCTTGCATAAAACGCCAAGTAATCATATGCCTTGTTGTTATGGTACTCTCATAGTTGCTCATCATGGGATGAAACAATGCGATGTCACTCATTAGAAGGATGGACTTGGTCCTGATCTTGGAATGATGGGTTAATGACACACTAATCATGCTTTACACGTAGGATTCGTTGTGCCTTGGGTTAGTTACCTCATGTCCCAATCTCTACGACCCCTTTCTATAGTTCATCTGATCTCATTGTTCGTGTAATTGTAGTTCATGTCCCATGTAGCATAGAAATTTCATCTCATTCTAATGATATTTACATGTGTGTGTTTTGTGGAGTTAGTGCAGATTACATTTAACCCTTCTAGTGCCCACAGACACTTTAAGTGTGGTTACACAAGGGCATAATAGGTTGAAACCTGCTTTGGGGAGGATCCACTTGTGTAATTTTTCATAATCTTCATTGATTCTCTAGCTCACACACACCATTTGTTACCCTCAGCTTAATTTTTCATAATTTTTTTTCCTTATTATTATTCCTCTAAATTTTAACATTCCACTATACCATTACATTCCCTTTTTTCTTAACCACCAAATTTTTACGGCTAAAGTTCACATCATTATCATTCATGGTGCCTGTTGAATCAATGAAACTAACCTAGGACATCTTAATACTTGCCAATGTCCTCAATTTCCAACATTAATTTCAAGAAAATTCTTTTAAGAATTTGGTATTTCCTTGGTGTCTCACATCACTAGGGATGAGATATTGCGTCCCACGTGATATCACGTATGCGATGTATCGTACGTGATATCGCATCCTATTTTCCTATAAATAGGTACTCCCACCACAACACTTAGCATGATTTTGTCATTCACACAGGGGGAGTTGTTGAAATTTTTCTCTGCAACTTGCAATTGTGTGACCCTTGCTTTTTCACTCATATCTTGCTCACTGGTGCTCCAATTTTAATTCCGTTTGAACCTGCTTGAACCCGGAGTGTTCAGTTTAGTCTTGGGGGAGAGACACTTATTAAAAAGTGCTTAAATTTTTTGAAATTTATCATCACCCAAAAGACATTAGTTAGGGTAATTAGCTTTAACACTTAGAATAATTGTGCCAAAAATCATATGACCTTAGGTACACCAAGAGACTAAAATGACAACCACCTAAGTTACAAGACCCATTATTAAAATTTTTGGGCACGATCACATGTTATAACATAAGATCTTTAATTAAGACAAGCAGTAAGGTATAACTTGACTCTAAAAACAACCTTACTAATGCTTGATCCATGTGATTGCAGAATGGCCCCGAAATGTGCACAATAGGAGGGTCCTATTCAAGGTGGAATGAAATGATCTTGGAGAGGTGGAAGACAAGGTCCTACTAGATAACATACAGAACAAGAGGTGCAATCATTCAACATCCATTAAGATGAACCTCCTACTGGATAGTCTGAGGAGGCAAAAGAAGGAGCTTCTACTGTGCTTGAACCGGGACAACAACTCACGTTGCCCTAATAATGCATTCAGGCCATCCACGAGAAGTCCACATTCGCTACAATGATTGTGGAATTGAACTTTGAATCTTTTGCAGAGTTCGCTCCTGAGGCTGTTAGGGATCACCTCAAAGGATCTCCCTTATGGCCTATCCTCTCTAAAAGTGGTGCCTAGTACCTAGGAGAAATGTACCAGTTTTGGCACAATAGGGAGCACGACACCACAGTTAACATTTATGGTGTGACAGTTGACTTCTCTGCATAGGCCATTTCGAAAGTATTAAATATTCCAAATTCAAGGCCCCATTTTGCTCAGTTATCTACCTATTCAGACCCTGATGTACGAAAGGATTGGTTAGAGAAGGCTTATGGCAGAGACAAAGCATTTGGTGAACTGATGACGAAAGAGATAGTTTATTTCAAAATCGGAACATATCACCTCTTCCCCACAAAGGGCCTCAAAAGAATATCAACGTATGTGGCTAGAGGATGTGCAGTGTTGATGGGAAAGGTTAATGCTATATTTGATGGTGATCCTGAGGCGGTTCGAAGAATGGAAGACAGGGAAGATGGCACTGCCTTTCCCTTGTCTTATCAGAAAGCTTTGCCGACGTGCTGGCATCCGAGGATACACCAATGACGTCTTTCACAAAGCCCAGACTGCTTCATATGCAGAATTACTCTCCAAGAAAGAGCACTAGTGAAGAGTTGAGACCCAAACAAGAAGAAGAATAAGTGGTTGGAATCAGTCAGCCTCCAGCCATAGGTCCCAGCCAATAATAGGAAGCAGGGCCCAGCACAGGGCAGGATCTGCCACCACCGTAAGACTACAGACCGTCGATGAGCCATCTTTGGGCCATCACTGAGACAATTAGTTGGGGAAGTCGTGATGACACAAGCCTCTTCTGCTTCTTCGATGATGCCATTCAACCTACAATTTCACTTAATCACACAAGGGGTGAAGTCTCAATTCAAACAAGAGGAGGGGACAGTAGATGGTCACAACAGATCTCAAGAAACGCGGTATCTTTCCAAGTGCAATTAGAGACTGGTGAAGGGGCCACTATGGTGGTCATGTAACACCAGAATGTTGCGGGAGCTATAGATGTGGTCGCAGACCACATCAAAGAATCCTTCAATGTATCTATTGTGCCATCAACTAATCTCACAGGAGCATAGGATGCTCAAACTTTGGCCAGAACCTTGATGACTCCTACAAAACACGAGGATGCGCTTGATAGATTACTTCAAACAGGGTAAGTAATTATGTCCCTATTTGACATCCCTCAAGATATAACAACAATTCAATAAAACCTCATTTCCACGAAGGGGAAACTAGTCTTAATAGAAGTAAGGGTAGAGCATGTTGAAGCTGAAGTGTAAAAGTTACAAGAGTAGCTCGTGGCCTTACAAGCAGCACAATAGGACCCCTTGTGATTTGGTCCTGCAGACTAGTTAGAAAATTTTAACAAAATTGATCACAAAAAATAAGAAGATGGTAGAAGAAAAGGAGATAGTTATTTGGGATGCCTCCACAGCACAGGCATAAACCCATGCGCATCTTAAGGCACTCAAGGCCCTGCAAGAAGAGAATCAACAACTTGCGACTGACAATCTTCGATTGACCGCTGTAGAAAAGAAAAAGAACATTCTCGATGAACACTTTCATCAACTATAAGAACAATTCATCTAGGTTAACCAAGACATAAGCCATTTAGCCATAGAAAATCAAACCCTCTCGATGGAGGAGGTATGCGCTATTCACAAAAAATTAGCAATTGAAATCAGCACGTGGAAAAATGAGGCTAAACGACATGAAAAGCTAAAGGAGCACTTCTGGGATTAGGTGGGGATGTACAAACAAATCCTAGAGAAGGAGATCCATATGGCCTAGGCCCAAATCAACATCATCAGTGCTTAGCACACTGAGTGGCGGGCCATATTGGACACATATGCTTTCACCCACCAAGCGGAAGTTAAGAACTAGGACTTGCAGATTCAGGACTTGACAAAGTACATGGAGTTGGAAAACCTTAGATATGCCAACCTTGCCATGTTAACAACAGGGTGCTCGAGAATAGAGCTTGAGCAGCATGTAGCTTGCACCCATATTAAATATGAAGTAGAATTTGCAGAATGCAAGAAGTTGGCAGAAAAATTAGATGTTCCAAATTCTGAACTTGAGGTGGTAAAAGCCAGCTACCAAGGATAGAAAGATGTCATAGCTAACTTGGCTCAACGGTTAGCAGACCTTCACAAATACAAGAACAAAGCCAAAGCCTATGAAGAGAAACAATGGGTGTTCGTGACATGGTATGTCAAAGCCAATCAGATGTTCCTGCAACTACCCTATTTGTGGGAAGTGCCAACTCCATGAAACATCAGAACATTAGCATGGATGGCACAAGATCCTCAGACTGAAGAGGAGAAGCTCTAGGCCATACTTCAATGCAATCAAACTTCAAAGCCTGGAGCACAAGACAAAGGGAAGGCACCAATGGAGGAGCCACCGCCACCAGGAACTACATGAGTTCCACATTTTTGTAGTTGTAGTTGTATATATTCTGTGTTGTGTTCTTCCCACACTACGGCATCATTCCATTTCTTTTTCCAGTTAATAATCCCATAACTATCGACTATGTAATCACTATAACTCAAGGACAAGTTTTTATTTAGTCGTGGGGGTATGATGGGCCACTATAGCGCATCCCCTGCAATATCATGTATGCGATATCGAGTCTTCCCCTGCGATATCACATACGTGATATCGTAGTTTGCCGCAATGTCTATAAATAAGAAGCGACTCTCCCTTATTCAGGAATCCTAGAATAGAAGTAGCGAAGCTCTAGAAGTTTGATCACTCCAAAGATAGATTATTTTCATTTTCCCATGTCTACTCGCAGTGTCGTGAATGTAATTGTACAACATTCTTTATTCGAGTGTGACGTACTTAGACATGCACATGACCGGCAATAAATATCAAGATTACTTTATCATTGCAGCATTCACTTTGTTATTTATTTGTTATTTAATTGTTATTTACTGCTTTCTCTCNTAACATTATTTTCCACTACCTTCAGGAGTAGCATTAGATTAGGAACACATCATACACCTCACTTTGGACTAAACCATACGTGACAAATATAATACTAGTCCAGGTGGGAAGACAGCGAACTGCAACCTAAGACTAACTATCTAGGTGCCACAACTAGTCCGTCTGCAGAGTTCAACTAGATCACGCATGAGAACGCTCGTATTCGTATGGTTGAGTGTAAGGGTACCTCGCCACTCATCACTAACTTTTACCATATTATGTGGACTTCTTCCATTGATAAAGTTCTATTTTCTCTAGCCAACTTTTTAATGTCCAAGTTAACTCGTGCAAACTGCACTTTGAGCTAATGAATGCTTTCTTCTAGTATATTTTTTTATTTCTTGATGTTAGTTAACCTTACATTTTCTATAGCAATCTTTTTATTTTCTTCCTCTCAAGTAATTAAGGCTTGGGCATGGACATCATTTGAGCATCTACCACTAAAGCATTCCATATTGCCTTTTCTTTTTCCATCTCCACTTGGGCTTACTTGGTCATTAATTAGTCCATTTGTTTATTCTAGAACTATTCTAGTTGATTAGGCACAATATATCATGCAGGGTCCTACCTTCTACTCTTTGTGCGGCTAATTTTTCTTATAGCCTCTGCACCTCACTTTCAACATGTTGTACTTTGGTTTTAGCCATGACGAACTTGTACTTGGTTGAAATTAATTCTGATTATGCTGCAATAATATCGCATAGGATATCAAAGAGGTTTTGCATTACTTGTTCAATCTACAGTAATCAGTCCAATACATCTTCATGCTCTTTTAGGGCCATGGACATGCTAGCTATGGTTTCTACATCTATTACTCCACTAAGATCTGTCAATTGCACAATGGAAACATTGAATGACTATTTGACATGAACAATGATAACTTTTGTTACTCCTACTGCATTCTAATGTTACATTAATGCAACTGTGGCTACTTCTTTTATTTCAAACATCACTTGGAAGGATGTAACATTCCTAGATATCTACTATGCATAGTCTTCATCTTCTCCTGCATACAATGAAATTTGACAACTTGTGGGTCCTATTGATATAGTAGGCTTGTTTAGATTATTCCTTACTTTATACATACTTGAGAGTTCTCTACTTTCCCAACATAGTATTTCAACAATTTGTTACAGATGGCTCATCAAGGGTCTATAGTCTTGTTATGCTAGAGGAGCACTTGGCCCTAGTCTATTAGCTACAAATGTTGATCCATTGGGTCATGCTTACTTTGTTCCTATGGTTGGAACATTTCTTGCTAGTGTAGATTCTACTACTCCTTCAATACATACTAGTTTCTCCACTTCATCTTTCTTTGATGATACAAACTTAGAGATTTTATCATAAGATGCATTCTGGGCTTTATGAAGTACATCATTGGTATAATCTAGAATCTTGGCTTGTCAACAGAATTTTTTGATAAGGCAATAAAATGGTAGAGTGAGTTTTCCTACCTTCTTTCCTCAAATCTTCTTTGAATTTCCAAGAATAATAAAGAAGCCATGTTACCTTGGAATTTCCCCATAAGAATGATGCTTCCTCTAATATCATAGCTGAAAATTCTATTTGGACTTTTTAGTGGGAAGAGATGGTAGGTCCCAATTTTTAAGTAGATCTTTTCAGCTATGGAAAATTTGTTGTATTCTATTTCACTTATTCCATAGGCCCTTTGTAGCCATAGCTTCCTAGCCTCTATGTCAAACCTTGTAAATATTTGGATGATGTTGGCTTCGACATTGGGAAGGTTTAGTACCTTTACTATTGCTTTAATAAAGTATGGCACTATGATTCCCTCTTATCTTGATTATAGCATTATCTTGCTTATTCTTCCAAAATTCATACACTTCTCTTAGGTATTAATAGCCATTTCATGAGAGTGTGGGTCATAGAGGGGAGGCTTGAAGTTGTAATTAACATTAGTAGGGGCAAACTTCATGAATATCTCAAACTTTAATTCCATTATAATAGTGGACATGATGGAATTCTTTTAGATTGCTTGGAAACACTCATTGGAAAGCATGAGGCATAGTCCTTGCTCTTGAGCAAGTAACGTGTTAGCTTCTACCTATTTGAATTTCCCTGTTGCAAGTATTGACTAATGGATGTTGTAGGATTAGGCCTTTTTACTCTACAAGTGAACTTTGTTCTCTAGCTTGTCCTCTTCCTCTAGGTCTCTTTCCTCTTGGTTGTGATAGTCCTTCTACTACGATTCTCTTAGTAAGCATCTATAATCATGATGAATTCTTTATGATTATGCTAGAATTTCATAAAAAAATTCTAACTATTCTTAATTCTTTCTTGAATTCTTGGATTTATTAAAATCAATTCATACTATCATGTTTTAGTTTTTATTAGGACTACAAAGTTAGAAAAAATTTTTAAAAACCATTAATTGTCAAATTTTTTAATGTTTACAAACATTTTTATGCCTCATGACTTGTCACAATTGCTAATTTCTTATTAAAATGTGTTTGAATGGTTATTTGGAAAGAATTGTTAAGTTTATTAGCTCTTGTTGGTTTAAAATTTGATTACTCCTTATTGTTCTTACACTTTCTTATTCTTTCATTCATTAGAAAAAATATAATGCAATTCACACAACCGTGCATAGTACTCTTCGCGAAAACTAAGTTGGTCACTTCATTAGGAATAGGAAATTACAATGGCTCTAATTAGAGTTATGATGAGGAAGATATGGCTCTTGGAAGTTCCAAGGTTAAAAAAATAATATGAACTCCCTGGGCATTGAATGAGAGAATAGAAAAAATGGCTAACTTGCACATATATATAGTTTTTACAAGCATCATAGATACGATATCATGGATGCAATATCAAACGGTTGATACATTGTATCTATCATATCACTGTGAAAAATTTCAATATATTGTGCATTTTTTGATGGAAAAATAGAAAACTTGGATAGCATGGAAGATACAGAGATGGTCCAAATGGTTCTTAATCATAGGTGATGCTCAAATTACAAGAATTTTATCATTGAAGGTGTTTGAGATGGTTGTAGGAGATGGTTGATCAAAATTGCTAAATATATGATTAAAGATGAATATATAGGAAAGATACCAATGATTGTATGAGTGTTCTAGAGGCACAAGATGATGTGGAATTGGTCATCAAGTATGAAGCACAATAGTTATACAAGTGGATCTTCCCCAAAGCAAGCTCTTGTCCTTAGTGCCCTTGTATTAACACACCTATAAGTGTCTGTAGGCACCGAAGGAGTTGAATCTAAAACATACTTGTTTTCTAAAAACACACATGTTAGTATCACCTCAACTAGAAAATAATACTATATTACACAAAATCATTAAATTATGGTTATATATAATAGTAAGGTGGAATGGAAGTAGAAATGATTATAGGAAATGGAATGTGACGTGTGTTACCATAAGCATAATGAATTCTATGTCTGATTCATGTTAAAATTGATCATTAATATTTTCATCCAAAATTCAAGCCAAGTCCATACTACTTACCAGTGATATCACATTATATCATCTCAATACTTACTAGCATAACTCTATCACAACTGCAAGAGATATTAACATTTGGTGATGTAGTTCAAGGAAGTACTTTATTAGTAACACAGTTTATTATGAAGGAGACTTGGCCATTGGATAGAGCATTGCCTTTAGACATGGGTAACATGTCTTTCTAGCCTTATAACTAGTGTGAGTCCAAGAAGCCTTGAAATTTCTGAGAAGTCACCTAGCTTTAGGCATAGGTAACATGTCTTTCCAGTAGAACCTTGAGAAATTTTTATTCTATGTATTTAATAGAGTATTATTATGTTAACCTTACCATAGGATTACCTTCAAGTATGGGTATAATGTCTTTCTAGTGACATGGTAAGGTAGCACTTATTTTATAATATACTTTCATTTTTTATTAGAATTTAAGTAAATAATATAATTTAACAACAGAACAAGACTTACAACAATAACCTTAGAGAATCCAAAAGTCCCCTTGATGTCACACCATATTCATTCACACTTCATTCTTCACTTTTCTATCTAGGCATAATGATCACAAGTTTATTTTAGTTTTATTGTAAAAATAATTTCATTATGTTCATGGTAAGAACCTCTTATTATTGGAAATGAGTAGATGGATGATGTGGTCTCACTATGTATATAATCGGTCCTTTAATAATTTGATAATATATGGTAAAATTCTCATTCTTTCAACTACATCTTGTTTTATATCTTTACAATTTATTAGAAAAATCAACAAAAATATGTACATGAAGAATAGTAAAAATTATAAAGAATAGAAAATAGGTAGGAAAGGTAAAACCTATAAAGAATTTGAAAGATATTAAAGAATGAAAATTTATTTAAAAATGGAAAAATTATAAAAGGATGGGAAAGATATTAAAGAATGTAAAAATTGGCAAAAAAAATGTGAAAAGTATAAAAGAAATTGTAAACCAACAAATTATAAAATAAAAAATTCGAAATGCACTTATCAATTCCTAATTCAAGATAAGGTACCTCCTCCATGACTGAATTCATGGGTGAGTGTTCGAAAAATGGACCCTAGATCCCTAGGATCATACACTTCTAGGTTTCTTGTTTATCATTCTTAGTGACTTAGATTTTTTTTTATTATCCCATGTGACATTCATGAAAATAAAATTTTGATCATTAAGAGACATACATCTTGTTGGACTAGATTATATTCTTATTTTAGATGATCCAAATATGTTTTCTTGTTTATTCTTAATTTTAGGTTTTAACTCTCCATGTTTACTACTTGTTACTGGTGTATGATCATGGTATAGGATATCCTTTTGTAAGTTCTCTATTTGGGTCATTTTCTTGGGGTAGGAGTTGATAAGTATGTTAGATGTTTCCATGCATATTTTGGATAGTTTCATGGTTTCATTTCTTAACCAGTTTATGTGTTTTGGTTTAGTGGCCATTATTTCTTTTTGTATACACACTTATTTTTCACATTTGTTGTTGGTTGGCATAAGGATCATGTTAACATTTTGAACTTTCAGTCCACAACTACATCCTTCTTCATTATAAGTAATACATAGAATTCTTTGCATTTGTATGGTTCTATGCTCATCTTTCTTAGAAATTTCCAAGGATAAGTCTTTCATTCCTAGCTTAGCATCAATTGTGCTAAGCCATGCTCTCCCCATACTGATCAAAAAGTCCCTATGATTATTCTTCAGATTGATCAAAACAAAATCTACTAGATAAGACCACCCATTGATAGTGGTCACCATATCTTCTATCTATTCCAAAGGAATGGTAACTAATTGGTTTGAAAGCTCTAGTCTTATTTTTAATTCTTTAATGGTGGTAGGTTCGATGCCATGTATGTTTCTTAAGACATCAAGTTAACTCCAAAACTTGAATCTATTAGAGCTTCACATGGTGAATTTCTAGCAATTTGCAAATAGATCAAGGGATTTATAGGATCTATTCTTTTCTTAGGAAGAGTTCCTACTTTGATCCAGTCTGATATTGTATTAGTTAGCATAATAGGTATAAGTTTCTGATTTGATTTTTGTGGAAGCATGATGATTGTAGGAAGATTTGTTATAGAAGGAACATGATTGGATGCATTCCTAGCTATACTAGCCTTTTCTAGACTTGTCCTAAAAAAAGGACATTCCCTAGATTCACCTTTAGTGTTACTGGTATGATCCTTTTTCTATATACTCACTACCCTAGTAACACTCCTCTTTTGTTATGGTTGTGTTGGCAATTCTCCTTGCATGACTAGTGGTAGTACCAATATTAGAGTATTGGGAGCTTGGAATGAGGAACCAGCTACTAGTTCAAGTGTGTAAGAATTTGGATCCATGCATGAGGTACTAAGCTTATGGTACTCTAGTAGATAATAAGGAGAGGAAGCATGGATAGAAGTGTTTCCAAGGGAGATTGAACATTGGATGTAGTATCCATAGAGATCAGGTTGCCTATATGGATACTATTACCTTGGTGGTGGCATTTCCCACAGTTTTCATTGTTGTCATTCCTACTGGTATTGTTGTTATAGTTAAGGATAAGCCCTAATTAAATAGTACAATTGTTAGTAGGGCTATCAAAAATTACCTTGTGAATAAGGTAATCACCTAGGCATTTTTTTTTCTAACAAAATTTGAATTAAGTACATATGTCCCAGACTCTTGTAAGTGGACCATAATAGGGCAACATCCCTTAGGATGTTCATATTGGCACACTTTACATCCTTCATTGTATTCTGAACTAAAGTCCATTATTTCCTCTACTATAGCAACTTTTCATTTGTACTTGTAGCTTTCACATCCATTGTCTCTTCTCTTATTCTTGTCCTTGCTTCTGTTTAAGGTTTGTTCAATCTTTTCCTCTACTATCTTCAGTGCTGTAGCAAATGTTTCATCTATAGAATTCCACATTTTCTCTACCTTTTTTGCAATGTCATTAAGTAATTTCTGAATTAGTAGAGTCTTTCACTGGATTATCTCTTCCAAGGTTTCTTCTCCTTATGATTCACATATTTGTACATCCATTTTTCTTATTGTTGGATCTCTATTATACTCCTCTGCTAATTCTCTTTTCCTTAACTCTCCTTTCTCTTTTGCCACTTGTTCTAGGAGTCTTTCAATACAATGAGCTATCAATTTTGGATAATCTACCTTGGGCATATACCCCAAGGGTTTCCCTAGTCTTATTTCTTAACCCATTGATGATATGTTGGAGTTGTTCCCTTTAAGAAAATCCATGACCTAGGCACCTATGCAATAGAGAATGGTACCTACTCATTAGTGCATCAATAAATTCATGTATCCCTTGTTTTCACCCTTGGATCTATTTTCTGAACTTGGACACTCTGGCGTAGGTTTGATACTTGTCATTAAAGAGTTATAGCATGGCACTTCATCTTTGAATTGGTTCTAGTTCTAAGGATTTATACCCACTTTCTACTTCCTTTATGAGTGTCCGTGGAAACAACTTTAATTTCTACTAATGGTTTTCTATGTTTTGTAAGACATAGGCATCAGCAAAGGCTTGGAGATCATGTTTTGGATCTGCATTATATCCACCTTTAAATTTTGAAATGTTATTCATGTCTAGTTACTTGATTACACTATCCCTTACATGCCTAGTAGTAATGTACACTACCTCCCTAATGTTAATCATGTTGCAAGTGGCCAATAAGAGTTCATCATAATCTTCGAGTTCATAAGCTCTATTGTAGTGATGATCCCTCCAATGCTTATGATGCTCTCTCTCCTCATGCCTGATCCTTTCTCTTCACTCTCATAGTTATCTTTGTCTTCATCAGGTTACCTTCTGCAATATTCATTTCTTTCATGATCTTTCCTTCTCTCCCCCTCACGATCCCTTAGTCTTCATTCTCCCTTGCCAAAATCTATAAATGAATGTGATGGAGAAGATGAAGGATTTGGAGAATGGTGTTAACTAATTCTTCTTTTATTACTCCTTGATTCCTCTCCTTTAGATTTAGTGGAGGTCTTAGGCCTTAAGTTCCTCTTAAGTCTTGAGTCTTCCTCATTTCTTCTAGGTGTTTCTGCAAGAGCTAAATGCAATTTTATCTTGACAAGATTTTTGATATGAATGATTGGCATTTGGGGATGAGACCCATGAGCCTGATAAAATTTCTCAATTTGGAATATGAAATCTTCATTTTGTTCTAAGATAACTATCTATGGTACCTTCTTCCCTTTGTCTTGTTCATACTTTGCCTCCTTGATGGCTTCCCTTCTTGCCTAAGCCTTCATTGGCTAGTATGGCCTAGTCATGCGTTTGACGATGTGGTATCCTTCTTGTACATAGTCACGGTTTGACCTCATAAGGATTGCTTGAAGTATGGACGATGTTAGATGTTCAAGTGGTAAGATAATATTATCCTATAAATCTCTTCATCTAAGTTCTTCATCCTAGTGAAAAGTAATTGTGAAGTTAGGATAATAAGGGTCAATGTGAGTATAGCAAATCTTGGTTTGCATTGGTGCACTCCAATCTTCTTCATTATAATCCTTGTCATATATTACATTAAATTCGATAGTAGGTAGAAATTTTTCCTTAGTTGTAGAAGCCATGTTAAGTGTTTGACACTTAAATATATACTTTTGAGAAAATTATTCTAAGTATGAAAAATGTACTTTGTGGTGCTTGATAAAATGAACTTTGTAAAGTTAACTAACTAGCAAACATTAATACATCTGTGATAATGGCACCAATGATGAGCAGTTGGGTATTCAACACTTAACCATACAAGTCATAAGTGTTCACTCGTGACCAAATGGTAATCCATGGATGAACAATGTAAGCATACTAGTAGTTAATATTCAATTCATGATTTTTGTCTTCTCACTTAGAGTTAGTGAAGCATAAATTATATGATCTAACTCTTAATGAGGTAAATGATATCTTGATATTGTTTGGCTTGAATTACACTAAGTGTGAACATGGTAAAGATGATTATGCTTTCTAAGTGTAACAAAAATGTAAATCTATTCTAGTCTATGGTGATAAGTAATCATTCTTGGTTTTCCATACACATCCTAGGCTGATGCAACTATTACTAGGATTATCAAGGAACTTCACTAGTGAGTGAATTAAGCAAAGCCACTACTAGGTTACCAAACGGTTTTACTTTACGCTCAAAACTAATAGTACTTATTTTGCCTTACTAGGTAACATTGGAAAAGTAAAGTACTTAGAAAATGTAAATGAATTAATAAAATTAAACATGATTTAAAGTGATAAATCAAGTTTTTACATGGCTACGATATCAAGAATCTGATATCAGAGTCATAATATCAGATCCCCAAAATCAAGGCAAGCTACAATTTTGAATATTTGATATTATGGACATGTGCAAGCCTATGAATACAACACTTAGGTGCATGGTCCAAACAATTTTCATTACACCTTACAGAAATTATTTTAGTTTGTTTTCATAGCTTATCGATAGTGTATGCTCACAGTGTTGTATGAAGTCATTATACAGAGTCTTTATTCAAGCATCTTGTACTTGGACACAAGTGTGAATGGCAATAGAGATTGAGATTACTTTTCACCATTGTAGCATCCACTTAGTTTCTTTATTTTATACTTAGAATAATTTTTACTATTTTCACTTAGTCTACTTATTACTATTCACTTTTACTATTGTTAAGCAGAATGGATATGACTAATTCTGAGCGTAAAGTGTGATTATTTGGTAACCCCGTAGTATTATCACTTAGTTTTCCTAGTAGTGGGTACTTGGTAATTCCAATAATGATTACATAAGTCCAAGATGGCTATGGAGAGTCAAGAACATATGTCAATTTCCTAGACTAAACTAGATTCATTTACTATTTACTTAGACTTAGAAATCACTTTCATTTACCTTATGTTTACTAGGATTAAAAAGTCCAACACAACATCAGTTATCATACACCTCACTATGAGTTAAACCATACATATATTTTTACTAGTTCACATGGGAAGACAACGATTACGAACTCAAACTAACTACTAACATAATCACACTGCCTTGTCTATGGAATTCAACCAGGCTACGCATGAACACTCACATTTCATATGGTTGGGTGTTTAATTACTCCACCACTCATCATTGGCGTCATTGTTAAGGACAAGTTAATGTATGTTAAGTAATTAATTTTCTAAAGTTTGTTGTATCAGAAACCAAAAGTCAAATTCTTAATCTTTTTAATAACCCAAAATAAGTTATGCATACTTAACCAATGCCTAAAATCACAAACATGGCCTCAAACAAAGATACATCATCACCTGCCAATGAGACAAGGAGGAGCAATGACAGAATCAATGATGAAGAAGAATGGGGGATGCCAATGTAAACAAGAATTACTTATTCTCATACTAATCTTTATCATCAAAATTTTATTTTCATCTTCCATCAAGATAGTCAAATGAGATGGAGAGACATACAAGGCAATCATCTTCCATAAAAGTGATTAACAAAAGTTAAAGTTTTTTCCCATAATACTTGTGAAGGAGGCAAGAGTTGGTATAGGTCACTAGAACCTAAATTAATCAAACATTAGAGTACCATGCTTAAACTCTTCAATGATAAATATCAAACCTATTCATCAGTGTCCAAGTTAAGAAAACAAATCTAGGGATGTAAGCAAGGGACTAATGAGACCCCTAATGTAGTAACGGGCATATACTATTCACTATTACATAAATGTCAAAGCCACAAAATTTCACCAAGGGAACAACTTAGCCATATTGTAGATGGACTATGGAGTATAAATAGAGAGACTCTTGGAGTTTATGCCCTAGGTAGACTATTAGAAATGACCACCCATCACATCCAAAGAATAATTGATCAAGTGGCAAAAAAGGAATGTGAACTTAGAAAGAGGGTATCAGCTAAAGAGAATAACATAGATCCATCAATTCAAAAAAGAGATGTATGAGTCTACAATACATAAGAGGAGGAAACTGTAAATCGAGCTATCTAGAGCAAGACTCTACCAATCCATAAATCTGCCAATGACTTTGCGACCAAAGTAGAGAAAATGTGGGATTCTGTTGATGAAAAATTTGCAACTGCATTGAATATTATGAAGAAAAGAATTGAGCACGCCTTTGGAAAAGGTAAATACAAAAGGAAAAAGAAATATTTTGGATAGAAATGCAAAGTTGCTTCAATGGCTGAGTGCGTAGACATTAGCTCCATAGATGAGAAAGGTTGCACTATGTGTCAGTATGAACAACCTGAGGAATTTTGTCTAGTTATGGCACATCTACAAGACACAGGGGCATACATACTCAATCCAAGATTTGTTAAAAAATAGATGCCCAAAGGGTTACCTTCTCCTCAAGGTAACTACTAACAAAACCTCTAGCTAATGTATTATCCTAGTGGAGCTTTTCCATAGCCACAAGAGTAGTACCATCAATAATGACAACAACCCCAATCATGGGCTATGCCACCACCACATCAATAGTATCCATATCGGCAACCTGACCCTTATGGATACTATGTCCAACATCCAATCTCACCAGCAAATGCAACTGTTCAAACTTCATAATACTATCTGTCGAAGTACCACAGACCAATGCTACCAAGGACCAACTAGGACTTATACATGCATCTACAAATAACTTATTCTTTAAATCAACATCCAACTCCTTTACCACCAGGGCCATGACCTATTATGCAAGGGGGATTACCATCACAACTATAGTAGAGGAGAGCTGCAAGGACAATGAACATACAAGTAGAGGATCCTACCAATAACACTAAGGGCCAAACAAAGAAACATCCTCTTTTTAGGACAAGTCTAGAAAAGGCTAATAGAGTTAGAACTTCATCAAGACTAACTTCTCCTAATTAGATCCACCTACCAATAACAAGCTTCTAACATTGTTTAATAAAAACATGCAAACTGTCATGCTCAATGAAATAGTCACAGACTAGATTAAGGTAGGGCCACTCCCTAAAAAGAGAATTGATCCAAGAGTTTCATTGATGTATTTACAAGTAGCTAGAAATTTTCTATGCAAATCTCTATTAGACTCAGGTTCCAAGCCTGGAATTTGATCTAATATCAAGTTGGAGCGTGCTAATCAATCTATTACCATTTCTTTGGGATAGATTAAGGATGTGGTGACCACTGTCAATGGGTGGTCTTATCCAGTAGACTTTCTAGTAATCAATGTGAAAAAAGATAATGAGGAACTTCCAATTATCATAAGGAGACCATGGCTTAGCACAATTGATGTTAAGCTAAGTATGAGAGATCTATCTGTTGAGATCTCTAAGGAGGATAAGCATGAAGCCATACATAC
>MNCI01016866.1:5933-16515 GCA_015680685.1 Gnetum montanum | reverse complement strand
CTATCTTTTTCATTTCTTTCCTACTTTTTTTTCAAGCCTTTTGTAAATAATTTTGATTACTAATAAGACACATTACAAATAAAGGCAAGATGTAGTCCCATAAGGTGAAGATTGCTCTATGTTATCAAGTTATAAGGGACTGCTTATTTAAATAGTGAGCCCACATCATCTATCCACTCATTCCATTAATAAGAGGTTCTTACCATGGCCATGATGACATTCTTTTCTCTCATACAACTAAGAATAAACCTGTGATCATTATCTCTAGTTCAAAAAGTAAAGAACCATGTGAGAATCTTAAGGATGTGACATCAAGGGGATTTGTGGATTCTTTTGGATTACTTTTGTGAGTTCTATCATGTTGCTAAGGTTGTATTATATCCTTGTAGACCTAATGAAAAATGGGAGTAAGAGTAAAATAAGTGCTGCCTTAAAAGGTTAACATAGGTAAAAAATAAAAGAGCATAGAATAAATTTTTAGGGGTCCCACTAGAAATACATGTTACCCATGCCTAAAGGTAGGAAGCTTCTTAGAAATCTAAAAAATAAAAATAAATAAAGTGCCATGAATAAAACTTCTCCCTTGGAAAATACGCCAAGTGACAATACTTCTAGTAATAGTGATAGCCTTATAGTTGTAATTTCAAGAGATGAAACGATGCGATGTCACTAGATGATGGTTTGGACTGCTTTGAATCTTAGATAGAAAGGCTAATGATTACTTTAATCACTAATAAAACATAAAAATTCATGATGCCTATGGTAATATACCTCACATCCTGATTTCTGCAGTCCCTTCTAAGTCCATCTCATCTCAATGTAAGAATAGTCATAACTTGTGATGATGTATAACATAGTGTAATTTTCTCAAATTTGGTGGTACTAACATGTATGTGTTACATTCAACTCCTTAAGTTCCTAAGGACACTTTTAGGCATGGTTATAAAAGAGCATTAAGAGGTGGAGCCTGCTTTGGGAAGGACCCACTTGAATAATTGTTGTATCTTATACCTGCCAAGTGATTCCACATCATCTTGAGCCTTTCCACATCAATCAAAACTTCCCATATTATTTAAATTATGCATTCTAACCACATGGATTCATTACCCTTCTAATCCATCTTATGAACTTTCATAGCCTGAGATTCCTTCTTTACACACTATATATGTCCAATTTTTTATGAAATACGCATCATCTATCATCCAAGACCCTCTAATTCTACTATAAACCTTCCTAACATTCATAGAAAATCAATCTTTACCTACAAAACTTCATGAAAACTAAAAATTTTTGGGCCCTGATATCAGATCCCCGATATCAGGGTATATAAAACCTATATATAGGGATACACTTAGTGTAATTTTTTCATCATTTTTCATTTGAGCTAAGGGAGTTTTTCAAATTTTCTTTTTTGATCAATAACTCTGACCTCCTAGCTTTCCCAAGCCATATCTCACACATTACAACTCTGATTTTCATGATTTTTGAATCTATTTGATTACAAAGTGCTCATCTTAGTCATGGGTAGTGCTAGTGAGGAAAATCTAAGCCATTTTTTCAAAAATTGCTAACACCTAGAAGGTAGTTTAAGGGTAAGGATGAAAGGAAACTTGAAATTTTTAATGAAAAATCAATCATATTAATGTTAGAACACTTAAATAATGACTTTTAAGGAACCATAACCATCATTACAAGCCATGAATATGAAAAAAATAGATAATTGTGAAGGGTTATAAGAAAATCAACACTTATGGGAAAACTTTTTGAAATTTTTCTAACTCTACAATCACAATAAACTAAGAACTTAATGTAACTAAAGGAATGAGTAAGGTATGAAACTGTTAATAATATGTGAGAATACCTTAGTAATTCTAAAACCCTTGAATGATTGTAGATGCCCCAATGAGAGAATCACAAGGAGGACCTTCACAAGACATGAGCAAACGACCAAGAGGCCAAGGTAGAGGCCAAATTGGAGGACAAGCACTAGAACACAAATCACAATAAGCCCAATCATTTAGTATCTATCAAGAAACTTATGCTATGGGACAATCAACCCAAGGAGAGGTAGAAGAACTACAAGTGCAAGGACAATGCCTCACATTGTCACAAGACTACCTCCAACCCCCCCAAGAAGCTATTCAAGAAAGATTAATTTTGACCACAATCATTATGGAGATGAACTTTGGCTCATTCATGGAATTTACACCATAATCAATAAAGACATAACTTAAGGAATTACCACTATGGCCTATCCTATCTAATAGTGGCGAATGGTACCTTGGAGAAAACTATTAGTTTTGACATAACAAGAAATAGGATACCATAGTTAACATTGGAGGAGTCTTAGTTTCATTCTCAATCAAGGAAATAGTAAAAGCTCTAAACATACCAAATGAAGGGGAAAAAATAACACATCTATCCACAAGATCAAATGCTAAGACTAGAAAATTATGGCTAAAATGGGCATATGGTAAGGAAGATAAGGGTTATAATGAGCTAACTCTGGAAGAAAGAGTCTACTTAAAAATTGATACCTATCACCTATTCCCAACAAAAGGACTCAATTGACTATCCACTTACATGGCTAATGGAAGTGTGATCCTAATGGGCAAATACAATGTCAACATCGCACAACTCTACTTTATGAAAATTTAGATGCGATTTGAAGAAAGAAAGGCAGGAAAGCCAACACTTCCATTTCCTTGCCTTATCAGGAAGCTATGGAAGAGAGCTAGAATCCTAGGATATACCAATGATGTTCCCATGAGAGTTTAAAATGCTTCATACATTGAATTTCTCAAACTAGCACCACCTAGGAAAGATCAAGGTGAAGAACAAAAATAAGAACAATAATAAGAGCAATAGTAGAAACAATAGTAAGTTCCACTATCATGGCTACAAGATTATAGACTGTCAATAAGTCATCTGTAACAAATTGCAAAAACCATCAACTGGGGAATAAGGGAGGAGACCAACCTTTAAAAAGTTATTGACAATGCCATCTAGCCCACAATTTTAGTAGATCCAATACAATTTGAGCTCATTACTACTAAAGGAAAACTGTTCATGGTAGAGATAAGGGCAGAGCATGTAGAGAATGAAATTCTAAGATTACAATAAGAGCTCATAGCCTTGAGAGTTGAACAAAGAGATCCAACTTAATTCATTACACTTGACTAGGTAGAATAGTTCAAAATTGAACAAATGAACCACTTGATTAAGCCGAATAAGCAATTGAAAATAAAGAAGAAGAAAGTGGTATAGAGTGCCTCCATAGTAGAAGCACAAATGTATGCACACACCAAGGCACTTAATGTAATCCAAGAGGAAAATAAACTTCCTGCTAATAATATAAGGTTGACCACTATGGAAAAGTAAAAAAACATCCTTAAGGAGAGCATCCACCAGTTAAGGGAACAACTAGTGAGGATCAACCAAGACATAAGTTGCCTTGCATGAGAAAATCAAACCCTCTTAATGGAGGAGGCACATACCATCCATCAAAATTTAGCTATTAAACTAAGCACGTGGAAAAATGAGGCAAAGAAACATGAAAGGCTCAAGAAACACTTTCGTGATCAACTAGGCATGTACAAGAAAATCAATGAGAAAGAGATCTAGGTGGACAAAGCCAAAATTAGCTCTATTTTAGCACAAAATCCTAACTTGCAATCCATCCTAGATAATTATGCCCATGTTCAACAAGTGAAAGTAAAAAATAAAGACCTCCAAATCGAGGACCTGAAAGAGTACATGGTGTTAGCTAACCTTTGTTATGCTAACTTAGCCATGTTGATAGAAAGCAAGCCTAGGAATGAATTAGAATAGCAAGTAGCAGCCACGTATACTCTATATGAAAAAGAGTTTGTACATCATAAATATTCTTTATAGAAATTCCAAGTGGCAAACTCTAAACTAGAAGTAGTGAAGGCTAACTACCAAGGGCAAAAAGATGTAGAAGTAAACTTGGCCAAAAGATTATCTGATTATCATGAATTACATGAGAAGGCTAGAGCATTCGAAGAGAAGAGGAGGTAGTTTGTAACCTAGTATGTCAAGGCTAATCAAATGTTTCTACTACTGCCATGCCCATGGGATGTACTTACTCCATTACACCTTACATAATAAGCATAGATGGTACATGGCCCAAGAATGGAGAAGAAAAAGCTCCAAGAGCTCTTAAATTGATACAAGTTCTAGAAGCCTGGAAATAAGGGGAAGCAATCGATGGAAGAGCCATCGCCACTAGGAACTACATAAGGCTACATCAAGCTTCATCAAATTTTCTTCTTTGTTAAAGTTATCATGTCATATCTTATGTCATTTTATAAACACCACTACAGAATTTAAGAGTCATATATATAGTAGTCAGTGTTATGTAAATCTACCTCCCAACTTTGTAATGAACTCCATCCTCATTTTTTTTAACTCGAGGATGAGTTTTTAGTTAGTCATGGAGGTATGATAAATCAAGTTTTACGCAGTTATGGTATTGGGCATCCAATATCAAATCCAAAATATCGAGGCATAAGCTATGATGTCAAATATCTGATATCACAGACACATGTAGGCCTATAAATACAACACTTAGGCACATGGTCCAAATAATTTTCATTCCACCTTACTGAAATTCCTATAGTTTGTTTTCATAGCTTAGTGATAAATTTTATGCCTACAGTGTGGTGTGAAGTCATTGTATGAAGTCTTTATTCAAGAATCTTGTACTTGGACACAAGTGTGAATGGCAATAAAGATCAAGATTACTTTTCACCATTGCAGCATCCACTTAGTTTCTTTACTATTTACCTAGAATAATGTTTACCATTTTCACTTAGCCTGCTGATTATTGTTTTCTTAGTTACTATTTACTTTTTCAAGAACTTTACTTTTATTGTTGTTAAGAGGAATGAATACAACTGATTCCAAGCATATAGTGTGATCATTTAGTAACCCAGTAGTATTATCACTTAGTTCACCCAATAGCGAGGTACTTGGTAATTCTAGTAATGATTACATAAGTCCAAGATATGTGTAGAGAGTCAAGAACGAATGTCCATCACCTAAGTTAGACTAGATTCATTTGTTGTTTACTTATAGAAACCATTTTCATTTACCTTATGTTTACTAAGAGTAAAATGGCCAACGCAACATTAGTTATCATACATCTCATTATGAGTTAAACCATACACATAGATTTTTACTAGCTCACATGAGAAGACAATGATCGCGAACTCAAACCAATTACTAGCATAATCACATTACCTTATCTACGGAAGTCAACCGAGCTATGCGTAAACACTTATATCTCATATGGTTGGATGTTGGATTACTCCACCACCCATTAAAAGGTAACATGAAGCTAAGGGAGATGTTGTGATGATGAAAAATAATCTTAATCTTTATTTCTATTTGATGAGTCATGATCTGCCATGCCTCAATATTGAGTATGCAATATCCCAGCCTGGATACGATATCGTATACACAATATCATGATTCCTGTGTTAGCCTATAAATATAGCACTAAGGCACACAACGAGAGGAGTAGTAGATCACTAGAGAGTTAGAAATTCTTTTCTTTTCTTATAGTCAATTTAAGTGTTCTTTTTAAGCACATGCCTGCAGTGTCATGCTTGTAATTGTACGGAACCTTTGTTTGAGTGTGATGTACTTAGACATGCACACAATTGGCAATAAAGATCAAGATTACTCCATCATTGCAGCATTCACTTAGCTTTTAATTATTTTAATTATTAATTATTTATCACTTTTATCTTAGTTAATATTTTTTTTATCATCATTTACTATTCTTGTTGTTAACGTGGAATGAGTACACCTTAATCACGAACATTTAAGTGCAACTATGTGGTAATCCAATAGAGTATCAAGTAGTGCTTCGAGTGATGTGCACTTGGTAATCCCAAGAGTAGTACACGAAGTCCATGATGTGTGTGGATGATTAGGGATGAATAACATCACACTTAGGCTAGTTTAGATCTTATTTCCTATTGCCCATTAGCTTAATCAAGTTATCTCTTATTGTCCTTAGGATTAGCATAGTAGTAGGGATCATATCATACACCTCACTCTAGACTAAACCATATGTGAAAAAGAAAATGCTAGTCCAAGTGGGAAGATATCAAACTATGATCAACATATAACCATCTAGGTACCACAACTAGTCCATCCACAAAGTTCGACCAAATCACACATACACGTTTGTATTCGTATGGTTGAGCACAGGGGTACCTCACCACTCATCATTAGCATCGTTGCTAGGGATGGTGCTAGTTATCTAGATTAATTATATCATACAAGATCGTGATAATAGGGTATTAATGATATATCTTTTAGACAAAGAAATTAAATTCAATTAATTCACACACAATTCACAATAATGTCCCTTTCACAAGATAGTAATAACGCAACATCTAGCGAGGCAATTCATTAGAGAACCAACAAAATTTATGATGAAGAAGAATTTTGGAGTACTCAATCTTATGTAGGAGTTTCATATGTTCATAGACACCCCAACAATACTCAAGGACTTTTGTCATCCAACTTAGACACCTCTAGTAAGGATCGGACATCACCTAGAACAAGGGGGCCCATAAGGCCTAGGACCATCTCAATGGTTAGCAAGAGTACATCAAGGGATGATTAGGAGACTTACAAAAATCATGACAAGTCTTCCAGTTCCTTCTCTTTCTCTACTCTTTCAAGGTTGGGTTGTGACATGAATGACTATTTCTTATGGGATTGACATAGAAATAAAAATCGAACCTACGGGCAAAATCAGAAATGCCAACATGAACATAGAAAACATTGCCCCAACTCACAAACTCATAGCCTATTTAGCAACAATGAACACCTACTAGCCACTAAGAGCCTAATGCATATAACAAAGGCCATTCAAATATCTTATAGGCATCGCAAGAAAAGTCCTCTACCCAGGCTTAATTTAAACAACTTTCCTAAGTTCTTAGGAGGCTATGATTTAGATCTGCAACATCATTTACAAGCCTTCTACGATGCTTGTGTATGGATCAACAATGAGAATGGGTGGCAAAGACTTAAGCTCTTTCCTATGATACTCGTTGGCCAAGCTAAAGTATGGTATAGGTCTTTAAAACCAAATTCAATTCGTTGTTGGCCTATAATGGTAAACCTCTTTAATAAAAGATATCAAACATATACAAGAGTGTTAGCCTTGAGGAGACAAATCCAAGAGTGGAAATAAGGGTAACATGAACCCTTAGACATGGCCTTAGAAAGATATTACTCTTTGTTAAATAAATGCCAAAGACATGGGTTCTTTGAGGAAAGGCTAATGTATCACATCATGGATGGGCTCTGTAATGAAACAAGGGAGACCCTAGGGATGTATGCCCCATGTCAACTATATGAACTATGAACCCATCAATTCCAAGAGCTTATTAAGCAGGTAGCAAAAGAAGAAGGAGAAATAACCAAATGGGAGAATGTTAAAAAATCTTAACAGGACCAAACTCTTAAAATAATAAAGGTTCATAATCATGAAGAGGAGAAATCAACTCACCTCAAAGAGGTGAAACTATACCTACCTTTGCCAATACTAAAATTAATCAATGAAATCGAGGAAAAGATCAATAAGATGATGGAGTGGGTGCATGAAAAATGTGGAGAATATGTAGACATTATTAGAGGGATACCCACAGAAGATAACTTTGACAACCAAAACAAACAGAGGATACCAAACTTAGAAACAGGATAAAACACCATTTGACAATCAGAAAGAAGGGTTGAAGAAAATGAGGATAGGGGCTCAACCGCTAATCATCAGTATCAATGCGATGTTTGCCTATACAATCACCCAAAAGGCCAATGCCCAATCTTGTCAAATCTACATGAGCATTGGAGAAGAATGTTACATCCAAATTTTGTATAGAAGTATTATTCTCAACTGCAGTGGCAAAACCCCCAGTCATTGGGGGGGCCATCACCAAACTAGCCACACCCTTTGTATTACCTAAAACCAAGTGATTTGTACGTTCCACACCCTATTTCTCTAATTGGATCAACATCCTCTACTTCACCTCGTCGTTATCACTCTCTTGAGTATCATCAACCTATGTCCTCTCCTATGGGATCACCACCTCATGTTCCTTACACTCCTCCTTACTCCCAATATTCTCCTCCTTCACCTCCTTCTGCATCGCCACCAATTGTACCTAAACGTTTTGCACCACAACACCAACCAATGAACATTACTTATGCTACTACTATCAACAATAGTGGGAGCCCTCCACAACATTGGAAGCATCCTTTCTTTAGGCATGGCCGTAGAAAGAGACAACACGGTTCTGAAACCATTGCATCCTCTAACTCAGCACAAGCCCAACATCGTGATGCACCTTCATCTTCAAACTTAACACCTCCTATTACCTTGTTCATGAATTACATCCAAGAACAATTCATGCGAATAAAGATTTCATACAACTGTTGATCACCATACTACGAAATTCACTCTAACTCTAATACTAACACTAAGTTACAAGAACCAACTACAAAAATTCTACTAAATATTGGTGAAAATTTGCTTTTTCAATGCAATAGTGAGTGGGTTGGTATTTATAGGCATAACCATAGCCCATTACATCACATCTACGATGATGTATGAAAAGCTACAATATCATAGATATGATATCATATCTTGTCAAAAAAAAGGGTTTTATCATAAGTATCACCTATATTTCACTTTCTATCCTATAAATTACATTCATCTTCTAATTTTTATCCTAAGATTATGTGAAATCAAATAAGGTTGCTAAGAATATAACATATATCATTTAGAGTCCGGATAGTGACTTTTGAAGAGAGTATGTGGATTACCTCTTATACAATCTAGATATTTATAATCATTTAATTTTCTTAATGCACCTATCCTATATATAATTATTCACATATTGAAAAGCCAAGAATCCAAAAGACACCATTTGTAAATTTTAATCACTAAATTTAAACTTCTTTTCCCTTTTTTTTTAAAAAAAAACCTCATACCATCCTTTTAATATTATTAATGAATTTATCCTCTAATTATTCACTAATTAAAAACTCAATTCTCTAAAAGATTCCACAATTTGTAAGTTTTGATCATCAAATTTAAACTAAATTTAAACATGATGAGTAGGGAGGTACCCCTACACTCAACCATACGAATACGGGCATTTCACACATGATCCAGTTGAATTCCAAGGACTAAGTACTTATGTGTCCTTGTGGAACAAGGACGGGTTGGTTGATCGTTATCTTCTCAAGCTTACCTATTTGTCACGATTGTATGGTTAAGTAAGCTTAAGGTATATGATTTTTATAGCTTTTATGTTTTTATGTCCTGCGCTAGTAGGGAAGGAGAGAGGTAACTAAGTGACTAATTTATATTAACTACTCATTAACTAAGTTCTAACTAATCCTAACACCAGCATCCATTCCCACTTGATGTACACATCCTGAACTAGTGCAACACTACTGAGATTACCAAACACTAATTGTTACTAGGTTACCAAGTGTTACATGCATGCTCGAAGTGATCAAAACTCATAGCAGCAAGAATAGTTTCCAACTTTTATAATGCATATATTACATGAGTTTCCTTTAATGGGTCATCTTTCCTTTGTAGATACACATTCATGTGCATCTATAATATCATACCAAGATCAAGCATGGAGACTTTTGGATAGCAAATTTTTACAGTAGTAGTATAAAAGATATTTTTCAAAATTTTCAGTGTAGATAATAATTTTCCTTTATATGTTCAACAAAGAGCTTCTTGAATAATAGTTAAGATTCATGAAACCACTACATACTAGTTAAGGGCCCAAAAATTGATTTTTCCAATAGATATGTACTTTTACAACCCAAAAAATAATATATGCATAATATCATCATCATATTAGCTAGATCACAAGGCATATGTATATGTTCTTACCCAACCCTACCTTGTGAGTTTTTGTACCTTGATACTCCCTTGAGATAATTCACATTAATATCCATTAGAATTTTGATGGTCATATGCTTTCATCTGTAGCTCAACATCTTGCAAGATCAAGTGAGATTTTCCTTGGATAAGCAGAGATTTTTAATAGCATCCATTTAATCAAGTTTCTAACTACTAACATAAACTAACCTACAGTGAGTCTAGCAAGCAAATGAATAAAGACTTAGTACTCTTTATCTTGCTTACTCTCTATCATGAAGTCTACATATATTGGAAATGATGTTCTCCTTTCAAAGTTCCTTCTCTCTTGATACAAACCTCTTGTATCTCAAAAATTTTGATTTCCTTTTTTGAAATTATTTGAGTAAGCTCTTTCCTCCTCTCCTTTTTAATTGATTCTCTAAACATTTTTGACTTGAAAGGTACCCTTTCTAGGCCCTATTGGATAAGATCAAGGAGTCATATTATATGAGAAAGAACTCATGTGATAATGTTTAAAATGACAATTAGCTTGTTTATGCCCAAACTTACCATAGTAATAACATTTAATTTTTCTTACATGAGCAAAATCATCAAACCTTCGAACATAGTTCTATTTGAATGAAG
>MNCI01016861.1:505937-526721 GCA_015680685.1 Gnetum montanum | reverse complement strand
TATAGAACATAGACAATGATTGGTAGAAACTAAAGTTATTCCCAAGGACACTCATCAAAGACATGAAGAGCTAGTATAGATCATTGGAAACTAATTAAATTGAAATATTGAGTATCATGCTTGAACTTTTTAATGAAAAATATCAAACCTAGTCCTAGGTGTCCAATCTTAGGAAACAAATCTAGGGTTGGAAGCAAGGGATCCACAAATCCCTTAATGTGGCAATGGGTAGATACTATTCACTTTTACATAGGTTCCTAGGCCACAGATTTTCCCAAAGAAAGAAGCTTACACACATTGTCGATGGGCTACAAAAAAAAACTAGGAAAACCTTAGGGTTTATGCCCAAGGAAAATTATTTGAAATGACCACCCATCGTATTTAGAGACTCCACATCCCATAACTTTGTCCCCACAACTCCACTTTTTGAAATTTTTGAACCTTGTTGATCCTAAAGCACTCAACTTAATCATGGGTGGTGACATCAAGGAAATTTGAGCCAAAATTTAACCAAAATTTTCTAATGTTGGAAGATAGTATAAGGGTAAGTAAGATGAAATAATAAATATATTATCATAAATTGATTAAATTTAAGCCAAATAACTTAACAAATTCTCCTAAAAAATCATTCTAACTATTCTAAGGCACCATAAGTAAAATGATAATAAGTGTGGAAGGTCATGGTAACTACAAGTGCAACACTTAGGAGGTATCTTTTGAAAAAAATTTCTAACTTTAAAATCATAATATGATAAGAATTTGATCTGACCAAGGGTATGAGCAAGGTCAAGAACTATTAATAATTGATGTGAACACTCTAATAATTTGAAACCTTTGTTTATTGTAGATGGTCCCAAAGAGAATACTAGAAGGACTTTCACAACCTAGAAGTAAAAGACCCAAAGGTTGTGGGAGAGGTCAAACTATAGAAGAGACTCCACAAGCATAGCACGTAGAGAAGGAAGCCTAATCATCCAACATTCATTAGTAGACACCTACTACTGAACACTCTGCACAAGTAGAGGTAGAAGCCCCACAAGAACTTGAGGAAGAAAAGTGCCTCACACTATCACCAGAATGCCTCCAAGCCATCCAAGAGAAATCAATCATGTCCATGGTTATCATGGAGTTTAATTTTGGTCCTTTCATGGAGTTTTCTCTAGAGGCTGTAAAGACACAACTTCAAGCATCTCCCCTATGGCCTACATTATCAAATAGTGTTGAATGGTATCTAGGGAAAGCTTATTAGTTCTAGCAAAATAAGCAAGCTAATGCCACTATCAAAAGAGAAGGAGTTTCAATATCATATTCAGTAGAGGCAATTGCTAAAGCCCTAAATCTACCAAATGAAGGATCTAATGTAATATAAATTTCCACAAGGTCTGATATAGATGCTAAGAGATTGTGGCTACAAAGAGCCTACGATAAGGAAGACAAAGAATATAGTGAGATCACTGCTAAATAAAAGATTTACTTCAAGATTAGAACCTATCAACTATTCTCGATTAAAAGGCTCAACAAAATATCAACCTATGTAGCTAAAGGAAGTGCATTTTGATGGGGAAATTCAAAGCCAACATCACCCATCTTTACTTCCTAAAAGTACAAAGGCNATTCAAAGCCAACATCACCCATCTTTACTTCCTAAAAGTCCAAAGGAAATTTGAGGAAAAGAGGGTGGGAAAATCAACAGTATCATTTCCTTACCTAATAAGGAATTTTTGCAAGCAAGAAAACATATTAGGTTACACCAATGATGTTTTGAGAAAATCTCAAAATGCTTCATATGCAAAAATGTCAAAACAAATGCCTCATAAAAAGGATTAGTTAGAAAAACAAGTAGGTAATGAGGGAGCTACAAACTCAACTCCAACCAATACCATCCAAGCTCCTAGTCAACAACAGCAAGCAAGACCTAGTAGCCAACCACTAGCTAAACAGCAACAACAACAAGTTCCACCACCACCACCACCATAGGACTACAAGTCCTCAACGAGCCATCTACAATAGATTGAAGAAATAATAAGTTGGGGAACAAGGAAGGAAACCAACCTTTACAACGTCATAGAAAGTGTAGTTAGACCCACAATTTCTACAAATCCTACAAGTGGGAAAATTTCACTGTAGTCATGAGGAGAGGATGATTGGTCACAACAAATCTTAGGGAACACTGCATCATTCTAAGTGATGCTAGAAATAGATGAATGAGCTACAGTTATGATTATGTAGCATCAAGATGTAGTAAGAGAAACTGAAGTTATAACCAATTGCATCAAAGAATCGTTCAATGTTCCTATTGTGCTATTAATTGATATTTTTGGAGCAAGAGGCACTCAAATGCTTATTGGTACCTTGATGACTCCTGCTAAACATAAGAACATACTAGATAGACTATTACAAATAGGGCAAGTCATGAAAAATATTTTTGATATTCTGAGTGATATCACTATAGTTCAATCTAGATTAATTACCATCAAGGGAAAGTTGTTCATGGTTGAGACTAAGGTGAAGCATGTAGAAAATGAAGTTCAAAAATTATAAGAAGAGCTAGCCATGCTAAGATCTAAAAGAAGGGACACAACATAATTCATAATGCCAGACCAACTTGACCAATTCAGAACAAACCATGTGAGATGCCTCATTAACCATAATATAAAGATGGAGAAAGAAAAGAAGAAGGTGGTGTGGGATGTGTCAATGGTAGAAGCTCAAACGTATGCACATACAAAAGCACTCATCATCCTACAATAAGAAAACAAGCAACTAACTGCTGACAATGCTCAGTTAACAAACATTGAAAGATAAAAGAATACTCTCGAGGAGAGCATCTAGCAAGTCCAAGAGAAAATAGTCTATGTCAACCAAGACATGAGTCACTTGGCCTGTGAAAACAGAACCTTGTCAATAGAAGAATTTTACACTATCTGACAAAAATCTGCAATCAAAATCAACACGTGGTAGAATAAGGCCATGAAACATGAATGACTCAAGAAGCATTTCAAAGACTCGGTGGGCATGTACAAACAAATCAATGAGAAAGAGATCTAGATGGCAAAGGTCAAAATTAACTCAATTTCTACAAAGAATTCTCATTGGTAGCCAATTCTAGATAGTCTTGCTCATGTTCACTAGGCAAAAATAAAGAATAAAGACCTTCAAATTGAGGATTTGACAAAATACATGGGATTCACAAGTCTTTGATATGATAATCTAGCCATGTTAATAGTAGGTAGGCCTAGAAATGAATTAGAATAGTAGGTAGTAGAAATTTATGCATTGTAGGATCGCAAATAGGAAAGATGCCTTACAAAAATTACATGTGGCAAATTTTGAACTCGAGATCATGAAAGCTAGCTACCAGGGCTAAAACAATGTAGCAACTAACTTGGCTTGTTAGCTATCAAATTACCAAGAATTGAGAAAGATGGCTAGAGCCTTTGAGGAGGAACAACAGTAGTTTGCAACATGGTACATGAAGGCCAATCAGATGTTTCTACAACTACCATGCCCATGGACTGTACCTATTCCATCACACATTTCTCAACAAGAATGGATGGTACATGATTCTAGGAACAAGGAGGAGAAACTTTAGGCACTAGTGAATAGGTATTAACATAAGAAGCTAGATGACAAGGGGAAGCAACTAATGGAAGAGCCACCACAACCGAGCACATAGGCTACATTAAGCTACTTTAATTCTTGTTTTTTTTTGTATAATTATGTTAATTTTGTAAAAACACCACTATGACATTTCAAGTCAAGTAAATAGTTAGTTAGTCATGTCAAGTTGAATCTACCTCTCAATTCTATAAGCAACTATATCCACATTTTATTTTAACTTAAGGCCAAGTTTCTAGTTAGTCGTGGACGTATGGTAAAGTCAAATTTTATTATGTAATGATAGCGTAGTAGTGATGTCGTATCAATGATGACATTGATAGAATGTCCTCACTCATGCTATGTCATCATTAATATGATGACTCGCAATGTGTGCAACCCTATAAATACAACACTTGGGTGCATGATCCAACAACTTTTAATTCCACACCTTACCCAAAATTTTGCAATTTCATTTCATAATTTTAGTAGAGAGTGAATGTCTACAATGTGATGTTAGACAATTGATCAAAGTCTTTATTTGAGTAAATTATACTTGGACACTCTTTATGCACAAAAATAAAGATCAAAGTTGTTTTCCATCATTGCATCACCACTTAGGTTTTGATGAGTATGCGATATCAGAGCCTTCCACGTGATATCACGTACGCAATATCGTGACCTGCCTCATTGCCTATAAATAAGAGGCAGGTGCACTTGGTTTCCATAGTTAGTCTTAGTCCCTTGCCCAACCTCTTGCCTTTTTTCCTTTCCAAAGATAGAATTATTTCTAAGCGCCCAAAGTAGGAGTCATAAAGTGAACGGATCTTTCTTCGAGCACTATGTACCTAAGCACACCTTGTGCACGACAATAAAGATAAACTTTGTGATAAACCTTGTAGCATTCAGAATAGATTAATTAATGTTAATTACTGTTACTTAACGCTTTCCCTAGTTAATTAATGTTCTCTCTCTCACCCTACAACTCTCCTAAGTAAGCACACTCAGTACGATCACTTTGAGCATGCATGTAATGCTTGGTAACCCAGTAACGATTAGCATTTGGTAATCCCAGTAGTGTTGCACTGGTTTAGGATGTGTACAGCAAGTGAGAACGGATGCTAGTGTTAGGACTAGTTAAAGCATAATTGAGTAGTTAAATCAAAATTAATTACTTAGTTATCTCTCTCCTCCCTTTGTAGCAGTAGGATACAAAAACATAAAAACTATAAAAATCATGTACCTCATGTTTACTTAACCATACAATCATGTCATACAAGTAGCTTGGGAAGACAACGATTGATCAACCCATCCTTGTTCCACAAATGTGCATAAGCACTTAGTCCTTGGAATTCAACCGGATCGTGTGTGAACGCTCGTATTTGTATGGTTGAGCGTAGGGATACCTCGCTACTCATCATGTTTCTTTATGTTTACTTAGAATAATTTCCTTGTTTTCTTAGTTAATACTATACTTTTTCAAGCATTTTATTTTACATGCTTAATTAGTGAAAGCGATATGGATATGTTTGGTTTTAAGCATTAAGTGTGGTTATTTGGTAAGCTAGTAGTGGCATTGCTTGATCCACCTAGTAGTAATTCCACTTGGTAATCTTAGTGATAACTACATGCGTCCAAAACGTGAATGGTAGACCAGGAACAGATGTCCATCACTCTAGGATAGAGTAGATTTACATACTTCTTGTTATTTAGACTTAGGATTAACATTCATTTTCACCATGTTTACAATTCGGAGCATTAATTGCCAAAACAACATCAATAATCATACACCTCACTAAGAGCTAAGCCATACACTTGTACCTGACTAGCTTAAGGTGGAAAGACAGTGATCTTAAACTTAAACTCAATTATTAGCATAATAACATTGCCCATTCATAGATTACGATTTGGTCATGCACTTGCACTTGTGACTTGTATGGTAGAGTGTTGGAATACTCCATCCTTCATTAATGAGCTTAATTTAGAGATTGTGTATGTGGCAAGTAAATCTCTAACATTATTAGAGTTAAAAAAATAATGAATTAAGTCATATAGGCTTGATTTGATTAATGGTTAATGGATAAATTATTATTAGACTTGTTTATGAGTTATCATTCAATGATTAGCACATTTAAAACTAAGAGGATGGTACTAGATCTCCAAATGAATAAATGAAACATTTATGCTTACCAACTAGATCTCCAAATGAATGAATAAAATGTAGCTAAGTATTGATCAAGATTGAGGCTCCAATATGTAGATGATTTCACCAACTATGTCATACACACACTTATTTTAGGGCTCTAATGTGATTTCTTAGGTTTTGAAATGGTTATACTATGCATTTTTTGATAATATAATATTTTAGAGGTACATCAATTCCCTCAATTAATGTAATTGAATTATTAAGTCATGTTTCATGATCAATAACTGACGACTAATAATTAGGATGTGTTGAAGTCCAAGGGAACAACTAGAAATCCATTAAGTCCATATTTTGCATCTTTATATTTTTTTTCTTAACCTTTCCTAACTCCACAAATACAATCTTAAGGATCTATTATTGATTAGGTGATATCCTACAAGGATGGTTGACATAGAAAATCAAAGTCTAAACTACTCATCATCTACTATGATAAGGATCATATATATACTACATTTTTTATCTATGTTAAGTAGCAAATAAACTTAATAAATAAATGAGATTTGGCAAGTTAAGAGAGTTTTTAATGGTAATCAATTTTTTGCATATATGTGTTAATGAGTATCAAGTCAAATTATATGATAAGTTGAAAATGTGATTTGTTGCTTAAGGCATATGACTTACATCTTACAACTCATATATTCTTAGTGAATTATGTTAAGATATGCAATATATATTGGCTAAGTAAGACTACTCTATCTAAATTAAATTTTAAAGTTTAAGTTAAAATGCAAAAAAAATCCCAAAAACATGTAATCAAAATTTGTATTATGTATATATTATAAGTATAAAAGTATTTTCCTAGATATATATATGTATGCATATAATATTTTACATTAAAATTTTAATGGTTTTGAAATAGAAACCAAGAATCAGGTGACTCTTGGCATACACTCAAGGAAAATATTAAACTCAATATAATTATATATATTTGATCAAAATAATTATTAAACTCTATATCTTATATCCTAGAGTTTATGTAATATCATATTAGAAATTTACATTTAAAAACATTATGTTCATAACAGTCTATTTTTGAAATAGACCCATTAAATAGCAAATTTCAGACTTTTCACACCTCTTCCAAGATCTTCTGTCCGACTTTGAGCAATCTATTGAGCGCAGCCAACCACAGCAGCAATGAAAAGCTCGGATGATGGCTTGGCCTTCAGCTGAATTGGCACGGAAAACATTGCCTAATTGCATTGTGAACGAAACATAAACATCTTTTTAAGCCCTATTTTTATAACATTTCACAGAAGTGGAAATAATATTACGGATACTAATCTGGTTAAAGGACTTTTCAAAATTCATTATATATATATATAAAAATTATAAAGACAAATAAAATTTCAGTTTCACACTTAGTTGCCTGCCATCGAGAGTCTTCTGCTTAACCTGCAAATCCATTTCCAAATGCTCAGCAAAATACAGAAACATTGGCAGCAATTAGCGGAGTGGCAAGCATATGAACCAACTCTTCTCCAATCTCACTTCTCCTCCAATCTTTCAAGAGTATATGATACCTTCGCCTTCTGCATACTTGCTTTGGTTTTACCTGTAGATGGAATTATTTAGTCATAATCAACAGAAACGTTTCTGCACCGTATCAGACAGGAATCGTATTGTAGGACTTTTAGGGTTTTATAAGTTTTGGGTGATTGGCTGAGATTTTGCTGAGATTATTTCCTACATGTAGGGAAAACTGCCATCAAGTAAGGTTAGGACGAAACAGCCAATACGTATCTCCTCTTCAGCAGTGAATCCAAGATTAGGATGTTCTGGGAAATTTTTGCTTGTTAAAACTTCGTTGAATTTTTTTGGCCATGCCAGCGTTACCACATCTCTTGTTTCTGCAATCAGCAGGAACGAGCGTTTTATGTCAGATCCAGAGTTTCCTTGTGTGTCAACGTAAAGGTTTCGTATTGCAAGAAATTTTCCTTAAAATTCACATTTTTACATGACCAACAGATTATGATCACCATGATTGGAATCGCGTCTGTTGATTGACAGGAATTCACCACCAAAATTAGGGTTTTCTTTTTCCTGAGCAAAGAAACCACCAAACGTTATGAATTGGCAAATTTTTAAAGATTATCATGACTTGCAATGTGGTATGGTAGTGTATGCTGTGATAAGAATACTAATAAACTTAAGAGGAACTTTTTAGATATGGTGCTAAATGTTGATTATGATTGAAAATAAACTAACAATAATTTGGAAGAGATAATCTACATAATACAAACATTAAAGAAAGACTCATAATATTTTTATTTCAAATAAGGTAAGGTATAACAATGACAGGTTAGATGGTTTGATGTATGCATATAAAGACCTATTCTTGTTTCTAGGTCCTGGGATTTTAACCACTGCCTTGAGGAACTGATTCTCTCATAACCAATCTTTCTTTTGATGAATGCAAATTCCATTTTCCCTTTTTAACTCAGATTTGCTGTGGTAGCATTAATGTAAATTCTTCGTTAAAAGACTTTTATTATTATTATTTTTATTCTTTTTCATTTTATCAATAGATACCTAATCATCAACCTCATTTTGTCAGGTCAACCACAAGGATAGGATGATGGTGACAAAAACTTCCTGGATCTATTGTTGTTGGTTAAAAAGAAAACAGTTCAACACCTGAGTGATCAAGATACTCAATTTGAGTACTTACATAAATTGTAATGGTTAAGTATTGTAAACGTTACATCAATACTATTGGTTAAATTTCTACCTACTTTCTTCATAATTGTTGCCAATAGATATTCTCTGATTTACAATTATCATGTCTGCCAGTGTGTTAGTAACACTAGTTGAATTGTTACCAACATGTGTAGTCCTGGAGGCCTTTAGTCACTTCCTGGTGAAAAGGTTGTAGGTTCTATTCCTAGCTCTATTACTATTGTGGGTTCACCCTCTAGTTGTGGTAGGAGAGGAGGAGTAGCCTCCAGGTGGGACTCTCTTAGTTAGTAATCCACATTTCTCTCTAAAATTTTATCCATGCCATACCAAAAATTAAATAAACTAAATAGACACTCTTATTCAGAATTCTATATTCCTTTTCTAAAATTTCATTCTTGTCATACCATAGACTACATAAACTATAGGAGTACTATCAACACTTGCTATTTTCTGTAATCATGCAAACAAAAAATTATTAATAGAATTAGCTGCAGCAGCTGATGCTAGTTACATTCCTGCCATACTATAAACCAAATAAAGTATGGGAGTGCTATCAACACTTTACCTTGTCATCTTCTGTAATCATGTTTTTAATAGAATTAATCACAGCTAATGACCTATGAGCAGTACTCCTAAACTAGTACAAATTTTTTGAATAAATGACCAATTTTAACATTATTTAAGAACATAAAACACAACTTACATCCTATAACATTCTTATGGAGAAAATAAGTTATTAAAAACATCTCAAGAAGGTTGGCGGTTCAATTTCCACATTGAAAACAGTCCAACTTCTTTTAAGGTAAAAAATTTTATTTTTATTATTTTTTTAAGCCAAGTAGAAATCAATGACTCAACTCCCATTCCATTTTGTAATTTCTGGTAAAACCCCTTCCAGCTCGAACTGAAAAAGGGGAAAAAAACTAAAGAAAGAAAAAAGTGCAACCTTTTCCGTTTCTGTAAATTGATCACGAGGACAGTAAAACCCTTACAGATTATTTTAAATTTTTTAATTGTGGGCATGAGCTTTCACCGGATTTTCATGAAACCACCAATACATGGTTTCATACTGTAATTGCAAAAATTTAAAGCATTTGTTAACAATTCAGCAAATAGTTTTGCAGATTTTCCATCCTACCAATATCCCCAAAATTGACTTAGTATTCTCCTGATCACAAAACACCGGTATAAAGATTATTCTAACGATTGGTACTTTTCCAGCTTTTCCATCCATTATGCTGCTACCATTTATGCTTGCATGTGAATGCACCCCACCACTGGCCTGCTGCCAAGGATTGGTTGGCCGTAAATACCATGCTGTAACTGCACTGTAAATAAAAATAAGTAATTTAAATTTCAGGTAGAGTGGCACCTGAATGTCATGCTGGGCAGAAAAATGGCAGGTCATGGTTACACATGAACCATAACTGATATTGGACACACATGATGACATAGACAGTGCCCTGATATAATTCATATGTGCAGTTAGAATTTTCATCCTTGAATGCATCTAACATGGAGTTCACAGTTAGAAAAATTGTAGGTAACGCTTACTGATGTAGCATGATCTATACTCATGCTTTATAGTGAGGATGAGGTTATGAAGGTTCTCCCTGCACTCCTCTTTTTGGGGCCACCTGTAATCAAGCAAAGATCAAGTGTTACTAAGGTACCGATGTTTTCCATTAACGGATGTATACCATGACCTTAATTTCATTAAGTTCTTACTTCATATGATTGCAAAGTTAGAAAATTCTCCAAGAAAAATCCCCAAAAAGCATTATCTTCTTATATGACCTTACACCGTTGGTTTCTTTTCATTTTTTTTTCTTATGTGTAGGTTATTATGATGGTCATGGTTCCATGGGTTGGAAAATTTAGGGTTTCTAGCATTAATGCAATTGATTTTTAATTTTAACACTTATGGTTTGTAACCCTCTTACCCTTATAATATCTTTTGGGTGATAGCAAATTTTAGAAAATTGGCGCAAATTTCACACACAAGTACACCACCAGAGTAAGAACCTCTTATTAATGAAATGGGTGGCTGGATGAAGTGGTCTCACTATCCGAATAATCAACCCCTTATGACTTAATAACATAGAGAAAACCTCACCTCAATGGGCTACATGATTGTTTTATTCACAAGCGAGATTACATAATAAAGAAAATAAAAATAACAAATTGAAAAAGTTGGAAAAGATAGGAAAATTTGTATCAAGAAATAAGAAAAGAATAAAAAATTGTAAAACAAAAAGATGAAAAACACTTATGAATCTTAAAGATTATAATGGGGGGTAACCCCCACAACTAAACATTTGGTTGTGATAAGGATCAATAAGTGGATAAGTAGGATCCATGCATGTATAAAACATTGGTAATCATTCATTCTCTAGCCATTGGGTATCTTTTGATGTTGTGGTGGCTAGGTAGACAAATCGTTGGTCACAAACTTGACTGTTAAATGTCTAGTGGGTCAAGATATGAGGTCTATTATTGTAATGAATGTCTGGCCTATGAGTGCACCCTCGATCATGATATGTTATGCATGGATTTGTTGGTCTCTCCACACTTGGAGATTCATTGCTTGGGTTTCGAATTGGAGTAATGATGGATGGTGGCCCTTTTGTATGATCAAAGGGCATTGGTTATGACAAGGAAGGTGGTGCACTAGATTGGCATTATGCTGGTTTAGATGATGTGGTAGGTCCATGCATGGTTTGCTTCAGCTTATGACCTTTCTGTTAGAAGGGACATTTTCTACATTGGGATTAAGACCCACTGGTATCAGCATGTCTATGCACATTTGCAACACAAGTAGCATTTGGTTGTTGATATTGTGATGTTGAACCTTCTTGTGTCATTGGCAGTGGCATGTAATGCGGTGGAGTAAGAGAATATTGAGGGTAGGATGGATGGTAAGTGGCGCAACGTGGTAATCCCTCAGGAAATGTTATGGGTTGATGGTACTCAGGAGAGTGGTAGTGGTGACTTAAAGTAGAGGACCTAGAACTAGTCAGAGAAATAGGATGTTGAGCATAATATCCATACTATTTCAGCGAATAGGAAGGATAGGACTAATTTGGTGGTGGCCTTCCCCACAACTATGGCTGTTGCCACTAAGGTTGAAAACCATGTTGAGGCTGGTAATAAGTCCCTCTAGGATGGTATGATTAGTTGTGGGACTATTTATAATTACCTTGTGGGAGAGGAAATCTCCCAGGCATGTACTTGTGTACAAATGTCAAATTTAAGGTACTTTCCAATACTCCTGTATATGCAACAAAACTAGGCAATGGCCCTTCAGATGGTCATATATGCAAATGTCACATCCATTATCCTCATCTGCACTTGAGTCTATAGCCTCATTTTTATCAGCCATTTTTCCTGTTTCCTGAAAAGTGTTTCTAGCTGTTTTTGGGTTTTGTATCCTTTGTTTATCATGATCACATGGTTTGTTTTGCATGATCCTCTCCTCAACCATCTCGATGAGAGTTGTAACATTTTTATATATCCATTTCAACATCCTATTAAACTTTACTCCAAGTTCATCAATAGACTTCTATATCAGCAAGGTTTGTTGCAAAATCACCTTATCGAGAGCAGTTTCTTTCTCCTTACCATAGATATGGACTTCCTTTGGTTGAAGAGTCAAGTCCCAATGATTTTTCTCAACATCGTTTGATTTGCATATTTCTCCTTTTTCTTTTACCACACACTCAATTAGTTCTCAAATCTGATAGGTTTGTAGCTCGTATAATTGACCTAGGACATACATCCCAAGGGTCTTCCTCGTTTCATTACAAAGCCCATCTATGATGTGGAATAGTTGTCTTTCCTCAGAGAAACCATGGCCTAGGCATCTATTCAGTAGGGAATAATATCTATCTAAGGTCATGTCCAAGGGTTCATGTTATTCTTACTTCCATCCTTGGATCTGTCTCCTCAAATTGGACACCCTCACATAGGTTTGGTATTTCTTGTTGAAGAGTTCCAACATTGTGGACCATCGTTGGATTGAATTTGGCTTTAACGATTTATACCACACTTCAACTATCTCAATTAGCATTCTAGGAAAGAGCCTAAGCTTTTGTCATCTGCTTTCAATGTTGTAGAAAACACAGGCATCATGGAAGGCTTGTAAATGATGTTGTAGATCTAAACCATAGCATCCTGCAAATTTAGGAATATTATTCATATCAAGCCTAGGTAGGTCACTCTCTTTTTGATTCTTGCTAGATATCTTAACTACCTTTGTGATCTGCATTAGACTCCAAATGGCCAAAAAGGGTTCGTCATCATCAAACAGGTTGTAATAAGAGTTTCTATTCAGTTCATGGTGACAATTTTGCTCATGTTCATGTTGATGACCTTGAGTGTTCCTACAAATTCAAGTTTATTTCTATTCTAGCCCTATGGTGGAGCTTTATCTTCATATCTACCTTCATCTCTATCAGAACTAGATGTTGAAAGGGAAGAGGAAGATGAAGAATTGGAAAGATTGCCATGGCTTCTGTGGTGTCCCCCAAGGTCCCTTGATTTATCATTTCTTGGTTTTGAGGAGGTCTTAGGCCTCGAATTCTTCCCTGGTCTAGGACTTATTTCATCTCCTACAAGGTTGTCTGCCTTAGGTGAGTGTAGTCTTTGAGTGTTGTCAAGGTGGTCATGAACATAAGGAAATCCTACATAAGGTTGATCACTTGAATTTTCCTCACTATAGATCTCATTAGTTCTCCAATGAATGTTTTCACTATATAGTGCATTATTGCTTCCTTGTGAGAGAGACATTGTTGTTGATTTATGGTGTGTGTGTTTTATGTTTTCTAAAAGACATATCGTTAATGCATTTACAATGATCATGTATAATATAACTAATCTAGATAACTAGCACCATCCTAGCAACGACACCAATGATGAGCAGCGAGGTACCCCTATGCCCAACCATACGAATCACAAGCATTCATGCACAATCTAGTCGAATGTTGTAGATGGGACTAGTTGTGGCATCTAGATCGTTATGTCTTGATCGCAGTTTGTTGTTTCTCCACTTGGACTAGTGGATAGCTTTGTCATGTATGGTTTAGTCCAAAGTGAGGCATATGATGTTGTCTAATTCTATGCTGCTCCTAATGATGATAAGGAGATGAATTAATTAAGCTACTGAACAATGGAGAGAAGAATCTAAACTAGCCTACATGTGATGAGTATTTGCTCTTAATCGTCCATACATTCCTTGGACTTTGTAAGACTACCTCTGGGATTACCAAGCATATGTCACTAGATGTGCGAAATGATACATTGCTGGATTACCAAGTACTTACACTTAAGTGCTCTTGATTAAGGCATATGCATTCTGCTTAATGATAGGAAGAGTAAATAGCAATAATTGAAACATTAACTAAAGAAAATAGTAAATGATTAAACAATTAAATGATTAAAGCAATAATAAATCTAAGTGGATGCTGCAATGATGGAAGTAATCTCGATCTTTATTTCCAATCATGTAACATGTCCAAGTACATCACACTCGAGCAAAGGTGTCGTATGATTACAAACATCACACTGCGGGCATGCATTGGGAAATAACAATATGAGGAAGCTAACTGAAAACTAAAATTAAAACTACCTTCTCTCTCTATGTCTCAATCATGCACTCAAGTGCTATATTTATAGGCTAGCACGAAGGAGACAATATCGAATATCCGACATTGCTTCCTGGGCTCCGATATCGGGGATTAATGACTCATCAAAAATGAAGTACATATTTTTCATAAGTATGATGAAGTGTTAGTTTATGCTAAATTCTAGCATTTGTTAAAAAATTATTCTTATGGCATTAGTCTCATTTTGAAGTTAGCAAATGAAAAATGAAATGTTAATTGGAATGAAAGTAGATTACTTAATGCTCAAATGAAATACAACATTTAAGGACTGTGTCATTGGTCTCATTTTGAAGTTGGCAAATGAAAAATCAAATGTTAATTGGAATGAAAGTGGATTCTTAATGCTCAAATTAAATACAACATTTAAGGATATAGGAAACCGAAGAAGTATTTCAAGGAGCCTATCAAGTTGGGCCCATAAATAAGGCCATAAATAAGGAATACAGCTTTAACTATTTAAGTCTCACACCTTTATCCTAGCAACCTAAAAAGCGTTTCTTTTAATATGTTAAAATAAAGACACTTTGAATTTCACTTTAGGGGGTAGAGCAATCTCTCTTTTTAGTTGGAAGGTTCTAGGTTCAATTTTTGCCTACCCTTCTGAGTATGGCAACAGTAAGATAGCCTTGCTTACCTACCCTTCTGAATGTGGCCTTATGGTGGACGCTTTTTTGTTAGTGGGTCACCTCCACCCTGCTATGTAACTAGGGGTTGTGCTACTAACCCTGAATTATCTTAAATCAGTTAAGAAAAAACAACGAATTAAAAATATTATAGTGCTGGTAAGAATGTAAAGACCGACGACTATCCACAGGAGCAATCTTAATTCAGTGAAAAGACAATGAATTAACAACATCACAGGGCTGATAAGAATTATAACAAAATAAAAAAACAGCGTCGACTACAATTCCTCCTCAAGGACTTACAGTTGCACATGTACCAAGCACTACGTGGCTAGATGCCAAAATGCCAATCACAGATCACAATTTGCAGGATCACGGCATAGCCTGGAATGGAATTGACTGAACGGAACAGCCAGGATTAAAATCAAAATTGTCACAAATGTGCACCACACCAGGATGTGCTTCGACAGGCCACCTTCTACCCACTAACCCCACAGAGCTCGACAGAACACAATTATTGACTTATTGGCAACGTGGCAGGGATACCTTACCACAGAATTTTTTTGTGTTCCCAATGCTTTTGCTGGCTCCTAACCCACCATTGCATTAGCAAAATAAGACACTAGTTCTGTTCTGTGGTGCTCTATTATCTCTGATACTGATACTGCAACCAAGCGTATACCTGCTCATATACTTCTTGCAAATGGATGGCAGTTGTTTCGGGTATTTCTCATCCTCATACTCATCTGCAACTGATGCAAACGCTGTCTCAGACCTCCATCCTTCTCTTCCTCCTGACAAAAACAAAAACAAATCCAAATCATCCTCCTCCTTCTGCAACAATGTTACAGAGGATCATCGTCCGGCGGGAGCAGCAGCTTCAGAAAAAAAGAGACGACAGGAGATGAAACATCTTTTCACAGCACTTTCCTCTCTGCTTCCTCCACAGTATCTAAATGTAGAAATCTTGGATTACGTTTCTAATATATTTGTGTTTTTCAATTGACAGTTACGGTAGGGGTTACAATCTACCAGTTTGGGGACATGAATTAGATTTTGACCAGGTATCTGTGGGTTTTGTTGTTAATAGGGCACTCGCTGCTTGACTGATCGGTTACATGAAGCAGCAAGGTACATAGCTTCTTTGCAGCAAGAGATTCAAGATCTTGAAAACAAAAGAGAAGATATCAACTTCAGCTACAACACTGACTTGGATTCGGAGAAGATAGTGGCTTGCCATGACAAGCAAGAGTTTCCGCGGGTAAGTTTGAGGAAAACTGGAACAGATCATTCACAGGTCATCGTTGATGGAGTTAAGCGTGGCACGCGTATTTCCAGTCTTCTTGACTGCATTGAATCTTCTGGAGGTTGCGTAGTTACTTCAAACACTATTACTTCCGGCGATTTGGAGTTTATTTCTATAATATTTAAGGTATATAGGCACAGTATTACTATTCTCAGTTCCACCATTGACTTAAAATTTTTCTCCCTTACAAACAAGTTTGACTGGGTCGTTTTGTCCGTAGGTGTCGGATTTGACAGCCAAACCTAGTGATTTAGTGTTTCGAATCCAGACAATTGTGCGGAGCAGCCAAGCTACGTAACAGAGTATTTATAAAAGTTTTTCTTCGGGATGCTAGACTTTCTAGCTCGGGTATTTCTATTTCAGTCTTCCTTTTTGTTTTAACAGTTCTTAACTAAATATTCAGATTTCTCTAATATATATATTATTAACATTCAATATTTAAACTTCAAGCTTGTCATTGAACATAAGTTCTTGTGTGAGAATAGACTTCTTTTTTCTTTTTTTTATCCCTACATCTTTCCATGTTAAACCATTTTTAGTTAACTTGATTTTACTTCATGTTAAACCATTTTTAGTTAACTTGATTTTACTTCTTGCAACCTCTTGGTTAGCATATTCTTTGTTTACTACTACTTCCTTCTTTCATTTTAATTAACTCCTCTTTAATATTAATTAACAGTATTCTAAATTAGAATTTAAAATGCATAACACTTGCAAACATACTTGGTCATTTTAGCAGCAAAAGATGTCTTGAAAAAAAATAAAGATAAAACTTTCTTCAACTCATACAATTATAGGCTTATATAGGATCCAATAAAATATTTATTAAATTCCACCATGTATACTTTATCTATTACTTTATTTTTTCAAATTTTAATAAAACTCCTCTTTGACATTATCATGCTTTTAAATAAGATATTGAAATGAATATTACCTCAATAGACTCATAATCTTTTTTAATACAGCTTACATGATTACAAGGTTCTACATGGTGGAACCAGAAAAGAGTATATTACATCCTATATGCTCTAATATAATATGTATTTTATGTATTAAACTCTTCTTAAAATTTTAATAAACTAGGATCCAATTAGATGCATATTACTTAAGAATTGACATACTTGATCATTTTAGTCTAATTATTATTTATGATGAAACTCAAATATTACTTTTCTCTGTGATGGGATGCGATATGGCATCCTACGCGATATTGCGTACACGATATCGCAGTTCGTCGTCAAATCTATAAATAAGAGACGGCTCTCCCTTGTTTCTCATCTTAGGCTTAGACCGTAGTGAAACTCTGACAGTTTGATCCCTCCAGAGATGGAATATTTTCCATGTGCCCGCAGTAGGAACTCCAAAATGAACGGATCTTTATTCAAGCAAACATTGTACCTGAACACAAGTTTGTGTACGACAATAAAGACGAACTTCTTGGATAAACATTGCAGTGCATGGAATAGGCTAATTAGGATTTTATTTACTGTTATTTATTGTTTACCGTTTAATCGCTTTATTAGTTATTAAATCTCTCACAACCCTTCTCTCCTAGTTAAGTGCCTCAATACGACCGCTTCGAGCACGTGCGTTATGCTTGGTGATCCCAACAACAACTAGTGTTTGATAACCAAGGTTGCATCGGTTTAGGGTGTGAACGGTAAGTGGGAACGGATGCTGATGCTAGGTTAATTCAGACTTAGTTAGTTAGTTAAAGTTAGTTAATTAGTCTCTTCAACCCTTCACCTTTCAGCATAGGAGATAAAACATAAAAGACCATAAAAATCATATACCTCAGACTTACTTAACCATACACTGTAACAAATATAAGTAAGTCTGGGAAGACAACGAATAATTAACCTTAAGTGTTCCATGAGGCGTGTAGGCACTTAGTCTGCGGAGTTCGACCGGATCGCACGTCCTACGCTCGTATTCGTATGGTTGAGTGTAGGGGTACCTCACCACTCATCATTGGCACCGTTGCCAAGGACTAAGTGTTTGTGCGCTAAGTAGAACATAGGAGATCACTTACATTGTTGGGAGCTTAAACGAACCCTTAGGGTTAATTAAACGGAAAATTATATAACGGTTAAATAGCACACCGATAAGACACAATGTCTTCTTCTTCTTCTCACAAGAGCATTACACCACCTAGGGATAATACAAGAAACAGTCAGCAATCTAAAACACATAACCAAAATCAGCCAGTTCCTCAACAACATTGGGTAGTATATACTCATCCCGATGAGTACATACCAGATTTTACCTTTATCCTTCATTAAGATGAACAGCTGCAATGGAGAGACTTGCAAGGTAACATAGTGTTACCTCCAGATCGGTCAGTCCCAAACATGCTCCTCTGTGCTCTTGCACAGCTCGACATGACACAGCTCTATGTTGAATATGTTATAGGTGATTTCGACACAAGGGATTACCATCCCACATCCACACAACGTATAAGGGACTCAAGGAAGGAGAGCCAACATACACTATTGAAGGGTNAGGGACTCAAGGAAGGAGAGCCAACATACACTATTGAAGGGCAAAAGGGTCCCACACGTCCTAAGTGAAATAGGAGATGGTGAACCACTTATAACGGGTTCTCTATCGAATGATGTTCCCCCTCCTAACGATAGTGAGGAGGTGGGGTATCAGAACCTACGATCCACGATACACAGCCTTGGTTCTAATCCCCATGAACGCCAACTGTTCACTGACGGAACAATAACACATGACAATGACTGGCACTCAGATCGTCATCACGATCGGAGACAAAGCCATAGAAGAGAAGGTAGGAAACATTGTCATGGTGATGGTTCTCCTTCTTCTTCCTCTTCTTCACATCATTCGTCCTCTCCTTCCACATCTGGGCGCAGCCATCAAGAGCATAACGATGAGGATAGAGGTAGACAAAATGAGAGACCTCGACGAGAGAGTCGAGAGAGAGGACAAGGGCATGAATGAAGGGAAAGTAGGGAACAACGTAGGCAACATAGACGTCATGAAAGAGATGATCATGACAAACCCCTACTTGCAACCCAGAGTATGCTAGATATCATGAAGGCAATGAGAATACCAACAAGGCATCAAAGAGATAGTCGGATCAAGCACTTAGACATGAATAATATCCCATGCTTTGAAGGGGGATACAATGTTGATCCACAAAATTATTTACAGGCATTCCACGATGCCTGTGCCTTGCAAAACATAGAAAACGAGTGGCAGAAACTGAACTTGTTTCTCAGGACACTCATACAGGAAGCAGAGAGTTGGTACTGGTCCTTAGAACTGAAAACCATTAGAAGGTGAAGTACAATGTTAGAACTCTTCAATGATAAATATCAAACGTACTCCAAAGTGTCTAACTTGCATAAGCAGATCCAAGGATGGAAGCAAGGTACTCATGAACCCTTGGATGCTACCATGGGCTGCTACTATGCATTATTACATCGTTGCTCGGGCCATGGTTATGCACAATGGGATCAACTTCACCACATCGTAGATGGGCTAAGGTATGAAACTAAGAGAACCCTTGGGACTTATGCCCAAGGGAGATTATCATAACTTAGATCCCATGAGATTCATCGATTGTTGGAGCAAGTAGCCAAAGAAGAAGAGGAGCTACGAAAAAGAGAAAGCGCGGAAGAATATAACCGTGATCCTTCCCTCCAAAAGAAGGGAGTGAGATTCTGCGATGAAGAGGATGAGTCACCACTCGAAGAGTTAGTGAATAGAAAAACCTTGCTGCTTCAAAAGCTAACAACAGAAGTATTGGCTAAGGTAGATGAAGTATGGAGCTCCTTAGATAGTAAAATTAAAACTGTCCTAAAAATCGTAGAGGAGTCTAAGGAGGAACGAAGTAGTGACAAGGATAAGAAAAAGTAGAGAGATTTAGGCCCTGCACATGACAAGGGTAAGGGGAAAATGACTATCTCTGATGAGGTTGTGGATTCAGACACAGACGATGATGGTGGATGTGAGATTTGCCAATATGACTATCCCAAAGGATGTTGTCCAATCATCTCACATCTACAAGAGTCTGGGATGTATGCACTCAACCCGAGACTTAACAAACGGTAGACACCCAGAAGGTTACCTTATCCCTAAGGTAACCCAAAATAGTTCCACCAACCGTTGACGTACTATCCAAGTGGAACTCCACCACAACCCATTGGGCAACATTAGCAGTGGCAACACCCACAGTTGTGGGGGATGCCACCGCCTAAACATCAATATCCTTACTAACAACCCGATCCTTATGGTTACTACGTGCAACAGCCGATTTCTCCAAGTGACTCCATGGATCACACAACTCCCCAACGTCACTACCAAGTTTGGGAGTACTTTAGAAGGACTCCTTCTCCTTCGGGAGACACTCCAAACCCATACCATCCTCCTAATCCATCCACCTCTCTTCCACCTATAGTTCCCATACCTCCTGCTCCAACAATGCAACGGGAACTCCCCACTCAACCGCAGCAACATCATGCTACGAGAGCTGTAAACATTCAACCCGCTGCTGGTTCTGAAAACCATAAGAAGAGAATACCTTTCTTCAGAACCAAAAGCCTAGACAAGCTCTCACAATCATAAGTGGTTGAGTCTGTGATCACTCCTCCAACATACAAGGCTTCGGAGCTCTCTTCAAACCAAAATCAGAGCTCAACGCATACGGTTATGTTAACACATATTGTAACTGACTGGATCAAG
>MNCI01016861.1:463969-505034 GCA_015680685.1 Gnetum montanum | reverse complement strand
AAATCAAAATGTTCCCTCTAACTAAGGCCCTTCTCGCTTCCCATTCTCTCCTCCTTGTTTCGTCGGAATGGTGGTGGCTCTTGGGTGAAGGCATTCTTGTTACTTCAAGAGGATGGATTGGCCGAATGAATTGATGCGAAGTCACTGGATGCNGCCGAATGCATTGATGCGAAGTCACTGGATGCGGTTTGTTTGAGGCCAAACTTGGAATGGGATTTGTTAAGTCACATTAACCATGAAACACACAAGGGGCTGTACACCACCTTGTTCTTGTGATTCCATTCTATTCTCTTCTTTCCATCCTTCTCTCCATTGTTCACTTCATTGTCAGTTGTATCATTAGTGTATATCTTGGTAGATGCATTGTTTTCTTTTGGTAAATTCTTGCGGTTAAGACTTTAACTCTTGTTCCACATGACATTCCTAGAGCCTATGAACTCTTTGAATGTGGGTTGGTTAGGGCATTAAGGGCATGAGCCTGCTTTGGGGAGGATCCACTGATATTCCTATTTGGTGCACCAGTTAAATTCTTTTCCTTAACATTTTTGCAATCCATTCTTTTGTTCATTTCTATCTTGACATCCATTTCATCAACGTTATAGTTGTCTCTTTTTCTTCCTCTTTCTTATTCCTTTTCTTTCTCCATTCTCTTGCTACCGAAGGTTCGCGATTAGTCGTGGAGGTACAAGGCCCAATTTTTTCAATTTTCTCTTATCCCCTACACCTTCGGTAGTCATCAATATTATATCTCCATACCCGTATCAGCCATATCACAACTCAGCCAATGGACCTTTCACCAAAGCAAGGTATCAACTGCATTGAAATTCATTTACCCTTGCTAATATAAAGACTATGTTGTGTGTGCAGATGGCAATCATGCAACAACGGATTGGATCTGGAGAGAACACTTGGAATGGAGCAGTGCTGAAAGCAGTTATGCAAGGAGCAAGATCAAATGGCCCACTTACGGATGGACAACGAAAGGCGCAATCTTGGCGTTGGCAGCAAAAAAACTTCTTTCTCTCTCTCTTTCTCAAGCTACCAAATAAGGCCTAATGTTAATGTAATAAGATGTTCACTCTTGTTGTCATGAACACCAGTTTTGTCATGTCTTGTAATGATGATCCGTTCACATGTCATTCCATTAGTTCCATTTTGAGTCAATAATCTCATACCTTCATGATAGGATTGTAAGGAACTCGAGGATGAGTTTTCATTCAGTCATGGGGGTATGATGGGATGCAATATCGCATAGACCGCGATATCGCGTACTTGATATCGCGGCCGTCGCGATATCACATCATCCCCCGCAATATCATAGTTTGCCATCAAATCTATAAATAAGAGGCGGCTCTCCCTTGTTTCTCATCCTAGGCTTAGACCGTAGTGAAACTCTGACAGTTTGATCCCTCCAGAGATAGAATATTTTTCATGTGCCCATAGTAGGAACTCCAAAGTAAATAGATCTTTATTCGAGCAAACATTGTACCTGAACACAAGTTTGTGTACGACAATAAAGATGAACTTCTTGGATAAACATTGCAGTGCATGGAATAGGCTAATTAGGATTTTATTTACTATTATTTATTGTTTACCGTTTAATTGCTTTATTAGTTATTAAATCTCTCTCAACCCTTCTCTCTTAGTTAAGTGCCTCAGTATGACCACTTCGAGCATGTGTGTTACACTTGGTGATCCCAGCAACGACTAGCATTTGGTAACCAAGGTTGCATTAGTTCAGGGTGTGAATGGTAAGTGGGAATGAAGACTTAGTTAGTTAAAGTGAGTTAATTAGTCTCTTCAACCCTTCACCTCTTAGCATAGGAGCTAAAACATAAAAGACCATAAAAATCATATACCTCAGACTTACTTAACCATGCACCGTGACAAATACAAGTAAGTCTAGGAAGACAATGAATAATTAACCTTAAGTGTTCCATGAGGCGTGTAGGCACTTAGTCTATGGAGTTTGACCAGATTGCGCATGCTACGCTCATATTCGTATAGTTGAGTGTAGGGGTACCTCACCACTCATCACTCNTTAGAACTAAGACAATCTTAATTGTTATTAATACAATATGAATTAATAAGTAGCATTTATCCTAGTACAACATAATTTCATATTAAGTTTAACATTTGAATATAAATTCTTTTGCGCATATTCTATGTTTTACATCTTTTACAACCTTAATGATATGGCTACCATTTACCTTCTTCCTCAATTCAAACATTTCCATTTTTTCTAAAAGCATTTATACCTAGTTCATGTGTAAACTTGGATACCTCTTATGACATCTACTATGTTAAACTCATAATTTCAATGTACTTAATATGTTGCTCTTTGCTTTGCTATATTAATTTACATTTATTACCATTAAACTCATTGCATTTAAATTTCGTAACATAGCATTTAATCTTAGCTTTACTAAACATATAAAATAAGATCATGTCAATTATAAAGAATCATCACTGATGAGCAGCTAGGTACCCCTACACCCAACCATATGAATCACGAGCATTCACGCGTGACTCGGTCGAAATCTGCAAATTGTAAGCACTTAACATGCACCAGACTTCTAACTAGTGAAACCTTGGGTTAGAACAGTCGTTGTCATCCTAATCTCACTTGTGAAGTTCTGTTTATGATGGTTAAGTGAGATTAAGGCTAATGATTTTTAGATATTTTTAATTATATTTTCGAAAGCTAATTGAGGTATGAAAAGTAAGGAATAAACTGTTATCTAATCTCTAATTATCTTAGCTTATATTCTAACTATTCCTAGCATAAGTATCTGGTCCCATCTTCTGAGCATGTTCTGAGCATCTCCTAACACTTCTGGGTTACCAGACGTTAAGCATCGCTGGGCTTACCAAGTGTTCGGATTACGTTCGATATGGTCTTACTTATGGCCTTAACGAACTACGAATGAACAATAGCGATTGAAATTATAGTAACAAAAACTTAAGTAATTAACAAGTAACTAATAAAGCATAAACATATTAAACTATTAATTGCATAAAATAACTATGTCTAAATGCTGCAAGGATTGCTTGAATAGTTCGTCTTTATTGCCATCACGCCAATGGGCTCAGATACATCAACACTTGAATAAAAAGCCAATCACTTTTCTTACACCTGCTACAAGCACTTGGAAAATATTCTATCTCCTACGGGAACAAACTGCAAGAGCTTCGCTACAACTACTCAAAAGATGCCTAAATGAGGCAGAAGGCCCTCTTATTTATAGGCCAGGAAAGGTGGCTGCATAAACGGGGCCACGTCGACACAGGGTGGCTACGTCGACGGGTCCACGTCGATGCAGGGTGGCTACATCGATGGGCCCGTGTCAACGCAACTGCATATACGTGGCCCTGTATACGTGGCCCAGTCGATGCATTGACTAAATGACACTTCATCAATCACCCATATGTTCAATGCTCAACCTGCTAATCTGGAGTCCTAGGAGGCCAATGAATGACTAAAAGCCTAATTTCGTTCAAGTAACTATGCCTAGGCTTAAACCTAAAAACATATCATTATAAATATTAGAAAATTCATATGTAAATCTATTTCTGAAAGCATGAGTTATTTTTACAATGTTTTCATAATTTCTATAATGGCTAGGTAACTACTAGAAAATTGATTGTCTCTTGAAAATTTAAATAAAGATATGTAATGATATACACCAAGAAACACAATTCTCCTTTATAAAGCCTACCACCGATGTAAAAATCTTGATTAAAATGAATTGTGGCTCATCTCTAGAAAGGTTAACAAACTACTATCAAGAAAGTTGATAAGAAGAAATGAAAATAGAATGAACAACTAATGAAAGGATAAGTTTTTTTGGTAAATATTCAAAGCTTTTATACTTAAGGAATATTGTAGAAATTATATATTGGGCATGTGGAGAATGATTTTCTTGGGTTCAAGTATCCAAGTTCAAAAAGGTTGTAGCACAAAGGATCCAAAAAGAGAAAGAAGTCTCTGAATAATACTTACAATGATAAAGGGATAACTAAAGAAGACATAGAGGATGGAGAAACATCCAACACTCATCCAGCTTACATGATCATGATATATAATGAACCTATCATTAAAGAAAACTATCAAAGTAATGGAGAAATTGAAGGCATCTTAGAAGGAACGTATGACTTAGTAAAAAGTTTGTTAAATTACAAAATGTTTACCTCAAGATAAAAAAAAAAGTTACATTACAATAACTTATCTTTAGAATAAAAACGAAATTCTTATTCTAGGAAAATTGATGAGATAAAAGTCTTTAAGACTATGATTAATAGATTAACATCTTTAAATACGAATCTTTGTCTCCATGATTTAATTATTACAATAAAATATAATCCTTGCTATGATTTTTATCTAAATTATATTTACATGATCATAAGTTTACATTGTAATTTCATTCTTTAATACAATGAATCATGATTCATTCTGTTACTTGTAACTTTAATCTTCTATGTATTAGTGACTGTTCCCATCCTTTATGAGCTTCCTTATTTTTGTTCAATTCTTCTTATTGGCTTTCATGTGTTCTTCCTCTGAGGGTTTAGGTTTGTTCAATCACCTCATTACTTAGATGTTAATAGATGTTAATATGATCATTTTGTTTGTCTTTCTCAAAGCATGGTGTCCATCTTTGTTAGCACATTTCATCTTTCATTCTTCACACAGATAGACCCTACCTTTATCAACTTCCTCATGGATTTGGTTTCCATCATTTGAATTCATCATGAATGATGTTTTTATCCTTCTTCATTCATGTGTATCATTGACAAGGGAACTTAATTCATACTTACTCTTCCAAGGAGTTTTATACCTACTTGTTAGTCTTGATTCAGTTCCGTAGATTATTTCTTTTCATGTGTATGTGTGATATTTTTTTTTTGTGTCTTCTCCATGACACATCTCATCATTGTCTTCTTCTTGTGTATGCCTTTTTCTTTCAAGCTCATATAATTTCCATGTAACTTAGATTCTAGTTTTTCTCACATAGATGGTGTCCTATGTATTCTCTCCCATATGAACTACTCCTTTACTTTGCTGCATATTTGTTTTATTTGGTTATCTATCCATCTTTACACAAACTTCCACACTTGTGAATGAACATGATTTTGGTCCTTTATTGATCTTAAATGGTTGTAGCTATTTGGTTTATATGGATATATCCCTTTGTTCAATTACCTCTATGGAAATAGCAATTTTAAGATTGGTTTTAGAACATAGTCTAATTAGAACTTTATATAACTCAACATTGCCTACCAGAATCAAACCAATGACTTGGAGCTTCCAAATCAAGTGTCTTACCACAGGTTAACACATCATTTTTGTATTAAAAAAAGCTATAAAATGGTAATCTTAACATAATTGGAAGATGTTGAAATAATTAATAAGCACTACATAAAAGGTAAATCCATTTAGCATGCAATGCTTGGAAGAGGGGAAAACCCTAGCAATAAAAGGGATCTTGGTTTTCAATCACTCAACACTAAAGGAAGAAATATCTTATCTTCAAGATGCATTTAAAACACATCATATTTTAGTTGTATCATAATATAGAAATTATGTTTTAACTCTAAAGCTAGATTTTTCAAAAACTTATGAGGGTCTTATGTTTTTTTATGGATCTAATATTTCTTCAACAAATCTAATTTTTTTAGTAGATCTAATATGTCTCAAGTGAATCTATTTGGAATTACATATAATGCCATCAAATTTAGTAGGTAATCCTTCAAACATATCCACTACTTCTTTATCATTCTATGAGTCACCTTATCATTTAAATGAATCTATTCCTTAGGAAATTTTCGTAAGGTATGTTTTCATGCAAATTCCGAGTTATTTATCTTGTTCCTGAACTTTATTGAGTCATTTAAATTTGGTTTGGAAAGATTAAGGAATAGATGTTGTCTATGAACATTATCTATCAAACTCATTTTTGTTAGTAGAATTTGTTGATTCGATGATAGTTTTTAAGGCTCTTGGTATTGGTATTTTTAATTGTCACTATTCTTTATTAATTATTTGAAAGTGGACTCTCTTTTAATCCAACATCTCTTAAATTTCAAAAGTTTCCTTATTTTGTTAAATTGTTGAACCTTCCATTGATTTTTGAAAAAGTTAAATGAGATAGTCTCTCCATTTGGGCAAATCAAGCATTTCAAAATCCTAGCTACAACTAGTAATTTTTATAGAATTTGATATATGATTGAGGTGGATCTTAATTCACTTAAGAAAAAATTCATTTGCGTGTTCGTAGAATTGATTATTTGTAAAATTTTATTTATTAAAATATTCCAAATTCATGTTACTATTGTTATCAAAAGGGTTATATGTTTGATTCATGTCATTTTATGCTACAAAAAAAAGGCTATGCAAGCACATTAACACTAAGCTATTACAAATACTATTGATGTTTCTTCTACAAATGTTGTAGATCTTGCTAAGTTTTTTTCTACATGCACTACAAGTCCTACAACAATTTCTTGTACTAATGTTTTAATAGTTAGTCCACCCTTTCTTTTACTATTATTTAGCAAAATATGCCATCGAGAAAGGTTTCAATGAAATCAATTTCAAAGAATTCTTTAAAGACTAGAGGAAAAAAAATATCTACTCCTAAGAACTTACAAAAAATTGTAGTTGATTTAAATAGATTTCAAAGGATTCTTCATAATAAAACCTGTCAAGAAAGCTTATTTATTGGTAATTACACATCAAATCTTCGGAATGGATAGCATGTTCAAGATATTTTAACTTCTAATAATTCATTTGCAACTATTGGTCAAGATATATATATATTATATTTTAATAATGTTGATTCTATTGATAGGGTGGGGACCTCCTCCTACTTTATCCAATGTTAATCTTTTCATGCTTTATCCAATGTTAATCTTTTCATGAAATGTCTGATTTCTTACCTAATAAAGATGGTCTTTAAGGATTGGTTGTAAGGATAAAAATCTAAAAAGATATCCCTAAAATTGTTAGGCCTTTCCTTCTGATTAATTTGGAGTTTTTCTTCTTTTCAATACTCCTATGCTTTTGTACTCAAAATTTTTATTTATAATATATATATTTTTTGGGATCTAACACATTACATTTCATTATCCTATTATAAAATCAATATTTCATGATGATTATCACTTATTGCAAGTATGAATTGTCAAGAAATGGATTCCAAAAAGAACATCACAATGGAATGCTTGCTCAAATGTTTCTAAGGGCAATGGACATTCCAACATGGTACATTGACAATGATTATTTGCGACACATGATAGTTGATAGAACCTCACTCAATACAAAGAGGTAGATGGTGGAATGGTAATGTTTAGAGAGAGCACTAAGATACATATCACATAGAGTAGCTCCAAGATAATAGTCATAACTATCCTTTAAATTTTAGTTTTTTAAAATTTTGGCCATTCTAAGTTTTCTCCCAAAACATGCACAATAGGCCCTTCCATTTCTATAAGTAGAAAGCCCTTTTTCTTCTTTGTATATTAAGAAAATTTAACGATGAATGAAGAAGCTTCGATGTTTGAAGAATTTTGATGAATTGATTATGGTAATGAAATAAATAAACAGTTAGAAGTACTACTCCCCTCTCTCTGTCTTCTTATATACCAACTCACATACCAATATGCATCATATGTACCAAAATGTATCAAAGTTGAAGAAAAAATAATGTAATTTAATCCTCTTATCTATTCTAGGAATCCAATAAAGTCAAAATTAATTTGGCTAGGTTAAAAAATTGATTTGAAGATTAAAGTCAAATTCAATTTGCTAAGGTAAAAAAATTAACGTTTTCTATTTCTACCATGACTCACGGTCTAGTTAAGGTAATGCATGATTCAAACATGATTTCATCATGACATGTGTCAAAAATCAATTTCACCATGACCCATGATCAAGTCATGGTCTAAAGAATATGATTCATGGTCAAATACTAAAACTTGTGGTAAAGACTTTAAACTTCTTAAATATAGCATGACTAGTGATTACCTCATGGAATCATTAGTTTCAAATAAATTTCTTCCACAACTTATATTGTAACTTGTGGTCTTGAAAAAAGCTTAAATCATGACTCATAGCTAGGCTATGGCCTTCTAAAATTTCGTATTTTGAAATAATTAAAAGAAATTTAAAGACAACTTCAACTTTTACAACTTAATAGGTCATTTGAGAACTAACTGCTCCTCTTGGAGAGATGGATCCCTAGGTTGTTGAATAATGATCAAAAAGGTTGTTAATACATTCATTAGGTGCTAGTTTAGATTCATTTTCTAGGCTTTCTAAATGAATTTTTAGGACAATAAAATGTTTATACTAATTAGTCATGTTTTGGAGATCTAATTGCAATAGACAATCGTAAAGTATCTATGTCACAACTGATTGACTTTTGTATTTGTGTACATAGTGCTAGATTCTAACCTTTACTTGGAGATTTGTCTCACAAATCCAAATGGTAAAATTATGCTAATAATAAACTATGAAAATATTCCCAACCATTGCAGAATACACCAAAAAGGAACCATATTTATTATCAATTCACAAAGTAAAAAGGACAAGCTAGAGGAAGATAATTATAACAAAACTAACAAGCATTGACAATTGAATTAGAAATTGTAAATTCTAAACACAACATGAATACAACATAATAATAGGACCTAGGTATGACCACCATTCACTTCACTCTCACCAAGAATTCGAATTAGGTGTTTATGGATATAACTAAATAGACAACTAATCTTAGTATACATTTCTAATGAGCTGTTGCACTTGACTCCATAGGCACTAACTCTATCTACAAATCTTCCTCTTTTGATGAATCCACTATCTCAAAGTTGTGAAACCCTTAGGCTTCAAAGAAACACCTCTATAAATTTCAAGTCTCTTTTGTTCTGAATAGTAATGAAAGTGAATATTTTAAAGAATAGAAAAGCAAATATTCTCATAATCTAGGAAAAGCTAGTTCTAATCTAGGTGTAAATAGCATAGGCAGGACAAATTAGCTTTGCCTTGATCACATCAATAATAAGAAAATATATTTCTTAAGATACTATAAATAAAACACAACATTATACATCTAGATCATATTCCCTCACTAGAATAGGAAGTAATCTTTTGTGAAGATGTATATAACAATATTGTGGACAAACACATGGCCATCATGGGTGATGTTAATACCATGGCCAACCCCACCAAATGTTCTTCTAATGCATATTCAACAATGAAAGCAAAGCTACTCTACTTCATCCAAGTAGCTTATACTCTTATTGAGATCCTCTTATTTGGTGAGTGCTTTACCAAGCAAAGGCCTCTCAACAATTTATTGATCTAGATACCCTACCTTGATTAATGTTTAATGTCACCTCTATTGTTCAAATTATTGGTCTAGATCTTTTCTACATAATGCTAGAGCATCTCGAATCACTAAATGATCATTTTCTATAACAATACTTCCCCTTCTAGAAAGCCTCACTTTTGCTTCAAGAATACCTCACTATTTTTGCATCAAGGTTTAGATAAAAATTAAAACTTACAACAAGCAATTCCAACACTAATGGAAATCATTCCCTAAAGCTTCAAATATATTTCATATTACTCTTTATATTGATAACCATTTAATGTAATCCCTAGTTATCCATATCATCTTAAAGGTACATTATGAGTTTTAAAATATTAGCCAAATTGATTGGTTATATGTCTATTACAAAAAAATCCCCAATGATTACATTTGGTGTTATGGTTTCTTTTGTACAACCATTGTACATAAGCTCTTTAATGCTACGATACCTTCTCGACATGGAGGAGATGATTGGTTAGATTTAGCACACCCATTTTAATTAGTTTCATAGTAGTAGGGACCTTTGTCAAGGAAATCCCTACATCATCAAACTTTTTAAAATTTTATCAAATTCTTCCAGGTGATGTTGCTAATGATATTCAATGTTAGCATCAACATCACTGCTACCATCAATGTTAAGGTAACTACTAGCATTAACTAGCCAATGATATCTTTAGTGACATTCAACATCATCTTCCAATTCACAAGGCCTAAGTCATTCTTTCAATTTATGAATACATAACGTTGGTCCTTATCTTAAAACTCTTGGAAACCCTAAGATCCATTATATCTAAAAATATCTAGTGCTCTTAAGCTCATGTTCATCATCCAATCTTATTTTAAATGTCATTTCATCATTTTATTAAGCATTCCTCACTTGTAGAAAGCAAAATCCATTAATTTGTTGATTTATCAACTGGATTTAATTTTGGCTAATGTCCTTGTGACTTTAAACTACTGATGTTGCATCACTTGTGTAAAGTTATTTTCTTTCTCTTTCATTTGTACTTCTACCAGCATCTAGAAACTTTTGAAAGTCCTTCTAAAGATGGTGCAATTAGTTGCAATAATGGTATGCGTATTTGCCACTAGGTCTTCCCTAAACATATGCCTAATGTGTATCTTCACTTCATCCTTTAACCTTCAAGATGTTGGATTAGCATATATTTTATTCTTTATTTTTTGCTTTTTTCCATGTATATTTCTCAAGCTAGTTTTCCCCTTTTTTCTTTTCTCTTCCACTTGACCATTGTATCTTTGTGTATTTATATCTTAGTCATTTACTAAAGAAAGACTAAACCATAAACTTTATTATGAATGATCTATGTTAGTCAATTTATATTTACATATTATCATCATCTTTCGTTTCTTTGTTTTATCATTTTATCATTTCATTTGCATCATGTGTATTAACTTGATATTCAATTTAAAGAAATAAAGTATAGATATGTTGGCATTTTCAACTTTTAATAGAATCATTTATCAAATTATTTATGATCATAAATTAATGGTTACCTACATTGCTTATGTAAGTTAATGTGTGGATTATTTCTAATGCAATTTCATCACAATAGTATCCTTGGAAACCCTCTAAAGTCACTCCGATATTCTTTACTAAGCATATGTATTTTTCTTTTCAAAGTCATAACATAGAAGAATTTGGTGTTGCAATCTCCTTTCTATAACTATTGCATGCAAAATTTTTGATACCAGTATATTTAGTATACTTTATAATATGAAGGATTATGAAGCATCTAGTGGTAATTTATATTAATTGTAAGTCCTGGACTTAGGTAAGTATTTCATGTACCCTATATTTTTGGTCTAGCACATTCAATCAAGGTTCTTAATCTCTTAAGATGCACCATGGTCCCTTGTATTATACTTTGAGATTGTGTGCATAATTCTAAGCTCTTTATGATGATTCTAGCTTCATTTAGATGTTCTTTAGTTCTTCTAACATGCTTCTTCAAGTTTCACCTTTCATCCAAAATTATTAATACAACGTGTGATTTGGAGGAGGTGCAATGACTACCTTGCATTAGCACATCCCCTGTGTCAATGCCAAAGCATTAACACATACTCTTCCAAGCCTATTTCACATAGCTTTATCTTCCATGTAACCAAGATTAGCTTGATTTGCATTAACAAACCTCCATTAACATCTAGGTGTTTATTAACCTTCTCCAATTTCACTTGAAAACTATAAAAATTTAAGATGAGATCATTTATACATCTTATGCATTACTTTAATTTCATTTGAGTTTTTGGTGTCCAATTTATTTGAAGAGCTCTTCCTCCTTTGGATAAGTTGATTTCTTTCATTGTCTTGTGTGTGTTTTGAGTCATCGCTTTCTCAAGTGTAGTTAAACTCTGATATAGTACTTCCTTGCTTACATAGTCTACAGCCATTTAGATATTGTGGAGTTCAATGTTTGGGTGGTGAATAAAGCTTATAATTTTCCATTATATACAATTATTTCTTAAAAATTAACACACTAAAAATATTCATTTAATTCTTGTTTTCTTATATTATAATGTTTTGTTTCTTATCCAAGGAGATCATGACTATATGGCATGGTGTTGCATCATCGAGATTGTGACTAAGAGTCATTTTTATTGCATGTTGTATGTGGTGTTATTCCTGTCCCCAAGAGGAATTACAACAAAAGTATTATACTTGTTCCCATGAAGGATTACAATATGTGTGTGTTTATGTTTATTTTGTTCCTTATAAATATAAAATTCATAAAAATTATAAAACACAAAATTATAAATATTTTCTCTATCCTTCATTGTGGCAACATAGATTTCCATTTGTATAATATATATTATAATTTATTTTATATTTTTTGAACGTAATGATATAAATGAAAGTTTTTGGCAATTCACTCAACATCATCTTCAAAGATTATTACTAGATTGCATTACATTATATATGATAAATACCATTTATCCAAAACCAATGGGATCTCTATTATTGGCATTGCTGCTAGGCAAAGCATTGGTTAATTACCTAGAAATACTTATATATTCTTGATTTTAACATCTATTCAGACTAAGTGGATGTATCTTAGTGTTGTGTGTAGGCTTTGAACATGAATGAGTTGCCAGATGATGTTAAGAGCCCACCAAAAACCTCAAAATTTTATCAAAATGAGAGAAGGATTCTATTATTTTTGACATTCAAACAATTTGATCCTACCACTAATAATCATAAACTATCATTAAGATAAGTAACAGAGGTGACATGATGCTCATGGATGATTCTCAAAGGAATTGACCATGGTTGTAGTAGGAGATATTAAAGAGGCCTTGATCAATCTTGGATTACAAGAATTTCATGCATTCTATGAGCCACATAGTGACTATGAAACTCAACAAAGATAAGAGCTCTAAGACCACATGGCAAAAGAGAAGGCCCATCGTAGCTTTTTATCTAACCACTTAGATGTTGAGAAAATTGGAAAAGCAGACATAAAAAATAAAGGGTAAATCTATCATGAAGCTCCATGGTTAAAGACCCTTAATCCAAATGCAGCCAAAACTCATGAGGATGATCTCCTCCAAATGTTTTAGCATCTTCATTTGTCACAATCATCTGATGATGATAATGCCCCTTTTTCCAACTAGGGTGATTGTCACAGGCTTAATGAAGTTGTCTACATCTCACAAAAGCATGTTTGTGATAGTATGATTAAATGAATCAACATGATTGATGTCCTAACATACATAGAGTATCCCAGTGATGATTCCCAACTTTACAAGTAGACATTTCATAATGCTTGCTATATGCAAGGGATCATTAGTAATTAACAAAAGTTGTGGTTATTTCCCCACACCTTCATCAAGAAAGTAGAAACTTGGTACAAATCCTTTCTAGCTAAATTAATTCAAAGATGAGTAGATATGGTTAAAATGTTTTACACAAAATTTCAAACCTCTACCTACATTTCTAACATTCAGAAGAAGATGACCAGATGGAGCCAAAGAACCCATGAATCACTAGAAATTATCATGGAAAGATACCTAAAAACTATTCATTACTATTCAAACCATCATTTTAATCAAAGAAAGTTGATACATATCATGGAAGGTTTGACATAAGAAACAAGAAAGTGAGTGGATATGTATGCAATGGGCTAGGTACATAAAAATCCTATGGTTCAAATCAAAGTTCTCCTTAATACCATAGTTAACATGAAAGATGAAGCACAAAAATGATAGTTAATGGACAAGTACAATCATGATCCCATGTGTAGAAAAGATGTTCATATCATTGAAGATATAGCTAAGCTTCATACTACTATTGAGATCTTGGAGCAAGATCAAGTTAGAACCAACAAGACCTTAATAGTCTTGGTTCACTAGGTGTACCAAGTTTGAGACACAATGGATGAAACACCAATAGCTACCCTTAAGGACATTGAGGATAAGATGGTCAAAGTTGTAGCTAAAGTAACTGTACCACCTATTGACCTTTAGGTATGTTAAAACCTTAAGGAAAATGGAGAAAATAGAATGTTATGGATGTGATGTTTTTATAGGCATAAATCAGGAATGAAAGAGTTTTCATAGTGGGGACAACAAGTAATCAAGGAGAATAAGATGAACATGAAGACTAAAGCAAAATGAAGAAGATCCTAAGATTGGGGATGAGCCAAATCAATGAAAGGAAGCCTTGGGAAGCAAAGCCCAAAAGCTGACAAGACGTCTCCTAGAAGTAGAAGATGTCTTAGCTAAAGTGATGAATACCCAAAGAAGTTGTCTTTCAAAAAAAGAGACATCTCCTATCAAGAGAAGACACCCTCATGAAGACATCTCCTTAGAGACATCTCCTGTGAATTAGAGTCTATGCAGTGAGATGTCTCAATCTTGAAGAATATGTCTCCCTTAGCCATTAGATAGCCATTACACAAATTCCAACATAATTTCGAAAACATCAAGGCTATAATAAGACTTCATTCTCTTGGGCAAAATGCAAGTTCTTGAGCAAGCAAGTGTCAACATCAAGGAATCATTGTGTACATTATTTTATTCTATGTGTGTACCTCATTGTATCATCATTTGTACTATAGTAGTAATTAATTGTATTGTACCTCAACGTACAAGGTCCTGCAAATTAGTTGTATTCTTTCCTTGTAATTTTGTCTCTCTTTTTGTTGTGAAAAGGCATCATCTTAAGCTTGTTGGGATCCTATGGGATTGAGGGTTGGTGTAGCATCACAACACTCCAAAGTGAAGCTTAAGTTGTAAAGGTTATGGGATCCTGGAAATCACATTCTAAGCTTGTTGGGATCTTGCAGGGTTGAGTGGATTCATGGCAATGAGTCACTCACAAGCAAAACTTAGAGCTGTATAGGATGTGGTATCCTTCAAATCACATTTTCAGAGAAACAAAATCTGGAGGTATGTAAGTGAACTACCCTCTGAGTGTGGAGTACCCAAGTTGGGAAACCATGTAATTTTTGGTGTGGTATTTGTGGCTATAAATTTTGATGTGGGAAACTTATTCATCCCTCCCTTTCTAATTTCTATGATCCTCACCACCCAGACATAGAAAGAAGTATGATGACAAGTATAAGAGAAGATTTAGATGAGACTTTATCATCTCTTAGTAATGAGGGTCCCTATGTGTATTACATGGATCCTCATGACTTTTAGTGTTGCCTAGTCATGGCCCACATATTTGGTAAAATGGAACAAGTTGGGATGCCCTTGAATCCTTGGTTTGTTAAGAGAAAAACAAAGAGGACTTTCTACTTAGGCCAACTATACTATTCTAGAGGTGTGTACCCACAACTCATGCAACAATACCAATCATGGAAAACTTCAAATCCTTTGGATATTGCTCCATGAAGTTTTCCAACTCTGATGTAGTAGTAATAAATGACCTTTGCTTCTAATCCCTACTCTCAAGATGCCCAATTCTGTACTTATTCATTTTCACAAATGACACCTTAGTAGTACCAACTTGTGTTAAGAAATCCCATCTTACAAGCTCCCCACTAGTATCACTAATAAATTCTACTTCTTGGCCTCATGCACAATGGAATTCCCACACAACCACAATCATAGCAAACCAAATTTTGTGATATTTACTATGATGCTAATCCTATTTCTATGTACGTAACAAGGTAATATTACTAGTCTCTTGTTGATTTAATTATGAGGATAAATTTAAGATTTCATGATAGAAACTTTTACCGTAAGCGTACATGTGAACATCATGGGACTGGGTCCACTCCATCTTCTTCATCTTGTAGAGAGGACAATACTTAAAGAAGAATAAGAGTCCACATTAAGGAGATCCCAATACCATTCCTTGAACACTACTAAAATAAAATGTCTACTTTAGAAAAAAGTACTTTAATAATATCTGGTAAGTCAAACATGATGGCGCTAAATGACAATATTATTGTGACTATTACCATATCTAAGGCAGCCATGCAAACTATAAAAGAATGTCATCTACCTAAAAAGAATCAAATTCTAGTAGTCTCATGATGGCGATTCATATCGATGAAAACGATCATCGCTTGGTTCTTTGTGACTCTAATTTAGGGATCAACATCATTTCATTGCAGCAATACCTTGCTTGAAGTCTATATTATCTCAAGAGTACTAACATCAGGTTGGAGCCAATAGACCAATCCTACACATATCCTATGGAATAGGTGAATGATGTGATGATAACATTAGTAGGATGGTCATAACATGTAGACTTCTTAATGATTAAATCAAAGAATAAGGTAGAAGATAGATTTCTTGCCATTGTAGAAAGCGCCTAGCTAAGCACCATTGATGCCAAGTTAGGCTTTCAAGATCTTCATCTTGAAATCAATAGGAAGAATGTAACTGGGAAGATACATTACAAGTGGATCTCATGCAAACCTTTCTAGTCATGTGGCAAGCATGGCTGCAACTATTATGTCATAGAATGTCTTTATGTCATCAAAGACATTAATTGTAACAACGTTGCCCTAACATTGCCCGGCACCCCAAGGAATTCACAAAGATCCAATGGATCTGGGGTAGAAGACCTGGGGAATACACCTCAAACAAGCAAGCATCTCACGAGTGAGTGCAAGCAGAAGCACAGCTTCTTAACGTACACGACCATGCACTTCATTAAAGGTAACTAAACTACAAAACGAGGACCAAGCAAAAAAGCACACACACAACCTTGTAGACCACATCGATGGAAGGGGAGACGATGCACCTACAAGGGAAGGTGCCTCACCCCCAGATCCCTCATGAGTTGGTACAAGGTGTGGCCTGGCACCGCACCAAAACTATCCAGTCTTGGCTACCTACATATCTATGACCACCGTAGAATCAGGGCCATGTAGTTCTCCGTGAAGAAGAGGGGAATGAAGAGGACTTAGAAGAGAGTTGCAATAGGAGGGTGTCCTGTTGCTAGCTTGGTACCACCAAGCCGGGGTGGATTTTGTAACACTTGAGAGCCACCCAAGGGTGCCTTAGAGTGTTTCATGACCCCCGAACCATGGGGAGNTGGATTTTGTAACACTTGAGAGCCACCCAAGGGTGCCTCAGAGTGTTTCATGACCCCCAAACCATGGGGAGAGCCCAAGAGAACCACTATTCTGGGACNGGAACTCCGTCAATTCCGGGGATCCATCAACTCCTTAGACGCCAGGCTTGAAGGAAGGTACCAACCCCAACACCTGATATGTCCTTCCATCCAATGCCTTGCATGAAACGCAAGGGCAGTTGGAGGAAGCCCAAGACTTCCTTTCTCTATACAAGAGGGAGAGTCCAACCCAAAGGTCCAACGTCCCTAAGGCATCCCCTAGATCCGTCCCTTCTAAGGGTCTAGAGACATATCTTCTTACGTAAACCCATACTTATGCAAGAAGACAACTCCTCTTCCACAAGTCCTGTCGAGTTCCTCTGTGAATGGCATCTCAGCACCCATTGATTTTTTTGAGGGCTCACCAGGGCCACTACCCATGGTGAGGGACTTGGGAACATCACACTGAGAGGGAGGACATGCTCCTAAGAGCCATGTCTCTGCAAGCAACTCATGCTTGCCAGAACTCCATGTTCTTCTACTCGCATCGAGACCCATGGGGTCTCACCAGTGCAACCATCTAAGCACTGATTCCACATGCATCGGTACCATGCGCATTCTATTTCTCTCATCATGTTTATTCAAGCTAGTATGAAGGGCATCAAGCATGTTCACCCTTACAAACAAGGTACAAGAACAGATCCTTGAGCTTGACCTTGCCGTTTGCAGACACCAACATCGCATGCCTCAATTCATCATTCATCATTCCATAGTATTCAAATGAGAGAGAAGATCCAAAAATCTGTTTGGAAACTTCTCCAAGAGGCTAACATACAACAAGCCCCAACTATCAACAACACCTCTTGTGATTGTCCAACATCGAGAATGCCTACTCGAATGTTAGAACAAGGGAGGGTCAGTTGGGCAGTCAACCCCATGACAATCCTCCATCACCTATCTCATATCAGCCATAAACACACCATAGAATGCAACCATAATATCTCGTTCATGGAGAAGGATCACCCACAGCTGCCACATGCAAGCTATCCATCAACTCCAAGTTATGGGACAAGCACCATTTTCTGAACACAAGGCCCAGGAACAAATATAGAGTCACCTCAGAGAGTAACCAGATCATGAATTCTCCAAGGAACATCAACATTCTCAGAATTTGCATTTCCCCACTATATCAAGAACGACTGCCAGTCTCACGATCAACACCTTTCAATAGATTCTGCACTTGCAGGAAGGATCCTCTTTGGGAGGTTTCTTCCATAGGTAAGTATAGCAGCCCAGCTACACCTTACCCATCATACACGCCCAAGTAGTCAATATATCCAATAGAACCATATCATGGAACTGTCACTAGCTGAGGGAAGACATGGGTTCACAAGTCTTACCCAGATTCAATTTTCACCTTGAGAACAACTCGAGACACCAAGCATTTTTGTTTCATCTTGGGAGATCTGGGTTTTGTTTCATACATCCCAATCAAGCCCATTTACATCAATGTGTGGTGGACAAGGCTGCACCACTACCTATTGTCATTCAACCCAAACAATAGACACGAGTCAACAACACATCTTGTCCATAGGAGGACCAGTTCCTCAAGATAGTTTTACATAGAATGGGCTTTCATCAACATCATTTACAACTCAAACACAAAACGATTTATCCCCGAAGGGTTTACAATAAGGATGGTCTACTAGAGAATCCCAACAAGGAAGTTCCTCTGAAGACCCCAAAACTAAGAGTACACAATATCATGCCTTGCTGACACAAAGAGCAGTATGTACCTTTAATTTACATCAACAACACGACCTCATAGAGGAGGTTTCATGAATTTCACTAGGGTAACAACATTTTGTCTATGAGAACAAGCCCCACGAGTTCACAAACATGGGACCATAGCTAGGAACAAGTCCCAAACATCAACTGCTTCTAGGTCCCAAATAGGAGACAACCGTCTCAATAATACCACCTGCTTTATTATTTCAGGAACTGAAGAGGGCATCCATTGAAATGGAGAATGATCCCTCATGATCAACTCTGCTATCCCACCAGGGAGGAGAGAACACCAACATGAATTAACATCACACTAGAGACATGGGACAATACATCAAGGAGGGACTGTGTGATACATCAGTGTACATAAGGGACAAGTACATGGGAAAATTCAACAAGACACCATAGCCTATTAGGCACAATGAGTCCCCAATCATAGAATCCCACCATAGACAACAAACACACCAATAATTCCCAATCTATGAGAGCGCATCATAGCTCTGCAAAGAACCAAAAGCAATTAGTCACGAGAGCCTACCAACATGCACAAATCATTAGAAACCCCCAATCATGAGAGCATCGTCTCAAGTGTTTTGGGGCACATTCAAGCCTACCAAGCAAGGCCACCAAGAGAAATCACAATTTCTGTATCTGTAACGTCATTTATTCAAGGATGGACCACCATCCCAACATTTGGATAACTACTCCACGATCACATCCAACATGGAAGAGAGTCTAGGTGCCAATACCCAGAACTCGACTCAAATCCCCCACTAAACATCATATTGATCTGAATTTCATTCACCATCGATCATCTATGGACAAGATCTTTACTAGTCCAAAAACACAAGAAAATGTGTTCCCAAGATTTGTCCTGTCTCAAGGACGTTCACCAAGCATACACCATCCAGGCATGCCAACATCATCAAGAACACATGGCACCAATTCAAGAGCATAATGGGCAAGGACATGCCCTGGTCCGTTCATTACAACACCATATCACAACTGAAGCATTTCTCATGAGGTTTTCAGCAGAAGTATACACCAAGGCACAAAGGCCATTTACAACATATAGCATGGGCACTTTAAAACAAGCACCAGGAAAACACATTACATCAAGCTTGGCCTTGTCACAGTGTGTGGAATAGGCCTACAACCAGGAGACAACTGAGTCACCTAGGCAATACATCCATCACTTGTGTGTGCATACAACCAAATCGAGAATATCACAAGGATACCTTTCACACAACCAAGGATCGGATTACATTCATATATGGGAACATACATGGTATTTGGGAATGCTAGCCAAGCCTAAAAGGTTGTAGGACAAACTACCCAAACCCTTCCTAGGCTGGAAGATTTAGGCCACCAAGAGCATACGAAGAAAGAACCATGCTGTTTTGAGAAAAACCTGTCTCTGTCATGAAGCATAAACGATCATCTGTCATTGCACCACCGTCTCAAAAGATACATGATCTACCGTCACACTGAACCAACTGCACAGGCAACCTCGAACAAAAACGATTCGAGACACGAACGCAACGATTGAATAACAAAACACACCAACTGAGTATCCATCATCTTGCCATAGTGGGACCTCATTGCATTGGCCACTCTAGGGCCATCAGTATCTGACATGGCCAAGGATACCATTTCATGCCATCTGCTAGCCCAATATCTGTAGGGTTTAGGATAGATCACCATCCTCTGTTAGTGCTCCCCCAACACAGAGAGGCAAACAAATCATAATGTACCTGCTGATCCATCATAGCCAAGGTACTGATAAATCCGCAACCCAATGTTGGGATTCTGAGACCAAATAATCAGTTCATGAAGGTCTCAGGAGCACATATCTTCCCCATAGACATAGTGCTCACAGAATCAATTGAGGTTACCACTAGCTGCTTCTTTGTTCTTGTGCTACCTGCAAACACTGAGACACAAGCTTAGAACATAGAAGTTAGCAGGAACATGGTTAGCACATCAGCCTCATTCACAACCATCAAGCATGATCATATAACAAAGTCATATCACTCTTGCACATCATAAAATTCAAGACCTCAACAACATGCATAGAGATCAATCATAAAAAACATTGATGGAGGAATCCGATCCCCACTCAAACAAACGATTTCATCATGAGACACACCAAGAGAGAGATAGCACACTCTCAGAATTTCAAGATTCATACACAACAATCATTCCCAGCAACTAACACTGGCCTCAACCAGGACCAAAATTTCAACACACTCGTATGAGTCATGGGCAATAGACAATCATCAACTCAACCCAAAATAATGAGGAAGACCAAGGTCTATCCAACAAGAAGTCTGCATCAAACCAATTCTCGCAACAATGAGCAACATCATGAAGGATGCGTTCACAAGAAGACTCATCAAAAGAGGTGTGATCTCAACAAGAACCAACAATCGGATGACCCACACCAGTAGTCTTCAAATTAGAATGACCAAGAATGTCACCAATCAAAATAGTGATGCCACAAGCAACACCACCAGCTCAACAAGGAGCACAACTCACAAGGATCAACAATAAGGGCAATCATGCCTCATGCACAATACGTTGTCAAACAAGACAACAACCATTTGGCTTTGGGATGACATAAACAACCATTGCATCCTCAACGTTTCCAACAATAAGTCATCATACCATGTAAAACATTAAGCCTTGCGTTACGAACGATAGACACGACCAAGATAACACACATACAGAATTTGAAAACGCAACCAAGAAGACACGCATACAAAAATAGACAAACATACAATCGCAAACACGAATGTACGAAGTCTACTGGAAATGGTCTTAGTCCACCCAGAACAAGGCTCACCAAGAGCACATATCCAAAAGACCTCCATCCTGAGGTACCTGGGAACCATCTTGTCCCCATTTGTATTTTCCCATACTCACTGTATCTAGGGTGAGTGGGAGTGCCAAGGATATCATATCCTGCACGATTCAACAAATGCCATCTTGAAACATGTCATCTGGGTGGAAATCGAAGCGGAGACTCGGTCCAATTCATCCCAGATGAATCACTGGAGACCTGAGATGGGAGTTCCTTGAGCAACAAAATTACTAAGTTGCCAATAGAACTCCTCTCAACCATATCGTATACAATCACAACTAGTCCGACCACAAGTAAACAAGTGGAGGACATCACCAAAACGCCATCATTTCTCTAGACCAAGATGGGCTAAGGCCTCAACAACTATCTTGATATGATCCCATAACGTTTGGTTTGCTAAAGGGAGCTTTAGCATAAGGCCACCCTCCAAGGCAGTGGTTAGCAGAAGTTGAGAATGGTGAAAACAGAAACCTCAGAAATCACAAACCCTGATACCCACTTAGCAAGAAACTTTTACCAATAACTGAAACTGTACAACTCCGATACCATCTGTAACAACGTTGCCCCGATGTTGCTTGGCACCCCAAGGAATTCACAAAGATCCAATGGATCTGGGGTAGAACACCTGGGGAATACGCCTCAAACAAGCAAGCATCTCATGAGTGAGTGCAAGCAGAAGCACAGCTTCTTAACGTACATGACCATGCACCTCATTAAGGGTAACTGAACTACAAAATGAGGACCAAGCAAACAAGCACACACACAACCTTGTAGACCACATTGATGGAAGGGAAGACAATGCACCTACAAGGGAAGGTGCCTCACCCCCAGATCCCTCACAAGCTGGTACAAGGTGTGGCCTGGCACTGCACCAAAACTATCCAATCTTGGCTGCCTACATATCTACGACCATCGTAGAATCAGGGCCATGTAGTTCTCCGCGAAGAAGAGGGGAATGAAGAGGACTTAGAAGAGAGTTGCAACAGGAGGGTGTCCTGTTGCTACCTTGGTACCACCAAGTCGAGGTGGGTTTTGTAACACTTGAGAGCCACCCAAGGGTTCCTCAGAGTGTTCCATGGCCCTCGAACCATGGGGAGAGCCCAAGAGAACCACCATTTTGGGACATCTCTCACATTAATAGTCTTGAAGAACATCTAGTCCATGAAGCCATAAATTAGGTCTTTAAAAGATCAATTTATCCTCTTATCTTATTTGATGTCAAATCATGTGATTTTAAAAGCAAAGTATATAATTAAGGTTATTTTGATGCTTGTATTATGATGTTGAATTTTAAGGCACTTCTAATTTATTCTAGAATGTTCCACCATCACCATTTGAATGCAAGCCACTCCAAGAAGGCTTGAAGTATCTATTATTTATCGATGGTTATCTTATAATTATGAATTCCTTCTTGACAATAATCCATAAGGTCAAGCCAGAAAAGGTAGTTGCAAAGTGAAGAAAAGTCTTTACTTACTTCCATGATGAACTAGCAAGAATTAACTCCTCTATTTATAACTATCATATATACATGGATCCAAGTATCAAACCTTGGCAAATACTTCAATGATGGCTCAATTAATTCTAATATGTGGGACATGGTAAAAGAATTATTTGTCTCCTATATGCTAATTTCATTACTCTTATTTTTGATAGTGAGTGGATTAGTTCGATTATAGTTACATCAAAGAAGGGCAATGAATGAAGAGTTTGTATTAACTAAAGGTTGCTAAATATTTCCACCTTTAAGGACCATTTTCAATTACCATTTTTGGATCAAGTATTTGATAACATCTCTAGCTAGGAGTATTATACCTTTCTCAATGGGTACTTGGGTTAAAATCAAATCAACATTTCACTAGAGGATCAGACAAAGTTACCTTCATCCATTCATGAAGAACCTTTGCCTTCAAGCACATGCCCTTTAGATTATGCAATGCACTAACTACATTTCAACAGTTGGTTATGTCCATGTTCCAAGATTACATTGGCAAGAATGTGGAAGTCTTCATGGATGACTTTTCCATGTATGAGAAAACATTTCAAGAAGTCTTGGACCTACTCAAAGTAGTTCTACATCATTAGTACTGGGTGAACTTGAAGCTAAACTAGAAGAAAAGCTAATTGATGAGGAATAAAGGCATTAACCTTTGTAACAAGGTTTTCAAAAAAGGAATTGAAGTAGATCTACATCATCAAAAACATGATGCAAATTCCCACAAGGGTCAAAGAGATGCAATTTTTCATTGGCCATAGAGGCTATTATTGTAGATTTATTGAATATTATTCTAGAATAACCAAGGAATTATTTGAACTCACAAAGAAAGATTGTCCATTCTTATGTACCAAAGAATGTGAAAACTCTTTCTAATGTATGAAGAAAAGATTAATACATACTCTAGTATTGTAAAGACCTAACTAGACTCAACCTTTTCATATAATGACAAATGCTTCTAATTTTCCATTGGGGTGTTGTCCTAATGTAATTTGATAAGAATAGAAGATTCTACTACATCCATTGTGGTAGTCAAAGCATTGTAGAGCCTCCATTACACTACATCACCATCAACAACAAGTTCATGGCCATTGATTTTACACAACAAAAGTTCAAGCTTTATGTTCTTAGATGCAAAATCTCTATCTACACTAATCATAGCACCATTCATTTCCTTATTAATAAACTAGATGTTAGTCCCTATGAGATTCAATGATTGGTTTTTTGTATAAATTTGATCTTTACATGATTAATCACATAAGAGATAAGAATGCAATGATAGATCATATGTCATGATTGAAAATTGATAATAAAGAAGAAGGTGTGATTATTGATGAATTTTCAAATGACCATATTTGTAAGGTTATTTTTAACTTAAAGAAAGAATGTGAATGCCCATGGTTTGTGGACATTCTCAACTATCTGATGGCCCAAAATATTCCTCCTAGGTGAGATAGCTAAAAGATCTAACTATTCCAATGCCAAGTAAAGACTTACTTGCTTATCAAAGAACATCTTAAGAAGAGATGCCTTAACGACCTTGTAAGATGGTGTATTTTGAAAGAAAGCCAAGGTGCAATCTTGGCTCATGCGTACCATGGTGTGTGTTGTGGTCACTACACTAAAAGAGAACTACAATGAACTTGGTGCTTGTAGGTTATTTTTGATGATTCTCAATACTTTGTTCATTTTTGTAACAAGTGTCAATGTGAGGAAGCTATGTATTCACATATGGAGAAACCACAACAATGGATCAAATCACTAGAACTATTTGATGTATGAAGGATTAACTTCATTAGCCCTATCTCTCCAACCTCTAATGGAAAAACATATATTATTCTAAGTATAGATTATTGCCAAAGTGGGCAAAATTTGATGCTATTAAGGATTGTTTATCTACTACTACAGTGTATTTCCTTCAAAATAATGTGCTCCATAGATTCAGTATTCCTCAAATCTTAATCTCTAATGATAATACACACTTTACTAATAAGGTTTTGAAGAATTTATTAGAATCTTATGAAGTTAATCATAAATTAACTTCCCCTTGTCATTTTCAAGCCATTGGCCAAGCAAAGGCTACTAGCCATGAAATTGGTAGGATACTCATGAAAATGATTAGCAAGTACAAAAGAGATTGGACCAATAAGCTTAATGATGCCCTTTGGGCCTATAGAATGAGCTAGAAAAATTCTGTTAGTTACACATTGTTCAAGCTAATCTATAAATAGGTTCCAAAACTATTTATTGATCTTGTAATAAAAAATTTGGGCAATTTTGTAGATTTTGATATGACCTTAGATTCTACACAAAAAGAGAGATTGATTAACCTCAATTCTCTCAATAAGAATTTCAAACTAGCTTTTATGAGTAATGAGTTAGAACATTCCTACAACATGGCTTGCCACAATGTTCACGCAAGAGTGTGTGATTTCAAACTTGGCAATAAGGTCATCTATTTTAATCTATTACACTTGGTCCATTTGGGTAAATCTGAATTTCAATTGAAAGGAACATACATCATCCACACCAGTTACTAGACTAATGCAACACATATCTATTATTCAAATTAGCTAAATATGATTTTTTCCACTAATGGGCAATACCTGAAGAGTTACAAAGAATAACTTTCCCCTTTGATATGACATGATAATCAATCTTGTATTTTACAATCAAAGGTCTATTAGGTGATAAACATGGATTAGTTATGGTAAAAAATCCTCCATTGCATGTTAAGTTTTCTTTTATTTCCACTATTTTGATTATGTGCTTTAATAAAGTTAGTATATTTAATTAGTACTTTTTACATGTTTAAGCTTAATAATTTGTCATTCATGATCTTTTCTTTTTCTTAATTATGTGTGAGTGTGTTTATATATGTGTGTGGGAAAACCAATTAATGCACTTTATGAATGCTCATCCAATAAGCCAATGGTGAATGCATGAGTTAAAGATGCAATGATGAAGCAAGAGTGCCAAACGGTTCCAAAGTGGAGCCTTGATCAACAAAATGACCACACACAAAAATTTATCCATCCACATTTTCTTTTACACATCAATGGTGGACTAGGCTCGAATTCAACAAGAAGCAATGACACACATGGTGAGGTGTTAAAACTAATGCTACTATAACCGTGGGCAAATGATGGATTTATGCATCAGGGTTTGAGCTCTAGAATCCTAGAAGAATTTTTGACCACTAATAAAAAAGGATGTGTCATAAAGAGTCCTTGTGACTATTTACTGGATCTAATTGATGTGATTGGACCAAGGTGCACATGTTGCCCTTCTTGGCCACCCTAGTCAAAAAAAGGTTCATCATCTCATGAACCTATGTATGCCATGTGATGAGGGATGAATTATCATCTTCATGCAAGTCAAAAACTCCAAGTGATGATCTAACATTTCAATCATTCCCATGATTTCCATGCATCATCATAAACCCTCTTCTCATATAAGAAAAGAAAAGATGAGAAAAAATGAATGAATGAAATGAACAAATGAAATGTAAAAAAAATAAAAAAATAAAAAAATAATAATGAAGAGAAGAAGAGGTAATGGAAAGAGCAATGTAACACCCAAATTATCATTCCATATAAATGGGTATTTTTACCATCTCAGATTGATCCTATGATTGCTTACATTAAAATCCAAAGTTGTGGTTAAATTGATATTAATGTAAGCCTTTCTCACGTTCAACCCATGATCTAGATCACTTGAATTCAAAATGTAATAGTCTAGATAATTTTGTAATTCACCCTACCCATGACCATGAAGGCCTAGAGGTCTCTCTCTTAGTGAACTTTTGCAATGTCAAATGTTGCTTTCACATGATTCCTAAATCCATCTACTCCCAAGGATCAAAATTGTAATCATTAATCCAAATAATGACCACAAATATTATCTCTTTGTCATGGCATTATAATCTCTATTGAAATTGAGATTGGTTAGTGTAACTAGAGAAATCAATGATGGGATTTTGGTAAAGTGAAACTTTGGGAGCTTACTGTGCATACATGCATGAATGGAGGAAAACCAAATAGAATATTAACTTCTAGATGTTTTCTGGCATGTTGCTTTGATTCAATTATCCTAATGGTTAGACTGCAAAACTATCAAGATTAGATGACACTGCTATAGGGAAGTGAGGTAATGCACTTGAAAGGAGGACTTGGAAATCTATCCCCATTTGATGAGTGGTGAATATCCCTACGCTCAACCATACAAATCACTAAACATTCAGTGCAATTTAGTCAAATTCTATAGACTTTATGTCTTCTAGTACACTAGCCTCTAGGAAGTGAACTTCCCTTAACAGTCATTCATTGTCTTCCCAATTACACTTGTGATTTGCAAAGGTATAGTTAAGTGTAATCGAGGCATATGATTTTTATTATTTTTATGTTTTATGTTTTGGGTGCTTAAAATAAAGGATGGAAGGAATAAAATAATTTAATTGCTAATTTAATCTAACTAAGTACACCTACCTAATCCTAACATAAGTATCCATTCTCACTTGTCATACACATCCTAAACACATTTAGTGCTACTAGTACCAAACATTAAGTGTTGCTGGGATTACCAAGCACCAAGCATATGCTCAAAGTAGTTGTACTTATGTGCTTAATTAATCGCTACTTAATATAGCTTAGTTTAGCTTAGTTTGGCCTAATTAATTATTTATTTACTTAAGGCATTAAAGGAAATGGCATAGAACATTAAATGCATAAATAAAAAATTAATCTATTTCAAAGTTCTATAAGGTTTATCAAAATGCTTGTCTTTATTGCTGCACACCCTGTTGTGATCAGATACAACAATGCTTGAATAAAGATCTATGCACTCTTGACTCCTACTACAAACACTTAGAAAAATATTTTAACTTTCAAATAACAAAACTGCAAAAGCTTTGCTACAACTATGATAAGACATGCCATAAAAATAGTGGGTGAGCATGTATTTATTGGTGAAAATAGACACTACATTAAAAAGGTCACATTAATGCATCAAATCATGCATTGACAGGGCCTAGTCAATGAGCCCTGGTCAACATGGCCCAGTTGACATAACCAATCTTTGATTCATCATACCCCCACAACTAAATAAAAACTCATCCTTGAGTTATTTAAAAATTTGAAAAGGTATGGAATTATTGACTGATGAGAGTCATACAACAAACATAAAAAAACACTAAGTGCCCAAGTGTACACATATATAATCATTATGAAATTTTTTGGTATTCAGGACTACAAAATTGAACACTAAGATGAAATTTGACAAACACATTCTCCTCTAATGGCATGAAGACAATGGAGAAGATTAAATGGTCCCAAGTGGTGGAGGCTTTTAAGGTTTTAAAAGACCTTCTCTTGCTTTGGGCGCACGTAGTGGTTGACGTTGTTGTAGTTGTCCTACTACTACTACAACTTTCAATGAAAGACAGAAAGCATCCAACAATGCTTTCATCTTCTCCTCCTTACTCTTGCAATCATGCAGAGTCCACACAGCTTCACCAATGTGGGCTGGAATGGGCACATCCCAAGGATATGTCCTAGTTGCATTTTGCAATTCCTAGTAGTCATTCATTCTTTTGGCCAGGTTCTCAACAGTTGATCTTCAATCAATGAATCTTGCCTTGAGAACTTTGAGTTTAGTGTTTGCAATCTAAATTTTTTGCTTGGTCTCCTTGTGATGCTTGAACTTTGTCTCATCCAACAAGTACAAATTGGCCACCTGCTTCTCTAACTCTGACCACATCTGTCTGGTAGTCAACATTGTTAGGTTTGCATATCTCAGATTGGCAAGCTCCATGTATTCAGTCATCTCTTCAATCTGCAACTCCTTCATGTAGATTTCTACTTTGTTGTAGGCACCTATCCCATCAATGATAGGTTTCCCTACTTCTTTTCCTTGTTAAAGTTGCTAGAGGATCTCACTGAATTTTTCCTTAGTCATCTGGATGTGTCTTTCATTAACTTCTTTCTGTAGGCCAACTTGATCTCTATAATGATTCTTAACTCTCTCAAATTTAAGAGCCTCATTCTTCCAAGTAGCTATCTCGATTGTAGATTTTTGGTGTAAGGCATGAACTTCCTCCATAGAAAGATTTCTATTCTCTACTATCAATCTCCTAAACACAGTGTTCACTTTGGCTAGCTACTCCTGTTGTTGATGGATGAATTCTTACATTTGTTGTTTCTGCCCATTAACTTTCCGTAGACGATGATTTTCTATGATCAACATCTATTCTCTTAGCACATTTGGACCAATTCCTTCTAAACTAAATATGTTTTGGCCTCAACCATTGACTGGTCAAATATGGTCATCACCATCCTTGCCTCAACCTGTTTAAGCCTATTTTAAAGCTTCTTAAAAAGCTTCATCTCTTGTAAGTGCAAGGCTAAGGAGCACAAGATCAGTAAGATGGGCTCTTAATTCAGCAACCTCCATGACAAAGTGTTTGTTTTGTGCTTGAGATATTTCAAATTTCCCTTCTAAAATGATACACTTACCCTTTTCTTCAAGTAGCTCCAATTGGGTAGAGAAGGCTGTCACCTTGCTAGGCTTCACCATCGGATTGAGGTGATAAGCTACTATATTGAAGTATATGTACTCTAAGAGGGTAAGTATGTCAAACCCCTTATGGTTAACCCCATAACACCACTGGGTCCACTCCATTTTTGCCTTAGGGTCTATTTGCATTAATATTTTTGCCAAATGGGTGCTAGAACCAAGTAGGCCAAGAGTAAGATATCTAAATGTCCTTGATTCTCACAATGGCTCCTACCTTCTTATTGTTCTAGAAAAGATATGTCTCTCCCATGTACCACTTCCCATTGGTAGTGATGAATGACCACATGGAAGAGCTTTGCAATTGTGTCTTAACTTTTGGTGGAGCATGTTCCAAGAATGGTCCAAAGTTCAATCCTTAGAGAACTAAGTGTTGGACATCACAAAGCTTGATCGTAATTAGGCATTTTTGTGTCAAAGTAACTTCAAATCTTGGTACAAGCCCTGATGCCTCTCCTCTTTTGGATTGTTCAATCACAACATCTTCTTTAGGAATATGTTGAAAAATTCCACTTCGAGCTCTTCTCGAATATGTCCCATTACATGAGTTTCTACTACCTACTCCTAGGCTTGTTCTTCCTGGCCCCTTCTAGTTCTAGGTCGTTTGTCCTTTGGTTGTCATAGTCCTCCTTCCTATAGGGGTTTTGGTCTTGGTGCCATCTGTAATCACAACGTGACCAAATATTAGCATTTAATGTGTAACTTTGAAACATTGGAAATACCTTATCTCTTGGGGTGGTTACACTTGGCTAAGTTGTAATCATGAACTAGTTGATTATTTTAATGTTAATAAATAATTTTATGTTTATCAGAGTTTGATGGAAGGGTTAAACTCTCAAATTTTTATTGTTTAATGTTATTCTATTTGTTAACCATTTAGGGAAATTAAAAAAATTTTGAAAAATTCTCACTGAAAACCTTAAGATTTATCGGCCCCACGACTAAGAGCTTACCTCTACTAGCTACAAGATCAAAGAACGGAGTGATTTGGACAAACCATGTGAAAATCATGGGCTTTAGAAGGTTTTGGACTCTAAACAATTGCAAAAACTCCCTTATTGTTGTGAAGAAAATGACAAAAAATTTCAAAGTATTGGGTGGTATTTATAGAATTTTTGGGCTATGTCAATGGGGCCTAGTTGACGAGGCTAAGTCGATGTGGCTATTGACCACCATTGACTTTGTCAAAAGTAATGAAAAACAAGGAGTTTTTGAACAAAATTTGGCTCAAATGAAAGCCTAGAAAGCCACGAACATAATAAAAATATTAGAATAGGATGTTAAAATTCCAAAAATGGAGAAATTATTTGAGAATAAGATTTTATGAAGAAGAATGCCTTAAGGAGCACACAGTTGGATGCACGTTAGGGCGCACAAAAGATTTTGATTATGACAACGTATAAAGGTAAGAAACTTAACTGACCAAACCACGAGATATGTAAGTGGGTCCTCCCCATATTGGCACATGCCTTTTTCTCCCTTGCATAACCTCAACTAAGGAGTCAGTGGGCTCCATAGTTGATTAATGGTTACAAAAAGTTAAGGACCAACTCAAAGAATCTATTAAGGAATTTTAACACATCAAACTAAGACATGAAACAAAAACATGAAAATTGGTAGTGAGGTGAGTTATGGAGGGCATTGATGGATGTTATAAAGAATGGAATGGATGTCTCAATCATGGTCACATGAAGTCCCTTATGAGTTCATGGTTAAACAACCCGATAATGTCCAACCTTACTATAGACCAAAACCAACCACTTTCAATGACTTTGCATCACCATTTTAGGACCAGCCCACCCTCTCGAGACACGAATGCTTCCACAGACAACCACCATTCCTTATTTGAGAAGAAAAGAGAAGCAAGAAGTGAGAAAGGGCCTTAGTTAGAGGGAACCTTCAAGCATGGGTAACATGTCTTTCTAATCCCATAATCAGTGCTTATAGTCCATTTAGTTTATCTAAGGGATGTGCTTTGAACTTCCATAATTATATATATATATGTTTTTGTTTTGTTTTATTTTTCTTTTTAAATTTTTGGATAAGAACCACACCATGCAAAGACTTATTCAACTTCTTGTTATTGGCCGACATGGAACAATAAGAAATCCACAACAAACACACTTGCATTCAATATGGTAAAGAGGTACAAAGAGTACTGAATCCCCTTGAAGCCACACCCTTTTCAAACCTTTAAATCTTTTCCAAGCTTTGGAAACTACCAAGGTCACAATTCATTAAACTTTTATTAATGAAAAAGGAATCTCATGTTTCCAAAACAAGGAAAATTATAAAGTTGTGGATGGGCAGATGACATACTCACTACCTGTTTCATGAAAATAAAAACCTATCTTAGTTATCAGTCATCAAAATTCAAGAATAGAAACAAGACCTTAGGAATCAAAAACATTAAATACAAAACACCATTAACAACAACTACAGAATCACTGTGTCCTATTGGCAATAAAGCTCTTTTTATTAGAAGACAACAAAAAATTCACACCAAAATAAAGAAAAAATATTTAAAAAATTGTAAAATATTCAAGAAAGATAAAATGTATACCAATATTGGAAAATAAAAATTTGGAAAAATACCAAAGTGTAAAACAAAAAATTAGGAAAAACTAAGGAGCCACTATAATGGTAAGTGTGGATGACCATCTTCCCCATGACTGAGTTGAAAGGAGAAATTTGAAAGATTGAGCAAGGTTGTCCATCTGTTGAAACATTGCTTCCACTAGCTTGCATGGGTTCATGGAAAGGTTTGACTTGCGTGTTGACTAACTACCTTTTGTTCGAGTTCTCGGGTTTGTAAATTAACATGGCCCCAGAAGGAAAATTTTTATGAGTGATGTAAGGCCCTTTCCACAACATTTGGAATTTAGTTTGTTGAGGTACATGTGTAAGGTTCTAGTAGAGAACTTTATCTTCCAGTTGAAATTTTACTTTTTGTATTTTAAAGTCATGGTGCTTTTTGTTGAATGTCTTGTGCACTTCATTCCAAGATAGGACCACTAATCGATTTTCATCTAGCACATTAAGGTTGATTAATTATTTTCTTTGTGCTAAACTCAAGTCAATATCTAGGTCACATGTTGAAAGTGTATGGAGCTCCATTAAAGAGGAAATGTTGGTAGTTTTCCATACACCAAGTCATAGGGAGAGTAGCCTATAGGGAATTTCCATGTTGAGTGACAAGCCCAAAGGGCATTGTTAAGTTTTGTGCTCCAATCTCTCCTATATTTTCTAATAGCTCTTATTAATATCTTTGTCATCTTCATATAAATAACCTCTGCTTGACCATTAGCTTGGGAGTGATAGGGTGTTGTTAATTTATGTTCAACCCCCAAGTGTTGTATGAGCTTGCAAAAAGTGATGCCTGTGAAATGGGTTCTATTATCAAAGATCAAAGCATGTGACACTCCAAACCTATTTACAACATTTTTTTGTGCAAACTATGCATGACTAAATGATGTATATTCAATAATGGTTGCTACTTCTACTCATTTGGTGTAGTAATCAACAACAACGATTATGTATGCCTATTCATTTGACATGGGTGTGATGGAACACATGAAGTTGATACCCTATATGTTGAAGGGTTCTAGTGGTTGAATCCACTATTGAGGTCCCTTTATTTGTGTGATTATCCCACCATCTCATTGATAGAATTTACAAGAGTAAACAAATTAGTGGGCATCCCTAAAGATGATTGGCTAACAATACCCTACCATCAAGATCTTAATGGCCATTATGAAGCATGTGGCCTGATGAAGAAGTTGTTGCTTCTTCTTGTATTCCAAATCTTGTGGCATCTCTTGAGTGAGAAGATAAGTGAGGATGTCATCATACAATTTTGGTTTTACAAGCACTTGTTCATTTATTGCACCTGTAAAGAGGTGTTCATCAGAAAATTGATCAAAGAGCGAACTCTCCTCTTTGTTATCCAATTGTAACAAAGAAAACTGATCAATGACCACATTCTCATTTCCCTTTTGATCTACCATTATGAGATCAAGCTCCTGCAAGATCACCAATCACTGTACGATACAAGGGCTCATCATTGGCTTGTTCATGAAAAAGTGAATAACACTATGGTCAGTGCACAAACACTTTGTATCCAAGCACATAGTACCTAAAATTTTATAAAGCATACACCACTGCCATTAGTTCTTTATCCATTATGGTGTAATTCAATTGTGCACCCACAATGCTTTAATTTATGTAGTGAATGTAATATAAATGTTTCTTATCATCCAACTATGTAAGAATAGCTCCCAAGACATAATTTGATGTGTCTATCATGATATAAAATGGTCAAGACTAGTCAGGTGCTTATAGAATTGGAGTCTCCACGAGTTTCTACTTGAGGCTTTAGAATGTATTTTTGCATTCATTGGTCTAAACGAATGGAGCATCTTTCTTTGTAAGCTCAACCAACAGTTTTGCGATCTCAGAGAAATTCTCTATAAATCACTGGTGATAGCTAGTGTGCCCAAGGAATGACCAAACATCTTTAACGATTTCCGATTAGCAAGTAATTCCTTAGATGACCCTTATCTTTTTAGGATCCACCTCAATCCTTGCCTGAGAAATTCTATGCCCTAGTACAATGCCATCCTAGACCATTAGATGTCTTTTCTACCAATTGAGCTAAAGATTCATCTCTAGATATCTTTTAAGCACTTGCTCAAGACAGTCCAAGGCTTGCTCAAATGTATCACCATAGGTGCAGAAGTCATGCATGAACACTTCCATCCCACAACCTATTTTTTGCTGAAAAATGCTCAAGAACAAGCATAGAAATGTTGTAGAAGCATTACACAAACCAAATAGCATCTTTCAATATGGAAAAGTTTCCCAAGGACTTGTGAATGTTGTTTTGGCCTGAACCTCTAACATAATCTAGATTTGGTTATAGCCACTATAACCATCTAGAAAAATGTAATAGCAATGCTTAAATATAGTGTCTAACACTTAATTCACAAATGGTAATGGAAAATAATCTTTAAATGTTTCCATATTAAACAGTCGAAAGTTGATGCAAACCTGCCATTTATCCCTTTTCTTTAGGACAATCACAAGTGAACTAACCCACTCACTATTCACAATGGGATAAATAAACCTAGCCTTGAGGAGTTACTCGATTTTCTCTTTGATGATCTGCTTCAATTTAAGATTCAACCATCACTACGACTACTTCTTTGGCTTCATGGCTAAATCAATGTAGATATGATGCTAACATATCCTATGATCAATCCCTATGAGCTCAAGATATGATCAAGCAAACGTTATAAGCCATTTATTGATCACCTTTAATAGCATCTATTTCTATTTTAGAGCAAGATTGACATTCATGATTACCAGCTTTTCATTTGTCAAAAATGCATACTCCATGTTGGTAAGTAGAGTTTTCAACTCTAAGGGATCTTGTTTAAAATGTTCAAGGATTTCCAACTCTCCTCACTTAGTATCATCATTTGCATCATTATCAGAGAGTTGGTAATTGTACTATTCGAAATCATCGGCACAAGGCTGGAATGAAATGGACATAAAGAGATCTACGAAAGATACAATAAGACCCCACCTTCGCGCGAGGGCAAGCTAGAAATAAATGAAGGTAGAGTGCCTTGAATGGTCTGCACACAGATCAAACAAGGACTTCCCCTAGCGTACGTTATTGCGATGTGCTGGGTTATACATAAACAAATGCAAACTAAAACGTAAACAAACGTAAGAAAGGTAAGATGAGAACAAAACGTAAACAAAGGTAACAAAAATTGTAACAAATGTAAACAGCGTAAACAGAGAACAATGGATGGCAAAATTGTAACTATATGTATTGATTGACGATTACAAAAAAAAAGTGCACCGATCAGAACGCAATTGCGGATTGATCGCAAGGTGGACGTTTAGCCCCGACGTGAAGGTTGTACAGACGTTGGGAGATTGCAGATTTCTGGTTGCAGGTGTGCAACGTGACCAAAATTTCCCCAAGTGCTTAGCATGACTAAGTCTGGGTAATGCCCAATGTATGAGATGATGATCATCTGATTCGCCAACCGTATGAATGATCAAACTTCCCAACCCTCTAGATCTTGATGCCCCAAAATTGCCAACCCTCATGAAGTGGAAAAACGGGGTATTTATAGGATTTTTGGGTGTGGGATTCAGATCTGGAGGAAGATCTATGGCTACGGGGTGAGAGAAATGCGGATCAGGTGACAAGTATTTGCGTTTTGACTGGATGCATGACACTTTACAATGTATAGCGTACAACATGACCAATTCTTACGTTGGCATGTGCAATCCATAGCGTAAGAGCTTGATACACTCAAAGAATATGAAATTTAAAAAAGAATGTTATGCTACAATAGAGAATTTGATCTCTGGCCTCTGGATCTATGGTTTGGCATGCTAAATCTAAGCCCACTTTGATGCTGTTTTGGTCATCTTTTGTTTGGTCACGCTGTGCAGCATGACCTCAGCATGACCTAGTTCAAATGACATATTTGAAGCTCAAATCTTGATTTTCTGAAGCCTGAGAGTCAGTACAATTGTTGCCTGTCCCCTGGGGATTGAGTTCATGTTGAAACTGGACCTAAAATTGCTTGATGTACCCGGTTTTTGCTTAGTCACGCTGTGTAGCGTGACCTCATTGTGACCTCAGCATGACCAACTGAAAGTGCCATGTTTGAGGCCCAAATTTTGATTTTCTAGAGCCTGTGAACATGTCCAATTGTTGCCTAGCTCCTAGGAGTTGAATTCATGTCGAAATTCTACCTAGAGGTGCCTGAATTGAGTTGTTCTTGTTTGGTCACGCTGTGCAGCATGACCTCAGTGTAACTAACTGAAAGTGGCTCAAGACATGTGATTCTGAGCTCAAATTTCAAGGTTCCGAAGGCTGGGAGCTGCAGGGGGCATTGGTGAAGCTCATGGAGGGTCCGTGTGCTCGAATCTGGGTTGTTTGGACTTGATTTTGGGGCTCCAGAAGTTGGTCACATTGTACACACGCTGGTCTTACGCTAGGCCACGTGACCATAGCATGACCAAAGTGTATACAGCAAAAACCATGCATTTTGAGCCTAAAACCCTAGATTCTGAATCCTGGGAGTTGGAACAATCGCCTGTGGGCCTCGAGGGGACTTTGCCTATTCAGTTGTGTGTTGTTTCATGTTGTTTTGGAGGCTCTCAAGTTTGGTCACGTTGTACTCATGTTGGGCAACAGCATGACTTAGCTTGAGTATTTTCTAAAAGTGCTAGGCCAAAATTTTGTGGTGTTTTCAGTAATGAACTTTCTCTAATTCATCCATGCTTTCAATGTAGGCACATATCAAACTCTCAACAGGTTTCATGCAAAGTGTACTACTTCCAAGATTAGTTGTCAACCACTATGTACCCTCCTATTTTATGGCTGCTATGTATAGGAACCTCTGGATTTTGGATTCATCTACACATTGTCTACATGCTTTGATGGATGTGCTCTTAACAAACCAAAGTTTTTGCACATAGTTGCACCCAGTATCAATGTACACAATGCATGGAACTCTCTTCTTTTCGATCTTTCCAAATTCATTCTCCTTAGAAATTTCCAAAGAGAGATCCCTAACGCCCTTTCGTACATCAACAATTCTCAACCATGTCCTTCCCATAATAATTTTGAATTCTTCCTTGCAATTGTCAACCTTGATTACCAAAAAGTTAACAAGATAGGACCACCCATAAATAGTGATTACAATGTCCTCCATAAGTCCCAAAGAAATAGTGATTGACTAGTCTACCAAATCGCTCTTCTTAAGAGGTGATAGGTTCTATTCTTTGTACATGTCATGGGAAATTAGATTGACACTAGAACCTAAATAAAAAAGAGCCTCGCATGACTCATGTCCAGCAATCTATAAGTAGATGAGAGGACTTCCATTGTCAGATTGTTTCCTAGAAAAGTTGCCAACCTTGATCCAATTAGATACAACATGGGTTAACATAACTGTGTGGATCTTAGAAGGCATTTTTTTTTTGAAGAGATGTTGAAGAGATGGAGTAGGAGGTAATTGGGTGGAGGGTAGAGGAGCATGTGTTAAAGGATGAGAAGGATGATAAGGATATAGGGTTTTCTATTTAGTAGATAGAGAATGAGTTCTATGATACTTTGGAGGGTAGTAGTGGTGTTAAAAAAAAGTATGATTAAAAAAGTCACGTGGAGACATTGGTTACTAACCATGGTACCCATATGGATTTGGTTACCTATAAGGGTACTTCTACCTTGGTGTTGGCATCCCCCACGATTGTGGATGTTGCCATTGCTGGTACTACTCATATGGTTGTGGTGGAGCTCCACTTGGATAATAAGCTGCTTATTGTTGGTGGAACTACCTTAGATTTCCTTGACAATAAGACAATCTTCTAGTTGTCTACCTTTTTGCTAGTCTAGGATTCAGCGTGTACATCCTAGACTCCTACAAGTGCGACATGATAGAGCAACATCATTTAGAATGTTCATACTAGCAAATGTCACACCCACCGTCATTATCTAATTCTATCTCCATAACTTCTTTTACTATAGCAACTTTGCACTTACCCCTTTGGTAGGCACATTTAACTTCTTTCTACCTCCTTCAGTTATAGTCACTACTCTTCTCTCTTGATTCTTCTACGATCTTTAGAGAAATTCGAATTTTTCATCCAACAAATCCCATATTTTATCTACCTTGGCCAAAATTTCAAAAATAGATTTTTGGATCAGCAAGCTCTTTCTGTTCACCACCTTATTAAGTGGTAATTCCTCCTCGTTGTTGCAAAATCGGACCTCCCTTTTTCTAATGAAAGGATTCCTATTATATTTCTTAACACTTTTCCATTTTCTCAACTCTCATTCTTCTTTTGCTACCTACTCTATCAACCTTTGGATCTAATGGGTCCTAAGTTCTAATAGTCTTCCTTAGGCATAAACCCCAAGAGTTCTTTTCCTTTCTGATCTGAGTCCATCTATGATGTGACGAAGTTGTTCCCATTGAGAATAACCATGGCCAAGGCATCGGTGTATGATAGAATAGTATCTACCCATGGCAGCATCCAAGGGTTCATGTGTTTCTTGCTTCCATCCTTGGATCTTCCTTTTTAGATTAGACACTTGAAAGTACGTCTAATATTTATCATTAAACAACTCTAGCATTGTACTCCATCTGTGGATGGATTCTCGTTCCAAGGACCGATACCAACTTTCAGCTTCCTTGATGAGTGTCTTGGGAAATAGCTTTAATTTCTGCCAATCATTTTCAACATTTTATAAGGCACATGCATCATGAAAACATTGAAGATGTTTTTTTAGATCAAAGTTATATCCCCCCTCAAATCTGGGGATATTGTTCATGACAAGTTGCTTAATTCAACTATCTTTTACATGCCTGGTTGGAATTTTTACTACCTCTACAATATTCAAAATGCTCCAAGTTGCTAGCAAAGGCTCATTGTCATCATTATTCAATGATGCCTATGATTTCCTCTACTACCCCTTTGTTCATGGCTAGCCTAACAATCATTATTGTCTTGCTATTCACCTTCATCACAATTGTCCTTTCTACAGTGTCTATTAGAACTAGAAGAAGAGGAAGAAGATGTAGATAAAGAGGATGAAAAGGAAGGAGAACTGCCACCACCATGGTGTCTGCCACCTCCTCTATGCTTGTCACAATCATTTTCATCAACTTTCTTGTCATCTTGAGGCTTGCTTAAGCCCCTACTTTGACTCCCACGTTTTCCTAAACTCGAATTGTTGATAGTGGACTACAGCTTCAAGTTCAAGCTCCCATCACCAATATCAAGGGGTGAAGAATCTTCATGTTGAGAATCCCCAAAGGGAGGATCCTCATTGTCATTTTGGTTAAGTAGAAATAAGGGATTGCTGAACTATTTTCCGTTCAAAGCCTCATGGTGTTTCTCCTAATGTTGATCTCTCCTACGTTGTGTTTTAGTTGGACGGTAGTCCCAGTAATCATGGTCATGCATAACATACTCTTCTTGAAGATCTTGGATGCCTAACCTCCTAAGCATTTAGAGCAACATCATCAATACATATTGATTAAGAGGCATTACAATGTTGCCCTTCATATCTCGCCACCATAGTTGTTCATCCTAATGCAGGATGAAGGTGAAGTCAGGTACATACTCATCTAGATAAGTATATACAATGCTACATTTTTGAGGCATTGGTGGTTTAGTATCATCGCACTTGTCAAAAGAAGACATTCTATAATTAAAATAAGTTATCAATGTACTTAAAATATTATATTTATTTTTAGAATGATTTTTCACCTTAGGGTTTGTCCAATGATGTTAATGATTTTCACTATACCTAGATAGTGCACGTTTCAAATAAAAAGAATCCCCAACAATGGTACCAATGATGAGTGGCAAATATCCCTACGCTCAACCATACAAATCACTAAACGTTCATGTGTAATCTAGTCAAATTTTGTAGACTCTATGTCTTCTGGTACACTAGCCTCTAGGAATTGAATTTACCCTAACAGTCATTCGTTGTCTTCCCAATTACACTTGTGATATGCAAAGGTATGGTTAAGTGTAATCGAGACATATGATTTTTATTATTTTTATATTTTATGTTTTAGGTGCTTAAAATAAAGGACGGAAGGAATGATATAATTTAATTACTAATTTAATCTAACTAACTAACCTAACTAATCCTAACATAAGCATCTGTTCCCACTTGCTATACACATTTTAAATACATTTAGCACTACTGGGTTACCAAACGTTAAGCATTACTAGAATTACCAAGCATCAAGGATATGCTTAAAGTGGCCGTACTTATGTTCTTAATTAACCACTACTTAATCAAGCTTTGTTTAGCTTATTTTAGCCTAACTAATTATTTAATTACTTAAGAAATTAAAGAAAATTGCATAAAACATTAAATGCATAAATAATTAATTAATCTATTTCTAAGTGCTATAAGGTTTATCAAAAAGCTCATCTTTATTACCACACACATCGTTGTGCTCAAGTATAATAGTGCTCGAATAAAGATCCGTACACTCTTGACTCCTACTATGGACACTTAGAAAAATATTTTACCTTCCAAATGATAAAACAACAAGAGCTCTGCTACAACTATGATAAGACATGCCATAAACAAGGCTGCTGAGCATGTATTTATAGGTGAAAACAAACACTACATCGACAAGGCCACATCAATGCATCAAATCATGTGTCAATGGGGCCCAATTGATGCAACCAATCCATGATTCATCATCATTGTGTAAATAAGTAATAATAAAGGGATACAATAATAGATTGTCCATGAGATGTAAGACATACTCATTGATGAGACGCGACTTACACTAGGCCGCGATATCGCATCCCATGCGATATCGCGTACGCGATATCGCGTCTTCTCCTGCGATATCGCGTACGCGATATCGCGTCCC
>MNCI01016861.1:431910-456844 GCA_015680685.1 Gnetum montanum | reverse complement strand
TTTCTCCTGGTAGCATAGAAGATAAGCCGAAAATACCAAAAAAATCACATACCTCAGACTTGCTTAACCATACACCGTGACACATACAAGCAAGCCTGGGAAGACAACGAACGATTAACCCCAAGTGTTTCTTGTGGCGTTAAGGCATTTAGTCTGTGGAGTTCGACCGGATCGCGCGTGTACGCTCGTATTCGTATGGTGGAGTGTAGGGGTATCTCGCCACTCATCACTCATGTTCTCCATGAGCTACTTAAATGGTTGGCTAGGGATCCAGTAATGTTACACTCTTACCTTCTCTCTTTTGTCCATCATGCATTCTTCATTTCTTCTATTTCCTTCCTTGTCCATTATTATGTGCAACAAGAACCCAATCAGGAAAAGCAAATTATGAGAATTAACCATCCAAGAGGAGGGACTCACATTTGATGCTAATGCTTAACTAATTTTTGGAAACCCATGAGTGTCCTATCAATAAGTTTAACAAGGTTAAGAATGGCAGATTTCATCCATGAGAAAGGCCCACTTATGAATCCTTGATGGCTTGGCATTGTGACCAAGTAAGATCACACTTAACTCCCAAGATGATGGAGGTTGCATGATATAAGTTACTTGATTGATCTTCTGCATGTGGTTGTGACTTGATGAAACCTCAGAAATATCTGTTCCCACCTTTGTTTTCTACCTACACATTTTGATTACAAATTATGTGTTAGACTAAGACATACTTCATGATCTTGCATACCTTAATTTATTTTGTTGATGGTATCATATGTCCAAAACTTTTTTATTTGCTAATTTCTACATTCATGCCTTTAAATTTTGTGATTGTAATTTTTGATACATGTATTTAATTCATGTTATTCAATGCTAGTATCTCATAACTCAATCATGATGAAAAGATACTATTAAATATGTGTTTTTAAATTTTATATTATTTGTCATATCTATGTACATGTTTGGTATTAGGTTGTGTTTGTTTTTCATGTTTTCATTGGAAATTATACTTACCTATGTTTTCATGTATGATTTTTTAATGGTCGTCTAATTCTTAAAGATTTGACATGATTTTTAGCATTATTATAGTTTAACTTGTTAAGCATGTGCACTTGTGGGGCCTATGAAGATAACACCATTCAATCTAATTGATACCTATCTAATCTAGGACCTAAAGCCTCTTTTAGAAGGAAGATCCATAGGCTAAAGGAGCACGTTCATGAACCATAAGTAAGGGACATGCAAAATATTCAACAATCAAATACAGGCCAAAAGACTTATCAAAGATCATTCCATCAAGCCTGAGGCATCTTCAACCTGTAGGCATGCTAGGGGATTCTTCTTATCAACCATCATCTCTTGGCTCCTCTTCTCAGTATGGCAATTTTGTTACATCTCTTGTGTCAAAGTAATTGTATAATTGTAATTCATCTGCATTGACCTCATCATGTATCTAGTCTCAATACTTATATCTTAAGTTTTAAAGCTATGTGACTAGTTTTATCCAATCATGGAAAAAGAATGAAGAATCTAGTAGTAATTTGGATGTCAATTGTCAGTTATGGATTTGGGGAAGTGTTTCATGTATCTTATGTTTATAGTCTAACATGTTCGAACAAGGTTCTTAATCTTCCAAGAAGCATTCTGGCCTCATGTGTCATACTTTGAGTTTGAATGCATGATTTCAAGCTCTTTAGAATGATTCTAGCTTCATTTGCATGTTCTTTAGTCCTTTCAACATGCTCCCTCATGTTCTCACTTTGATCCAAAATTATTAATACAAAGTATGATTTGGAGAGGATCATGCTCCCTCATGTTCTCGCTTTGATCCAGAATCATTGATACAAAGTGTGATTTGGAGAGGATGTGTTGACTACCCTACATTAGTGTATGGGCCCTAACACACCCCTTACTAGGCCTGGTTCCCTTAGCTTTTACTTCTGTATGACCAAGATTAGCTCAAGTTACATTGATGGACCTCTGTTAATGCATAACTTTGATTTCATTTAAGCTTTTAGCATCTGATTTATGTGAAGAGTTCTTCATCTGTTAGGTAATTTGATACCTTTCTTTGTTTTATATGTGTTTTGAGTCACTGCTTTCACAAGTGCAATTAGACTCTATGAGAGTGCTACCTTGCTTACATAACCTAAAACCATTTGGTCAATGTAGAATCTAGTGTTTGTATGGTGAATAAAGTCTATAGTCTTTCCTTATTTATCATTAATATCTTAAATATTAAAACAATAAAAATATTCATTTAATTTTCTTTTTCTTAAGTTGTGATGATTTGTTCCTCATCCAAGGAGATCACAACTATATGGCATGGTGTTGCACCATTGAGGTTATGACTAAGAGCTATTTTTATTGCATTTTGTATCTAACGAGGATTGCACTATGCACCTATCCCTATAAGGGATTGTGATGCATGTGTTTATGTTTATTCGGTTCCATATAAATATAAAATTCATAAAAATTATAAAACATAAAATTATAAATATTTTCTCTATCCTTTACCATGGCAATACAAGTTTCCATTTATATAGTATGTATTATAATCTCTTTTATATTTCCTAAAAACAATAACATAAATGAGTGTTTTTAACAATCCACTCAATATTGTCTTCGAAGCTTATGACCAGATCACACTAGATTTTGTATGATAAATCTCATTGGTCATAAGTCAATAGGACCCCTATCAAAGAAGATGCCTTGTTTAGATTCAACACACTCATTATAATTAGTTTCATAGTAAGAGGAACCTCCATCAATGAAAACATTGTCTTTGGATGTTTAGATGCTTACCTCACCAATGTTAGCCTTGCCGACCCTCTTTCATGACCTATACATATTTAGAAGTATGCTAACAATATAATGTTCATAATTCAAACTAGTATTCCAAAAGCCATTAAGCTTAAAGAGGGCTTGGCTCTCTTTTTCTAGGTCCATGGACTTGAAGTGAACTAGGAAAAATCAACCATTTATGACATCATGTGTCCTTCAAAAAGACTACATTGCAACATTCGTGCAATTGGCAACTCTCTAAATTAGCTCCTAAACTCTTATTTAGACACCCCTCTTTTTACTTCAACATCCTTATCTTCTTTATGGAATAGCATTCTACGGAAAACATAGAGCAAGCTATCTAATCAAAAGGAACAACTCCTTTCATTCGCAAGCAAGACTTTGCTTGCCAAATACATTTTTTAATTGACACCTATGTATGTTACAACTCCTCTTCCCCTAATAACTATTGTTATGCACATAATCAATGCATGCATTCATAGTTTCATTTGACAAGACATTGAAATGCAAAAGTGTTTTTATCTAATCAAGAGAAAAAAAAAGCAATGATACCTTAGGAGTATGAAGGATTGGGTCATGATCCCTCTTCATCATGTTATTTCAAAATGCCTCAAACAAATGGCTATTCATCTAGAAAATTATATTGAAAGTATACTAATGTAGCACAAACTAATTTGAAGGAAATAGGATAATATTAGCAACATATATCATCTTCCACACCATGATTCTTCAAGCACCTTTCTTAGGCATGATTAGATATGCAACAACTCTTCACTTCGACATAACCTCTTAATTATTTTGCAATCTCCTATTCATTAGTATGATTGCATGCAATATACCTCATAGGAAGAATGGCCTAATTCTACAAAATGAATAATCATTTTACAAAATAATGCTATTAGTATTCGGCAAAATTGCATGCATCTCTTTCCCCTATTACTCTATTATGAAACTAGGCTAGAAGTTCTATGATTAATTAAGCCACATGCACAAATAATGAACAATAGTTAATATAATTAAATGTAAACCATCTACACCATTTTTGCATGTGTCATCATTTTACAACTTCATAATAATTTAAAACTTAAAAAATACATTCTTATAATGCCTTGGTTCCTTAATAGGAATAATTGATCAACTATGCTGTAGAAAATCCCAATTATTCCAAAGGTTCAAAGTAAATATTTTTGCCAAATTGTCTAGCATGTAGTAATTGGAAAAATCTATAGAAAATATCATTTTATAAGCTACAATAGCATTATCTATGTTTCTTGGAATCACAAACCTTAATACATTTATTTAATAAATATTTTTCTTGCATGTGTTCATAACTTCCTATCTCAAAAAATGCAATTGTCACTCAATCTTGTACACCACCTAGATATTGACCTTCTAACATGGGTTGGATGGAGGAGAAATGGAAGCTATAAATTTCCATATCATCCTCTACAAACTACTGGATACCACCATGTTTATTAACATGATCTATCTTTTGTGCTTATAAATGCGATTGTTACATTTTTTCTTTCTCAACATAACTCTTTAGAGTTGGAGTTATGGTCACTGGCTTTTAAAATGAATAATCCTTCACGATGGGGGAGAAACAAGTAGAGGTCACAATTGTAAATGAGCAATACTTCATGGTGGAGGAGAAATGAGTGCAAATCATAATTTTGACCATTACAACCCTCACTAGCTTCCTTAAAAATAGTGATATGTACCTGAAAAGCATGTCGGAAAACATGATGGTGACATGCAAGTTCATTAGTCAAGACATGCTCCTTAGTACATAGAAAAATATCGTAGGATGGAATTCATGAAACATTGGCAATTTTCCTTTGAACATGAAGGGAAATATCATGGTTAAAGTTCATAAAACCATAAAAATTAGCAACCAAGATGATCAATAAGTTTTTGTTCTACCATAGGACCATTTGGTTGTCCAACAAACTTCAAGTAGAAGAATTGTAAGTGCATATTTATGGAAATGAATCTTCAACTTAGCTATTATCAATTTTCTCACTTTCTGAACTTTTTAAAAATCTTCTTTTGTAACTCAAAGTTATGGAATTATCTTTGTTATCAAATTTTATTAAAAAATTAATTAGAAAATTTAAAATCATCAAAACATGTTGATAGGTTTTCATCTAAAAATTGGGAATAGAATTTGATAAGATGATTATCAAAGGAAATAAAAAAAGTTAAGTAAAAAGATTAATGCTTGTAGTAATAATAAGTTTGTTTAATTAAAATTTTATAGGCCATCACTTGAATAATTGGTACGATGCTCGTTCCTCAAGTTGTAAGACTTGAGGTTATGCACAAGTACTCAATAAAGAGATTAGTTTTTTTGCTTATCTACTAATGCTTCCAAGACCTTGATTAGAAGGATTGACTATTGAGCCTTTAGATGATAATATTTTTAAATTAAAATTTTAGAATTTTAAAATGTTTTTAAACTTTATATTTAAATTCATTTGCTTATATCTCACTTAGAAAAGCATATTATTGTAAAGTGATAGAAAGTTAAAAGATCTCTTTTAATAACTAATTCAAATGTTAAATTACCTATAAAGAGCTTTACTCATTATTTTAAAAATGATAAAAATTATAATTTTATAATATGAAAAGCATTAAGACTAAAATTATTACATCAAGTTGTCATGCTAGGTGATAAATCTATAATGATGTGAAAAGCTTTGATAGAGAGTGTTGTATATGAATATACATGTGTTTATGTATGTATGTACACATAGACAAAGCTTAAGTTTAACAATTATCTTTGCATGACTTATGACTTCTTTATTATAGTTTTTTATTAAATTTTAATTAATCTCACTCTATAATAAATATTCATTTCTGTGAAATACCCTTAAATACTAAAAAGTAAAATCATTAGTCAAGACATGCTCCTTAGTACACAAAGAAAAGTATTGTAGGATGGAATTCATGAAACCTTGGTAACTTTTCTTTGAACACGAAGTGAGATATCATGGTTAAAGTTCATAAAACCATAACAATTAGCAAGCAAGACAATCAATAAGTTTTTGTTCTACCATAGGACTATTTTGGTTGTCGAGCAAACTTCAAGTAGAAGAATTGTAAGTGCATATTTATGAAGATGAATCTTCAACTTAGTTATTATCAATTTTCTCACTTTCTAAACTTTTGAAAATCTTCTTTTGTAACAAAAAGTTATGGTATTATCTTTGTTATCAAATTTTATAAAAAAAATTAATTAGAAAATTTAAAATTGTCAAAACATGTTAATAAGTTTTCATCTAAAATTTGGGGATAGAATTTGATAAGAAAATTATTAAAAGAAATAATAAAAGTTAAGTAAAGAAATTTATGCTTGTAGTAATAATAAGTTTGTGTAATTAAAATTTTATAGGCCATCATTTGGATGTGCTCATTCCTCAAGTTGTAAGACTTGAGCTTACACACAAGTACTCAATAAAGAGATTAGGTTTTTGCTTATCTATTGATCCTTCCAAGACCTTGATTAGAAAGATTGACTATTGAGTGATGAGTGGCAAGGTACCCCTACACTCAACCATACGAATACACTAGTACTACTCCTGAGTATGATGGAAAATAATATTAATTAAACTAGGGGAGAGAAAGAGAGAGAATCTAACCAGCTTAAGTGCAATGAGTATCATATCCTTAATCATCCGTACACATCTTGGACCTCGTGCACAACTACCACTGGGATTACCAAGTGCATGGCCTAAGTATGCTACTGGATTACCAAGTAATCACACTTGAATGCTCGTGATTAAGTTGTACTCATTCCGTGTTTAATAGGAGATAAAGGTGAAGAGATATTAACTAGGAAAGCAGTAAATAACAATTAAATAAATAATTAAGCTAAGTGGATGCTGCAATGATGAAGTAATCTCGATCTTTATTACTAGTCATGTGTGTGTCCAAGTACGTTACACTCGAATAAGGATGCCATACAATTACAATCACCACATTGCGGGCATGCACTGGGAAGAAAGGGTTGAGAGAAATCTAAACTTAAAAACTTACAATAAAATCTAAGAACTAATTCCCAAAACCAAGTGTGCCACCTTTATTTATACGCTCACACCAAAACCGCGATATCACGGCTGCGATAAGGAGGGTTCGATAACTGGCCCTGACAGACTATATCTTGTATCAGGGCTCCGATAACTCGACTCCAATAACTGGGCCTGACAGACCATGACTCAGCATTGAGCCTTTAGGTGATAATGTTTTTAATTAAAATTTTAGAATTTTAAAATGTTTATAAACTTTATATCTAAATTCATTTGCTTATATCTCACTTAGAAAAGCATATTATTGTAAAGTGATAGAAAGTTAAAAGATCTCTTTTAATAACTAATTCAAATGTTAAATTACCTATAAAGAGCTTTACTCATTATTTTAAAAATGATAAAAATTCTAATTTCATAATATGAAAAGCATTAAGACTAAAATTATTACATCAAGTTGTCATGCTAGGTGATAAATCTATAATGATGTCAAAAGCTTTGATAGAGACTGTTGTATATGAATATACATGTGTTTTTGTATGTATGTACACATTGACAAAGTTTAAGTTTAACAATTATCATTACATGACTTATGACTTCTTTATTTTAGATTTTTATTAAATTTTAATTAATCTCACTTTTTAATAAATATTCATTTTTACAAAATAACCTTCAATACTTAAAAGTAAAATATCATAATAGGTGAAAGATAGCCTTTTGCTTAGTATCATAAAATAAAAAACTATAAGAGATATTAAAAGATATAACTAAAATTGCACTTTGAAAAAATCTATTTAAAAATAACCATGTAGAATCATAATACAAAAAATATTAAAAGCCACCACTAAAACACACTCTTTGATAAAAGAAAACAAATTTTCAAGAAATATAGCAAAATTACAATAACAATAAGGACATTTTCAAAATACATAAACTAAAATAATGCAAAAATCTTCTATCATTTTAAATCGTTCTAAAAATAGAAAAGAAGTAGAAAATCTTGTTTCATCTAGTATACTTGGCCTCTTTTATTGATATTTCTTTGTCTCATCTAAGTTTTAAGCTTCTTTAATTCTTATTGAGGTAAAGAAAAAAGATTATCTTTCAAAATCATATGGCAAATACCTCTCAAAGCTTACATATTGAAATTTTCAAATGTAATAGTAATGCATAAATGCAAAAAGCAAAGCTTTTTGTAGCACTTTGAGATTTAGAATAATTTAGACAATATTAGGAAATTACTATAAAAGTTACATATAATCAATAATGTATAAATTACTATAAAATTTATATATATTAAGAAACTATGATATTAATTATTATCAATTCATTTGCTTAACTTTATATATTAGACTATGTTGTAATAAAGTCATCATCATGATGATGGTTTAGTAAGGATGTTGAGTCGTATTCTACATATCGCAAGTTCAATCTTTGCTTACACCTAGAAATAAAAGATATTGTCTAAATCAATTATGGAAATCAACTTAATTGTAATAGATCTCTAAGATACAATGGTTTTCAATAGAGATGATATACTACTTTTGTATTCATTGATGCTACTCAATGAGTTGGAGTTAGAAATGTATCTAAATGAACTTTATATTAACTTAAAGAATATAATGTTGGATTAATAAACATTATATTCTATTATCCAAGGTCATACCTACCACTTCAACCATAGTAAATATATAATATTATATTTATCATTATATTAAAAATCATCATCAAATCATTTAATTATCCTAATCATCATCATATCTTTTTTCTAATATAGGCTAGTCTTACATAGGCACTTGCTTTGCTTATCCTTATGGATCATCATAAATTGATAAAATAAAAATATTTATGACTATATTCATTGGCTATATGTACCCCAAGATATGTAGCTACCATAATACTTTTATAAAACTTAAACATAGTGACACATTACTTAACATACCCCTTAGGAATGGAACTTGTAACTTATTAACAAATTCTTCATTAGCAAAACTTTTTAACCATATGTATCTTTAAAATATATAACCAAAACATGAATTTTATAATCGTATAAATAGATAACAAATATTCATTAAATTAAATTAATTAAGTTGCATAAAATTTTTAAAAATTTTAAAATTAATGCTTGCTAAGTAATGAAAAATATTTTATTCCTCTATAAAATATTAAGGTCAAAAAATTTATTAGGAAATAGCAAACTTCTACATTAGTTTTTATGTAAAGTGACTATGGTTGTGTAACGAACCACTTCTCCTTGAGCTTTTATGTTAACAATTGTAATAGTCTTTTTGTGTTTGTGTGCATATTTTGTTGACAAGTGGTGTGTGTGCTTTGTTTGGACTATGATGGAAATGGCTAATTGTAATAGTAATAAATTTGTTGACCAGATTTTTATATGTATTATGATTAAATTTTTAAATACTTTATACATAAGAAATATGATTTAAAATACATGATAGGAATGTTTTAAAATAATAATAATAATTAATATATGGGAAAACAAACTATTTTCTATTCTATTTCAACAAAGATGTTGAGAAACAATAGAAAAACAAAAAAAAATACTCTAAAGTGTGCCACAAGAGCTAAAACAAGTATGTTGAAATGCAAAAGAATGCTCATACTGAGGAACTTCAAGTTGGAGGAACCTAACCCACGAATTAGGGATATTGTGTGCAAATATTGTAGCTTTATATTTTGTTTTTTTATTTTATTTTATCTAAATGTGATGCATTGCTCTTTTTAGTTTAAAATACTAAAGTATAAGTACCCTTTCCATGGTTGTAGAAAAGTCATGTGATGACCTTTCAAGGCTCGTACGACGATGGAAAAATTCACATCGTTGATGACCTGAAAAAGAAGGTGCCTTATTTGATTATATTCCCTAAACTGCCCTTATCATGAATCTATTTTGAAAACTCTTTTCTTACATCTTATAACAATTCTAAATGATAAATAGAGATATTATGCTGGAATGTTTTGTAATTATCAAGAGAAATTGAACTTGAGACCTAGCAAAATCTGAATTTTGAAATATCAAAATTGTTGATTTAGGAATTGAATGTGCAACCTGTGAATATACATATTTTATTGATTTTTTTTAGTGATCATGAAGAGAATTGAACTCATAACTCATTGCTAAAAAAAATAGAGAGAGAGAACTTTAAAAAGAAAGAATTGAATACAAACAATCCCCAAGAAGTCAATTACAAGAAACCATCCATTATCCCTTATTCCACCTACAAATAGAGAGAGAAGGAGAGGAAAAAAAAAACACACACACACACACATACACGCAAGGCAAAAGTAGTTCATCAGAACAAAAAAAAAAGATACAACAACAGGGAGTGTGGCTGGGAAGGGAGAAAAGACTGTGGTTGCTACAAGACATAGCAAGGAGAAAGAAAACAAGTGCAACATAGTAATCCAATATTCTAATAATTTCTCCTAGTAAGCAAGATATCTAAGTAAGGAGGTAAAATGATCCATCTCTAGTATGTTTGATAATGGCCAGTAAGGGTTGATTTTCTCAAACTTCTCTCTTCTTTCTTATCTAACCACCTTCACAATGCTTGTATGAAAATATCAAGATTGTTGTTGTAAGCTTAGATTATTGAAACCTTTATTACCTTTTTTTGGATCTCTCTACCTGTCCTCTACACTCTAACACCTAAATGACTTGGATGAGAGTTGTTTCTATAATGATTCAGAAACACCCATAACAATTTGGGGCATTTTGGCAAAAGATTGCCAACAAGGGCCAAGGATTCCTAATATGATGATTGGTACTGTCAACAGAAAGTGAGAGTATTCTTGGGCTCATGGATAATTGTGAATGTTTTAAAATTTTTGAATTCTTGGGTTTTGGTTGGAATTTGGTTGATGAACCCTCCCCCTCTAAATACATAAATCTTGGATCTGAATCTTGAATTATACTTTTTTTTTCCTATACCTTCTCAAGTCTAATTTTAATATTTTTTTATAAGTTGATGGAGTGGGGGAAAACCTAGGATGTAAATTTATGGTTGTGCTCTATCTATTCTCTACTATTGAACATATGAATTTCTTGATTAAATGATTATTGGTAAAATGGTTACAAGAGTTAAATTCAGATCATGTTTTTGTGTGTGGCTGGAAATTATAAAATATTATTATGTGATTGAACAAATATGAGATTATTAATTTATCTGCTTTTGTGGTCATTTCTTTGGTTTTCAAATGTGCAAATGATCCTAACTAAATGTTTCATCTTAGGTTGAATAATAAAAATTTTGATTTTTTTTAATATGATGAATTTTACACAATTATTTTACTATAGCTATTTCTTTTTAAAAGTATTTCTTGATTCATAAAAATTAATATTGATTGACTTATTTTAGAGCTAGATCTAGGCATTGTTGAGTTTGTTTTAATTTTATAGGTTAATTTTAGTTTGATTATTGTAGAAAGAAAGCCTCCTGGGCATTTTCTTCTTTCAACTAGCTTTTCTTTTAGGAAGCTTCAGGTGCTAGCTCTTGCTCCCTATAAATGGGTATTACAGGTTGACTGTGGTATAACCATGGGACTTGATGTTGACAGTTACATGTGTTCACAATTGGGGATGGTTATAATTAATTATCAATAACAATTATAGTTATTCACTTGTTATAGTTTGCTACAAAAAGACACAACTCTATAGTTTTATTGTTATGTCATTTTGCTTGTATACCAAGGCATTTCATAACCTATGACACCAAATACATCATTCATCCTTGGAACACTATTATGGTATTTAATGTTCTCTTTTGTTGTTCAATAGTGTCCATTGCTGGTGGTTCTTGGCCTTGAAATTTTACTATTTCTAACATGGTATTATAGCAGGCTAGCATGTGAGTACATGTTTTTCAACTTGGCCCCTAAAAGAAAGTAAACTACACAAGTGTCTTATGTAGTCGTTGGTAAGACAATTACAAAAGCTAGCAAATTTTCCCCACCAACAAGACCAAAGTCCTATGCACTATTGCTTGAAAATTAGGCACTTACAGTCAAATTATAATGTTTAGAAAATATGGTTGATGTTACAATTTAGAGAAAATAACTTGGAGGGAGTTATACTTCTAACTGCAACCACAAGAACTAGAGATAACAACATGACATAAATGTTGATATGCATCAACATCTCACAAGGATACATGCAATTGGTCAAAAAGGAGGATTTTGCCTATAAAATGTGGAAGAATTTGAAGGAGATATTTGAAGTAAAGAATGAATCAAAACTTGTCTCTCTCCAAAATCAATTAAGTGCTATGTGGTTGAAGAAAGGGGAACTAATATCTATACTTGTTAAGAACGTTTCAACCTTGTAGGAAAGTTTGCATGCACAAACTTACAAATTTCTAAAGAAACTAATACGTTTTGTTTGTGGAATGCATTACCATCATCTTTTGACATTTTTCATCACATTGTTAAAAATGGTGAAAAATCCTATATGGTTACAAAGTTATGTGTAAAAGTACTAAACAAGGAAGCTAAAATGAAGGTATATGTTGAAGACATGGCTAAATCTTCATTCCAAACCATCGTTTCTAAGGAAACCATTAATTGGAAAAGAAGGCAATCATTACGATTTTATCATATATGTTTTAAAAAAAACATATCATGAAATCAACCATTGCTTTGATAGTGTAAATAATCCAAAGGCAAATATCATGAATAAATAAGTAAAGAAGTCTACTAAGGACCATGCTAAAAGAATGTAGAAGGCAAAGGAGCATAGTGAGGATGAATCTTCAAATAAAAGAAGTAAATCTTTTCAAGGTCAAAAATCCAATGCTACTAATGTTCTTAAGGATGACGAGTCTAAAACTAACTCCCTTATAATTGATTTGAATGCAAGCATGAAGAATGGAAACATTGAAGATGATTTAATATATATCAACTCTAATGCCTCTCATTATTTTACTGGTTACAAATCATAGTTGTTTAATGTAAGAAGAGTAATGAAATCACATTTTATTAAAATTATTGACTAATGGTTAATACATATTTTCCTAATGACATCAAATGTTATAATCTTTTATTAAAAGATAGTTGTTATTCCTAAGTTTTCCATGACCTTTATATCAATATTTAAATTGGTGCAAGATGGCTTAATTATTGACTTTTCCAAAAACTGTCATGGTCAACATAGTGTTGTATAAATCATGTAACCAAACTCTTGTATTTGGCATGCCAAATAAGGGAATTATCAAGTTAGTAGATAACTACATTAAAAAGGTGTTCTTGTTATAAGCTAAGATGGTTTGATATAATGGCATTTGAAAATATATTAATATAAATTCATTAAAAAAGGATGCATCAATTTTATCCCATAGTACCTAAGTTTGACAATTCATTAAAAGAGTTAACTTGTGAAAGTTGTCAAACTAGAAAAATGTATCATCTTGCCTATCCTAAAGAAAGGTTAGAACCATTGAAACTAATCCATTCAAATTTTTGTGGTCCCTTTACTCCTCAAGTAAAGGCAAATGAGTGGTACTTTACGCTCTTTATTGATGACTACACTCATACAACTTGGATATTTGATCTTATCACATAGTTCCAAGTGCTTGAGAAGTTCTAACATTTCAAAAGATTAATTGAAATTGACTATTAGAAAATTGATTATTATCTCTACAAATAATTAATTTTATTCTCTTAATTTTTCAACATAGGTTGTAAGAAGTGCACTTAGTAAACATTCCAAAATCATAAAGTTTTTCCCTTCTATTCTATATTTAGAGTTTTCTACTATGTGATTAGCATTATATTTTGAATCTTTTTTCTTATTATTATTATTATTGGGGTTCAACACCCTCCACTACAATGGCCATAAAGCTAGGACCATGCTTTGGCAATAGGAGTTACAAAAAACATAATAGTGTATCAAGCATAATTCAATCTTGTAAATCATCGAATACAAAGCAACATGCTTACTAGTTAAGCTATGCTCTTATTTAGTTAGTGCTATAGAACTATATAATACATAAAAGTCAATGATAGTTATTGTTGGAACCAGAAAAAATTGAAACATAGGTACACCCTAAGATTTATAGAAGTTTATAATTTACTACTACTTAGTAGAATCAAACCTATCACCTAAGGTTACTAGGCCAAGACTCATACTACTAAGCTAACACCTTATTGTTAAAAGCTAATGATAGATAATTCAAGTGGTTAGTTCATTATCTTATTAGAAGAAAAGTTACCAGTTTGAGTTACACTTGGCTATATGTCTTAAGGGTTAACTTAAGAAAAGTTCTATCAAGATATGTATTTTAGTTTTGACACATCCTACCTCCTTCTCTGTATAACACATAATATGTTACGTGAAAGAAACTTGGATGGGCAAAAATGAACAATCAACATGTAAGTACAACAAAGATAAACATGATCATATAGATAGGACACAAACTAACTAATTTAGAATTACCTATGATAGGTGGTTCAAGTTGTTAAGATCATTATCTTGGTAGGCAAGAGGTTGCTAATTTGTGTCACACTTAAAGTATTATTATATTCCTTTATAATTCTTGTAATGTACCATATTGGCTATATGTCTTGGCCTATACCTTTAATCAAATTATACCTTAACTAGTATAGAATTAACCATAATCATATTACATTAGTTTAACTCCACCAATGACGGTCTTAAGCCCAAATACAAAAGGAGGAGGGTTAGCACTAGGTTGGCACCCAACTCTAAAACCTTGCCAAATCTCATAGATAAGTTTCTTTTTCAGATTTTGTAGATACTAGGGTATTCCCTAAATGTGATGCACAACAATCAGATTGAAACTGCAAATAAGCAAAGATGTAGCTCTTCATTGAAATGAATGGTAACAAAGAATTCATGTAGCCAACCTTATTTTATTGGGACAAGGCTATAATGATGATTTTATATCAGTCTATAAGATGTACTAACATAGAACTAAAACACTACTAGTAAGAGCAAGGCATGAAAAAGATACAAGCAAAAACCATAAAAATGAAAGATAGTTTCATAGAGCTAGAATAGGCGTAGAGCGACGGTTACATAACTAATACCCATAAGGCTCCAGACCAAATCCATTTCACATAAATCGATGATTGATGATTTGCAGGAAGTTAGCGTAAAATCCCAGCATAAGTGCATAACATTAGTAACATTACCCAAACTAAACTGCAATGTGCATTGACTTGCTACCTCAGTCACGCTATTCTTAAAATCGGTCATATCGCACAAACCATCAAATAGCTGCCGTTTGAACATAACGGAATATACATTGCCACAATAATACTCGTACCTGTGCAAAATGGTAAGTTGGAAACATCTTTGCCAAACTACGCGAATCGCTTCCTGTTCCTGAAAAATTAATGTCCCGGTGATTGAAATGATTCAGCAGAACATACCGATGGAACAAATAATAAAATAAAAAGATTTAATGTATGTATATATACAATTAGTATATTGGCAGCACTCTGTTTCCCTTATGTACTAACCTTTTGGGCTAGAAAAGAAACACAGGCCTACCTGTCATGCTCTAATGCAAGTTAGCTTGAAAGAATAAGCAGTCCTAATTGTTGTGCTGTATGTAAGAATCATCTGACTCATAGCAGTTTCTCTAACCATTTCTATGCATCTAAACACAAAGATTTTTAGTCTTTATCTTCCTAACTTTTAGGGGGTGTCGGACCCGAAAAGAAGCTTTATTAATATTTAAAATTATGTTCCTAACTTTTAGACCAACTTTTAGACCAACCGTGGCTGCAAGTTCTCCTAGAGTCCACCTTTCTCCAAAACGTGCAAGGCACTGAAACCGAAACAGTTTTGACAGCTAGAGCGCAAACCCTGCCATGGAGTTTATAAAACTGTTCCCAATATGTTTCAAATCCATGTAACAAACGAATCCCTTCGCTAACGGGAAAGTAACGAAGAAATATATGTTAACTTATGGAATATTTCTACATTCTAATGTGTCGTACTGATTTTTGAGGCTAACTTGCGGCTAAGCCATCTGTCTATTTCGTCTTGAAAATAAGGAAATAATAAGGAAATTCCTATCCTAACCTGCTGCAACTTCAAAGAATGTATTCATGATCCTTAAACGTTGAAGTTTGAACAAATCTCCATTTGTAAAATCTCGTTTCGAAGTTAAAGCAATAGCATTTGCAGACCTTTGCAGCTAAATCTCTTTACTAAAGCAAAAATAATCAGGCAAGCAGTCAAATCTCCGCCAAAGTAAAACGATGAAGTAGAAAAACATGTTTCACAGGATATATATACACTTACGCGGCACGCTGCGGCTGAAGTATGCAACCTGCATTTCAAAAAAGAGTAACATTGAGCGGTTGCAGACACTGAAGCATTCTCCAAAACAAAACAAGAAGCAGCGAACATACGCGGATTCCATTCTTCTCTCTCTTTCGCCTCTGCAATTGCATTTGCACAAAATAATATCATATTAGCAGCAGCTTCACAGCCTAAACTTTCACTTGACGATAAAAGGATAAGTTGAGCGTGCCAGAACAGTAAAGCTCTTTAATATTCTAAAGGCGCGCGCTGGAGGCGGCGAGAAACTGAAGAAACGTGACAGAAATTGGCATTGGTTGGTCAGACATCGGCCAGTCTGCTACGCGGCGTGATTGTGAGCTTGCGCAGATCTCCATCACATTTACGTGGACTCAAAATAGTGGAGGACTGAAGGTTGCAGAAGTTTTTAAATGCACTCTGCCCCGACAAGATGTCTCTCAATCCTCCACAGTCACATGGACGAAACGAAACGATGAAACCATCTGTACTATACACAAATTCATTCAAATGTCTGTTATCTACGCGGAAAAGTTTTGAGGCATATGAACCATTTATGGTTTAGTTACAAAGAATGGCAAGTTGTTCATAATAATTTTAATGTATGTTGTTAGGCACAACAATTTTTTAACATACGGACTGGTTTAGCTACAAAGAATGGCATGTTAAGAAAATAGTCGATTTGTGTTATGTAGGCTTTCAACATGCCTTTAAGGTAGTATGTAGGGTACTTTGTACCGGATTTGAATTAGTATAGTGTAAGGCATGTGAGTCAACCAGTTCAACTAAAACTTGTGGGCTATGGCAAGTCATACTTTGAACAGCACCCTTTATGTGAAGGCAACTTTTTAAGCATGGCAAATATATTTCTCCTTTTAAAATTCATACGTGATGATGCAGATAGTGGATTGAAGTGTGCAAAGCGTTGGAGATTTAGACGATGCATAGTAGGTAAAGGATTTCAACTTCTTGTATTATTGGAGCCATATTATGGATTTGTAAATGGTCAATGTGCTTATCTTTTATATCCCATGTAACATTGCTCATAAAGGATTTGTATTTGAGATGTTGATGTATCCTTACATAGATATTATAAAGTGTCTAATCTATATGATTTATTCCAGTATGCTTACTAGGTTATAAAGTTTTCATACTCGATGTATTAAGTTTTTTAAATGATGAATTTTTGGATGTTGAGTATTTTATGGATTTGGAAGTAATTAATACATGTCCCTTTAGTGATTTTGTAAATTTATCTATAGTTAATTTCAGGGTGTAACAGTTGTAAAGCCTCATGCTCTATGACTATCATTGAGTGTTATAAGATTTAGATGTGGAGAGACTTAGGACATCCTATATCTTATGAGCTTCTCATTGATGTATTTATTATTTTGTATTCCTATGTAATTTTTATGTATTCATAGTTTATAGAGAGATTTTTAGTGATGTTTTCATTTCTACATATATTGTGTGTAAATTAAGATTTTGAATTAGATGTGATTATGTATGGTTTTGGGGTTTGATCATCGTGAATGGTTCATTGACTTATTAAGATTGTACTAGCTTTGATACTAAAGATTTAGATTGGCATGCTTGAACCTTGTAATAATATGTTTGAATTACATTCTTAGGCTTCTTGCATGCCTAATAGGATGAATTTCTTGATGTTTGAGGCCTAATTTATGTCTAGATTTATGAGATTGTATCTCTTATAACTTCAATTAATGTTGATTGCTTTTGATTTGTAATTGGGTGTTGAATCTTATGTTGAATTGCTTGGGAAACATGACTCCTAAGAAAAAATTTGTTCCCCACCTATTGACAATTCTATAAGGGGTAATGACAAAACCAATAGAAACAAAGATTATGTGCCCTGTTAAGGTAATATTATCTATCAATAGTTGTATCCTTATTATCTAGAGTTTACCTTTATTTTGCACCAGGATGAACAAATGAGATGGAGAAACCTGGAAGAGAACATTGTATTTCCACCTAATCATGTAACCCCATCAATGCTAATAACAATGTTAATGAAAGTTGGATTGGAAGTTTCTACAAATGAATATAAAGTCGTTGACAAACTCTTGAAGCCTTACTAGCTCATTGAGGCCCAAATTTGAAAATACCATTTCATATAGGCACATCATGAAGTAACAAAGGACAAAGGAGCTACCATTTCACTAACTTCATAGTCCACAAAGGAGGACTTAAACTATCATTCAAGGATATCCAATTGTCAAAAATTCTCAATTCTTCATTATAGATAAAATAACTAACTTGTGGCTATGCTGAACCTTGGTAAGCAACTATGGAAAGGGGAGAGCATGACCTAACACAAGGAGGACCTCCAAATCTAGATCTTCAAGCAAGCCACCGAGAGACAAGTAAATGGGTTATGCCATGAGAGTAAGCTACCATGGCTCTTTTAGTTCTCCCTCATCTTCATCGACCTTATTGTCAAGCTTTGATGAAAATAAGTATAGGTCATAAAAAACGAGATTAAGATGAATAACCTAGCGGTAACAATTAGAGAGATTAGAACAAGAATGGACATAAGGGTGGTGACCATGATCATGATAAAAATAGAGACCATGGGCAAAAACATGGAGAAAGATACAACAGATAACATAGAAGGGATCATCATAAAAGTGATGATTATTATGAACTCTTACTTGCTAACAAGAGCATGATTAATATCAAGGATCTTGTTTATATCCCAACTAAACATCAAAGGGATAATTTCATTAAGTGACTTGACTTGAACAACATTTCTAAGTTTGAGGGTGGTTGTAATGCAAACCCACAACATCATCTACAATCCTTCCATGATGTCTATAACTTGCAGAATATAAAGAATAATTGGAAAAAGCTCAAATTATTCCTAGGGAAACTTATAAAATAAGTAGAGTATTAGTACCAATCCTTGGAACTTGAATTTATTAGAAGGTAGAGTATAATGCCAAAGTTATTTAATGATGAACATCAAACATACTTTAGAGTATCTAACTTAAGAAAATAGATTAAAGGGTACAAATAAGATAACAATAAATCCCTTGATAAGACCTTAGGTAGATACTATTCCTTGTTACATAGGTACTTAAGCCATGAATTTTTCAAAGGAAGCAGTTGAGGTATATCATAGATAGACTCAAAACAAAACATGAGAAGATCTTGGGGACCATGCCTAATGAAAACTATAAAAAAATGAGGTTCCATCAGATTCAAAGGCTAATAGACCATGTTGCCAAAGAAGAGCATGAATTTAAAAAGACAAAGAGAGTGATGAGATATATAATAGGAATGCTTCCTTTCATAACAAAGATGTTCATGCTTGTAAGAGAAGGGAAGATAAGGATTCAATGAAGGAGGTGATTTATTTAAAAATTTTGTTGGTACAAAATTCAATTTTAGAAATTGTGGCAAAGCTAAAGAAAATGTAGGATTTAATGGATGAAAAATTTCTACTATACTAAAAATACTAGAGAAGAGAAAAAGCAAGCCCTTACATGAGATAAGGACAAGGAAAAAAATGAACAATGAAGGGCATGTATGAGTGAAAAGGAAAAGCTACTAATATGGAGGGGGCTCCTGACATAGATTTAACAGATAATAATGAATGTAACTTATGCTACTATGAAAATTCTAAGAAATGTTGCCCTATCATGTCACATTTACAAGAGTTAGGAATATCTACATTAAACCCAAAATTCATCAAAAAGCAAATTCCTAGAAAAATTATCTTATCCTCAAGGCAACTATAAGCAGTTCCACAATCAATAATACTATCTAAGTGAAGCTTCACCTCAATCTTAGGAGCAATATTATGAATAGTGGAAAACTCATAGATGTCAAGGATGCCACCACCAAGGCAACAACATCCTTATTAACAACTAGATCCATATGGCTATTATGTCTAGTAACTTATCTCACCTAGTCGTGCAGCTTCTTAAGCCCATTACAACTATCCACCAAAATACCACAAAGTTGCAACTCCTAGAGCTAAATCATACTTTTTTTCTTTGCATCCCATGCATCCTCAACCATCACATACTCCTTTTTCTTCAATATCACATCCACAAATGCAATGTGAGATACCTATATGACAATATCACAAACATTCTGCTAGAGCCATACATATGCAAGTGGATGATAGCTTAACTGGTTTTAAGCACAAGCCTCAAAATTTTTTTTTATACCTATTAATCCATGTAAACCAATGCAAGAATAAGTGGTTATGGACCCCATTTCAATGTCAACATGATCCAATCCTTCTAACAAGACACCTTCAAACCAAAGTATGAGCATAATGACTATCATGTTAACCCATGTCATAATTGATTGGATCAAAACATGAAACCCTTCCAAGAAAAGAACTTATCTTGGAAGCCCTTATATTTACTTGCAAATTGCTAGGAATGCACCTTGAAAAGATCTATTAGACTTAGGTTTCAATGTGAAATTGTTCTTTCAATAGATGTATAATGCATGGAACCTACCATCACTTCAAAAGTGCAACATCAAGTTGAAGCTTGCAAATTCATCCATCACTATTTTCATGGGATAGGTGGAGGACATTATGACCATCATTAGTGGGTGGTCCTACCTAGAAAATTACTTTGTGATTTAAGTACATAATTATGAACAAGAATTTTCTATCATTATAGAAAGTTCTTAACTATAAGCACAATTAATGTTAAGCTTAGGATCAAAGACCTTTCTATGAAACGTTTAAAGGAAAATGAATATGGAGAGATTAAGAAGAAAAGATTTCCATGCATCATGTACAGTGAAACAAGGTATAACTGCATGTAAAGAGCTTGGATAATAAAATAGAGAAACATCACATCATTCAATTCATGAGAAGAAAAAATGTATATGCAAAAGTGTCGATACACAACAATCACTAAGTAAGAAGAGTAGCTAATAGTATATGAGGGCTACAAGTCTATAAGATGCATGGAATCACATGAAGTTGTCATAAACACTAATGTTGATAGTACAGATAAGATGGAGGACATCATGAAGCAACTTTTCCAAATAGAAAATAGGCAAGAAGAAGAGAAAAATTAGGAAAATGATGAGCGGCAAGGTACTCCTATGCCTAACCATATGAATACCAGCATTCAAAAGCGATTCGGTTGAATTTTGAGGATTAAGTGCTTATGCACTTGCACAAAACAAGGATGAGGTATGCATTCATTGTCTTCCCAAGCTTACTTGGTTAAGTAGACTCAAGGTATATGATTTTTTTTTATGTTTTTTAATATTTTCTATCTTGGTCTCCTAAGTGTGTGAAATGAAAAGATTTAATTAACTAATGGGTTTCTGTAACTCTAATGTTGATTGAATCCTAACATCATCATCCATTCCCACTCTCCAGACACATCCTGAGCTAGTGTAACACTACTAGGATTACCAAACACTAGTCGTTATTGGGTTACCAAGTATTCCACATATGCTTGAAGTGGTCGTGCTGAGTGTGCTAATTCATTGCTAATTAATAATTCTAAAGAAATAAAATTAATTAACTAATGAGAGCATCAAATAATAGTAAATAACATTAATTGCAATAGTTAAGTTATTCTAAATGTTACAAGGTTTATCACAAATTTTGTCTTTATTTTCGAACACAAGGGGTGCTCAGGTACACAATGCTCAAATAAAGATCCATTCACTCTATGAATTCTACTATGGGCACTTAGAAATTATTCTAACTCTAGAATAGAAAAATTGCAAGAGTTCAGCTAAGGGACTCAAAAATACTATGCAAAACCAAGTGCCCCTGTCCCTTATTTATAGGCAATGAGACAAGCTTCGACATCGCAAGTCTGATGTCGCTTGGCCAATCTGATATCATGTATCCGATATCGAGGGCCCAATATCAGGGGTTCGATATTGGGGGTTCCCTTATTTGGTGACTCATCATATCCCCATGATAGAATGAAAACTCGTCCTTAGGTTCCTTAAAAAATATTGGGAAGGTATGGGATTATTGACTGAATGACAACTGATGATGACATGGAATGACAAACTCAAAGTGCCTAATGAATGGATTGACAAACATATTACAACATTGGTATTCATAACCATTATGGTGAACACTGTACATAGATGACATCTAGACCCTCATTTGACAACTTGAAGAAAGAGAGAGAAAAGAAAATGAGGCGCATTATTGCCGATGTCAAAAATGTGCACAGTGTAGTTCATCCATAGCTGCATGACTAAGCTTGTTCCTTTGCATAAATGCTCTTACTCTAGTCCATCCTAAGTGCTCCCTCCTATCCCAGTCCATTGTACATGTGATTGCCATCTACACACACAACAAAATCATGAATTAGCAAGGATAGATAAGATATAATTTAGTTGATACCTTGCCTCGATATGAAGCACATTGGCTAGGTTGTGGGTATGGCAGATACTAGGTTAGAGGTTTGTAACTGATGACCACCCAAGGTGTAGGGGTGAGATAAGTAATGGAATGGAAAAACTTGTAATAGGCCCCCACAACTAAGAGCAAACCTCCAGTAGCAATAGGATGGAAAATGAAAGAAAAAAGGAAGATAAGAGAAATGACAATGCATAGAAGGGAAGAGAAAAACAAAAATGGATGTCATGGATGGGGTGAACCGAGAAATAGTTGATTGAGAAAAATGTTTAAGGGAAAGAACTTAACAATTGCACCAAAAAGGAATGCCAGTGGATCCTCCCCAAAGTAGGCTCATGCCCTTTATGCCCTAACAAACCCACAAACCAAAGAGTCTGTAGGCTCTAGGAATAATATATGGAAACAACAGTTAAGAATTCACCCATAAGAATTTACCAAAGAATAACAATGCATCAACCAAGATATAGACTACTCATAAAATCAACAAGGAGGTAGAATACGGGAAGCAATATGGAAAGAGAAAAGAGAATGGAATGGGATTCTAAAATCAAGGTTGTGTAAAGTCCCTTGTGTATTATGTGGTTAAAGTGACTTAATAAAATTCATTCAAAATCTGGATTAAATTAACCACATCTAGTGACCTCACATCAACACACTTGACTAACCCATCCTCTTGAAGCAACAAGAATGCTTCCACAAAGCAACTGCCATTCCAAAAAGAGAAGAATAGAGAAGTAGGAAGTGAGAAATGGCCTTAGTTAGAGGGAACCTTTAGGCATAAGTAACATGTCTTTTCAATGCCATAACTAGTGCTTGTAGCTCATGTTCCTTTATTATGTCTAAGGGGTCTACTTTGAATTTCCACCAATTTTTTTAAGTGAGAACCACACCATGCAAAGACTTATTTGATTCATTCAACTTCTTGATATTAGTTGACAACGAAATGGCAAAAATCCTATGAAAAAACATCCAAGTACCTAAGAGAATAGTCAGCACAAGTGTGTCAAATCCCCTTAAAGTCAAACCCTTTTCAATCCATTTGAATCTTTCCTTGGTTTGAAGAATATCAAGCCACAAATTCATTAATAGGTTTAATTAGAAAAAGGGACAATACATTTCCAAAAGAAAGGGAGACCATAGAGTTGAATGGATGAATGGTTGACGTGGACTCATTGCCCGTTTTATCAAAAGAAACCATATCATAGCATCAACACTAAAAGTCAAAGGTAAAAGCCAAACATTAGCAATCAACACCATTATAGTACAACCCACCATCATGAGCACTTATTACGTAACGAGTGAGAATAAAGCAAACAAAATGTAACAAAGAAAGAAATATTAAAAATGTTAATGATGGTGTAAAAAAATGAGTAAAAATGAAAAATGTGTAAAAAAAAAATGTGCAAAACAAAAAAGATAAAAGAAATTGAGGGCTTAGAATAATTAGCATTGGTGGCCATCTCTCCCATGATTGAGTTGGAAGGAGGAGATCCAAAATAATGAGCAGGGTTGTCCATCTACAGAGGTAGTATTAGTATTTCTATTTTGGGCTCATGGAAAGGTTTGGTTTGCTAGATGTTGACCAATAATTTCTTATTTGGGCTTCCAAGTTTATAGATCACATGGCCCTTGAAGGAAAATTTTCATGAATGATATAAGGTCCTTTCGATAGCATTTGAAATTTAGTTTGTTGTGACACATGTGCAGGATTCCAATAAAGAACCCTATCTCCTGGTTAGTATTTGACTTTTCTAATTCTTAGGTCATGACATTGCTTGTTGAAGGCCTTGTACAGTTCATTGGATGATAGGGTGGCTAATCTGTTTTAATCTAGCAAGTTAAGATTCATTAACCATTCTTTCTGTGCTAGACTAAGGTCAAGGTTAAGGTCACATGCTGTAGATAGTGTACAGAGCTCAACTTGGATAGGAAGTGTTGGAAGTTTACCGTATACTAACTCATAGGGAGAATAGCCTATAGGGAGTTTCCATGTGGAGTGGTAGGCCCAAAGAGCATCATTTAGTTTGGTGCTCCAATCTCACCTATATTTGCTAATGGTTTGTGTTAGAAATTTTGTGATTTCCCTATTGGTGACTTCAGCTTGACCATTTGCTTGAGGATGATATGGTGTAGTCAGTTTATGCTCAACTCCTAAGCATTACATCAACTTCCGAAAAGTCGCACCTATAAAACGTGTACCATTATCAGAAATAAGTGCATGAGGCATGTCAAATTTTTTGTTGAACAAATCGTGCATCGGTAGATGATGTACAGTCGGTAACAGTGGCTTCTTCTACCCATTTTGTATATTTAGTAATAACAATGTATGCTTTTTCATTGGAAATTGGTGTAATAGGCCCCATAAAATTAATACCCCATATGTCAAAGGGTTCTAAGGGTTGAATCCATTATTGT
>MNCI01016861.1:404281-431837 GCA_015680685.1 Gnetum montanum | reverse complement strand
GAGAAACTTTTGTTTCTTTCTAACGTCTAGCCCTTGTGGTGTTTCTTGTGTGAGAAGATAAGTAAGAATGCTACTATACTAATTTGTATCTATGGACGATTGGTTGTTTATTACACTTGCAAAGAGGAGTTCATTAGGGAAGTGATTAGAAATTGGGTATTCATCCTCTTTGTTATCCCATCGTAACTGAGATAAATGATCGACAATAACATTCTCAGTGCTTTTATGATCTATCATCATGAGATTGAACTCTTGCAAGATCACAAGCCATTGTATGATTTGAGGGCTCACCGTTGGTTTATTCATAAGGAATCGAATCACACTATGATCTATGTGTATAAATACCTTATAGCCTAATACATAGTACCTAAATTTCTCTAGTGCAAACACCATGGCCATTAACTCTTTTTCTATTGTGGTATAGTTGAGTTGTGCACCAACAATGCTTCGACTTTCACAGTGGATGTAATAGGGACGTTTTTGGTCATCTAATTGTGTAAGTACAGCTGCTAAAGCAAAATTGGATGCGTTAGTCATTATATGAAATGGTCTAGACTAATTAGGAGCTTGTAGAATGGGTGTTTCTACGAGCTTCTACTTCAAGGTTTGGAAATCTATCTTACATTCCTTGGTCTATTCAAAGGATACATCCTTTTTCATTAATTCTACCAACGGTTTTGTAATCTTCAAAAAGTTCTTGATGAAGTGTCTATAATAGCCTATATGTCCAAGTAATTATTAGACATCTTTTATAGTTTTAGGTTGATGAGTGATTCCTTGGATGACTTTAATTTTTTCAAGATCTGCCTCTATCCCTATTTGTGAAATTTTATGCCCTAATACAATGCCCTTTTGGACCATTAAGTGGCTTTTCTGCCAATTGAGCCTTAGGTTGGTTTCAACACATAGTTTTAGCACTTTCTTTAATTGGTCCAATGCTTATTCAAATTCTACTTTGTAGGTGGAGAAATTGTCCATAAAAATATCCATACCATTCCCTATTTGTTACTAAAATATACTAAGAACCAAATGTTGAAATATTTCTAGAGCATTGCACAAGCTAAATGACATCTTCTTGTATGTAAATGTCCCCCAAGGACTTGTGAATGTAGTTTTGGCTTGGTTCTCTAATGCTATTTGGATTTGATTGTACCCACTGTAACCATCTAGAAAACTATAATAACAATGCCCTACAATGGTATCTAAGACTTGGTCAATGAATGGAAATGGGAAATGATCTTTAAATGTTGCCATGTTTAATAGCCTAAAGTCTATACACACCCTCCATTTAACACCTTTTTAGGCACAATGACTAATGGATTAACCCATTCACTGTCAACAATGGGGTAGATGAACCCAGCCTTCAGAAGTTATTCAATTTCTTCCTTAACTACTTACTTAAGCTTTGGGTTCAGTCATCTTTGTGGTTGTCATCGAGGCTTCATGGAGGGGTCAGTGTAAATTCTATGTTGGCATATCCTAGGATCTATTCCAATTAATTTGGGATATGACCAAGCAAAGGCTTTTGACCATTTATTTACCATCTTCAGCAGTCTTTATTTTTGTTGAGGAGTGACCTTAGCATTAATGATTACCAATTTTTCATTTTTGAGAAATGCATACTCCATACTGGTGGGTAATGGTTTTAATTCAAGGGGCTCTTGCTTAAACTCATCAAGGATTTTCAACTTCCCCTAGTTGATATCTTCAGTGTCAGTACTTTGAAGTTGGTGATGGACTTGCTCTAATGCATCTATGCTATTGGTATAGGTATAAGTCAAGCTCTCAGTTGGTTCCATGCATAAAGTTGAATTGCTCTTTAGGTCAGCTATCTGCCACTAGGTGCCTTCTTGTCTTGTGGCTGCTACATACAGGCATCTTTGTATGTCAGATACTTATGCACACTGGTTGCATGCAAGAAATGTTGAGTGTTGTACAAACTAGGACTTCTACATGTAGTTGCACCCTGTGTCACTGTATACGATGCATGGAACTTTCTTCTTCTCAATCTTCCAAAATGCATTTTCTTTTGATATCTCTAGGGAAAGATCACATATTCCTAGGTGTGCATCAATCGTACTTAGCCATGCTCTTCCTATTATGATTGGGAAGTCCTCCTTGCAGTTGTTGACTTGGATTACTAGGAAATCAGCTAGATATGACCACCCACAAATAGTGATGACAATATCCTCCACTAGTCCCAACAGAATAGTGATGGACTGGTTGGCCAACTCTAAATGAATGTTACTCTTCTTTAGCGGAGGTAGGTTCCAGGCTTTATACATTTCTTAGGAGATCAAATTAACACCAGAACCTAAATTCAAAAGAGCTTTATAAGGCTCGTTTCTAATGATTTGCAAATAAATAAGAGGACTTCCAAGATCAGAGAATTTCCTAGGAAGATGGCTAGCTTTAATCCAATCAATGATGGCATGAGTTAACATGACAATATGCGTTGAGTGCAATTTTTGATTTGAAGAAAGCTTCAAAGATTTAAACAATAATAAGGCATTTGGATAATTAGTTGCTTGTGGTTGTAAAGACTTGGTTGGACTATTGGTTCTAAAGAAAGGTCTCCTCTTTGATTAGTTGTCCAAACCAACAGTAGGTTGAAGATTGATAGCCCTTGTAGCATTACATTGCTGTGGCTAGGTAGGAAGCTCACCTTGCATAGTTGGAGTAGGTGGTAATGGAGCTGAGGGTGGAAGAGATGCAAATAGATGAGAAGGGTAGTGTGTATGTGGAGCATCACACCTAGAAGAAGAAGTTCTATAGTATTCGGGGGTCTAGTAGTGAGGTTGAAGAGTGTCGTGACATCTAGAGTCATGTGGAGAGATTAGCTGCTGAATGTAATACCCATATGGGTCAGGTTGATGGTAAGGGTATTTTTGACATGGTAGTGTCATTCCCCATGATTGTGGGTGTTTCCATTGTTGATACTATTCATTCAGTTGTGGTGGAGCTCCACTTAGATAATATGTCAAGGGTTGGTGGAACTGCCTTGAGTTACCTTGAGGATAAGGTAACCATCTGGGTGTTTATTGTCTATTTAATCATGGGTTTAGTGCATATATCCCAGACTCTTGCATATGTGACACTACTAGGCAACATCCCTTAGGATGGTCATATTGGAAAATCTTACATCTTCCATATTGTTTGTGTCTGAATCCACAACCTCTTCAATGACGGCAACCTTGCAGTTACCCTTACATGCATACTCAACTTCTTTCTTTTTTTTTTCTCTCTCAGTCACTACTTTGTTCTCTAGACTCCTCTACTATTTTTAGGATAGTTTGAAATTCGTCATCTAGAAAGTTCTACATTTGATCTACATTTGTTGATACTTTTGATGCAAATTTTTGAATGGGTAAATTCTTTCTATTCACCATATTTTCAAGTGGTGACTCTTCTTCATCTTCGCAAAATCTAATTTCCTTCTTTTGGAGGGAAGGATCTCTGTTGTACTCCTCTGCACTTTCTCTTTTCCTCAACTCATCTTTCTCTTTGGCAACTTGCTCCAATAATCTTTGTATTTGATAGGCTCTAAGCTCGAATAGCCTTCCTTGGGCATAAGTCCCAAGGGTTCTTCACATTTCATTCCTAAGCCCATCTATGAGATGGCGTAGTTATTCCTTTTGTGAGTAACCATGGCTAGGACAATGATGTAATAATAAATAATATCAGCCAATGGTAGCATCCAAGGGTTCATGTCCTCATTTCCATCCTTGGATTTGCTTATGCAGGTTGGACACTCAAGAGTACATTTGATACTTATCGTTGAATAGCTTTAACATGGTACTCCATCGATGAATGGATTCTGGTTCTAAGGATCAGTACCAGCTTTCTACTTCCTTTATTAGTGTTCGTGGAAACAACTTTAGCTTTTGCCACTCATTTTCTATATTTTGCAAGGCACATGCATCGTGGAATGCTTTTAAATGGTTTTGAGGTTTAGCATTGTATCCCCCTTCAAATCGTGGAATGTTATTCATGTATAGTATTTTGATCCTACTATCTTTTTGGTGCCTTGTTGAAATCCTAACAACCTCTACTATATTTAACATACTTCAGATCGTGATTAAGGGTTCATCATGATCATGCTGCCTATGGTGTCTATGATGCCTATGTTGTTCCCTACTCTTCCTTCTTTTGTGATGTGTCTCTTTGGAATGCCCTTATCCCCTTTCTCTACTATTTTGTTGGTGATTTCTATTTCACCTACCATTTTTCTCATGGTCTCACCCTCTATGACTACGTTTTGATCCCGAAGGAGAGGAGGAAGAAGATGATGAAGGTGAAGAGGAACGAGGATTGGCATCATGTCGACGCTTGGCACCTTCTCTTCGATGGTCGCGGCCTTAGTCATGGTTACGATCGTGATGTCTATCATTATCATGTGTTCGTGTTCCTTTTCCAGACCCTTTGTGTTCGTTGGTACTAGAACCTAGGTTCTGAATAGTTGAGTGAAGATTCTGATACCCAACTCCTTGACTGAAGTCAAAGAGAGGAACATTGTTTTGTGGAAAACCTCCCGAGACAAGTTCACCACCGTCATTTTTACTTAGTACATATGGGACATCTTGAGACCACTTCCTCTTCAAGGATTTGTAATGTCTCTCTTGTTGTAGATCCCTTTGGTGTTGTGCCTCCGTGGGTTGATAATCTCTCAAATCTTGTTCATGCACAACGTACTCTAATTGTAAGTGCTGCATACCAATTTATGTGAGAGCACGAAGAAGCATGCTTGGGATTGAGTGATTGAGAGGTAACACTATGTTACCTTCTAAATCATGCCATCATAGTTGTTCATCTTGGTGGAGGACAAAGGTAAAGTTTGGTACATACTCATCAGGATGAGTGTTTACCATGCGAAACTATTGGGGCACTAGTGGATTATCTTGTGCACCCCTCCTCTAATTGTTCATGGTATCGAACCTAGTAAGTGAAGCACTCTCATAAGAAGAAGGAGACATGATTGATTACTTAGTGTGCAGTACTCTTTTTTGGTGATTGTAGGATAGTTAACCTTAAGGGTTCATTCCAATGATGGAAGGATTTCCTAAGTTCTAATTAGCGCACAAACAACAAAATCCCCAGCAATGGTGCCAATGATGAGCGACAAGATACTCCTACACCCAACCATACGAATACGAGCATTTTCATGTGATTTGGTCATATTCTAAGGATTAAGTGCTTATGCACCTACACAGAACAAGGATGAGTTATGTAGTCATTGTCTTCCCAAGCTTACTTGTAAGGCACAGTTGTATGGTTAAGTAAACTCAAGGTATATGATTTTTTAATGTTTTTTTATATTTTCTATCTTGGTCTCCTAAGTGTGTGAAATGAAAAGATTTAATTAACTAATGGGTTTCTATAACTCTAATGTTAATCAAATCCTAACACTAGCATTTGTTCCAACTCTCTAGACACATCTTGAACCAGTGTAACACTACTGGGATTACCAAATGTTAGTCGTTACTAGGTTATCAAGTCTTCCATGTATGCTCGAAGTGGTCATGCTGAGTATGCTAATTCATTGTTAATTAATAATTCTAAAGAAATAACATTGATTAACTAATGAGAGCATCAAATAACAGTAAATAACATTAATTGTAATAGTTAAGCTATTCTGAATGTTGCAAGGTTTATCACAAAGTTCATCTTTATTTTCAGACACAAGGTGTGCTCAGGGACACAATGCTCGAATAAAGATCTATTCACTCTATGGCTCCTACTGCGAGCACTCAGAAATAATTCTAACTTTGGAATATAAAAAATGCAAGAGTATGGCTAAGGAACTAAAAAATACTATGAAACCAAGCACCCCTATCCCTTATTTATAGGTAACAAAACAAGCTCAGACATTGCATGTTCGATGTCACTTGGCCGATCCGATATCGCGTATTTGATATCAAGGGTTCCCTTATTTGGTGACTCATCAAAAAAGTTAAAAATCCTAGAAAGGATTGAGTCACAATCCATAAAACTCAAAAATTACTAGAATTTCATAAGTATATATTTTTAGAAAATGACAAACTAGTGATTGTGAATGAGCAGCTAACACATGATCAAAAATAAAGGTTACTTTAGGTAATTAACAAATGACCAAAAACATTTTCATAGTCATATAATGAAATAAAATGGATTTATTTATGCATACGCCAACATATGATTTATACAAATTTAGCCATGAAGCCTAAAGGTTAATTACAATGTAGCTTAATATTGAAAATTAAAAAATTTTATTAAGAAAGAAATTAAAAAACTTATAAAGGTATAATTTATATAACCTATAGTAAATGGTGAGTGGGTAAGTCCACTTATAATTGTACCTAAGAAAGGGGGCAAGTCGAAGATCTACATTGATTTCAAGTTCTTGAACATGATAACTTTCAAGAATCATTTTTCATTGTCATTCATTGACTAGGTGTTGGGAAAAATTATAGGACATAGGTATTATAGTTTTTTTTATGGTTATAGTGGTTATAATCAAATACAGATAACTCTACAAGAATATATTTTCAAGCTTGTGCAATTCTCGTGCAACCTTCCAATGCGTCATCCTCAAAATATTTTAGAAATAGATTGGTAATTGTGTAGAAGTTTTCATGGATGACTTTTTCACATATATTTTTAATTTTGGATAGATATTTGAATGTCTTGAGAAAATCTTGAAGCACTATTTAGAAATAAATCTTAAGCTTAACTAGCAGAAAAACCACTTGATGGTCTAAGAAGATATTATCCTTAGATATTAGATATTAGAAAATGTAATACAGGTTAATCAAGAGAAAATAAAAGTTATTCAAGAAATCACATGAAGGTCATAAATATTGAAAGACATCAGGTCATTCCTTGGACATACTAGCTATCATAATTCATAAAAAATTTCTAAGTTCTTCAAACCATTCATGCAGCTAACAAAGAAGGATGCACCATTTGAATGGACTAAGGAATGTGATTAATAATTAAATATTTTGAAAGAAAAGCTTATGAAAACTCTAATTTGACAAGCTTTTGATTGATTTAGGTCATTCCACATCATAATGTATGCATCTAACTATGCCTTGGAGGTAGTGTCCATTTAATTGGACAATTAGAAATGTGGAACTACATTCATTGTGCAAGTAGGGGCATTATAGGTGCAAACTTAAACTATACAATGAGTAAAAATGAATTGATGATAGTAATGTATGTGCGTAATTATCTAGTCTTTGTACACATAGAACACTGTGTAATAAAGTTTCTTATGAATAAGCTAGTGATTACCCCTTCAATGATATGATGATTAGTGATCCTGTAGGAATTTGATATCACTATGATTGATAAAAAAGGCACTGAGAATAATGTTGCAAGTCATCTATCTTGGTTAAGATGAGATAACAAGGTTGATGAAAAGCTAGTTTTTGATAAATTCCTAAATGAACTACTCTTTTGAAAATTCATAATAGTTGCATCAAAGGTAATAAAATCATGGTATGCTGAATATCTCATACATTTACTTCAAGAAGAGGTTCCTATTAAATGGGAAAAGGGTAGAAAATAATAATTCCTATACCAAGTCAAGAACTATATGGAAATAGAATGTAATCTTTATAAAATTTGCACAAATGGCTTAGTTTTCTATCATGTACCTAAAGAAAGTCAATCGAAAGTGCTCAAAGATGCTCATGAAAGGCTTTGTGTAGGATATTACATAAGGAGATGAAAAACCATTAAAATTCTCATGATAGATTACTTTTGGCCTATGATCTTCAAGGATGTCCATCAGTTTACAAAAACCTGTAATTGATGTTAATGAGATGATGAGATAATAATAAGATTTGAGGGATCCTATAATGGATCTAACTGCTAGAATCATTTGATCTTTGAGAAGTTTATTTCATGGCTCCCATTACATGCATGTCAGATGGAAAGGCTTATATTATTATTATGATGGACTATTGTGAAAAATGGGTAGAAGCTATACTAGTATACGATTGCAGAACAATAATAACTATAAAGTTCTTTCAACAATAGGTGGTTAATAGATTTGTTATATCAAGGACACTTATTTTCAATAATGACATTCATTTGATGGATGATACCTTTAAGAAATTAATGAAACATTTAAGGATTGATCATAAATTAATAACATCATAGTACTCCTAAGTTAATAGTCAAGAAGAGGTAACCAATAGGGAAATTACATGTATCCTTATGAGGACCATTAGTAGACTTAAGGAAGATTGAAGAATGAAACTAAATGATGCTTTATAGGCCTATCACTCCATGTGGAAACCTCCTATAGGATATTTCATATATGAAATAGTGTACAAAAATCTTCCTAGGTTACCTATTCAAATAGAATATTGTAAACTATATACAACATGTAAACTTGAATGTGACCTTACTCTAGCATAGAAAGATGTTAGATCAATATCAACATGATAGATTGATGAGTTATGTTTTGCATGGCTCCAATATCGGGTACTCCATATCAAGGCACAACCTTTGATGTCGAGGATCTGATATTGCTCCTCGCATGCTAGCCTATAAATACAACACTTGGGTGCATGGTTGGGGAGTAGTAGAAAGAAGTAGAGGTAGTCAAAATTTTATTAGTTTGTTTTCCAATGCATACCTACAATGTGATGTTAAGTGATTGTACAACATCTTTATTCAAGTGTGACATACTTGGACGTGTTACATGTTTGACAATAAAGATCAAGATTACTTCCATCATTTCAGCATCCACTTAGCTTTATTATTGTTTTTAATTACTTAAATGTTTAGTATTTTCCTTAGTTAATGTTATCATTTATTACTCTTCCTTATTCATGTCATTAAGGGGAATGAGTACGACTAATTGTGAGTGCTTAAGTATAATTACTTGGTACCCTAGGAGTGTATCGTTTGGTATGCCTAGTAATGGTATGCTTGGTAATTCCAATAGTAGTTAAGTGAAGTCCAAGGCATGTACAGAAGGGTAGGAATAGATACTGATTGCACATAGGCTAGTTTAGACTTTACTTTCCATTGTTAATTAGATTGAAAAATTAATTTTTTCATTATCACTAGGAGTATCTTAGGACCGAACAACATCAAGAATCATATTCCTCACTCTAAACTAAATCATACATGACAAGCCACCACTAGTCCAAGTGGGAAGACAATGAATTACGATCAAGGCATAACAATTTAGATGCACAACTAGTCCCATCCATGAAATATTCAATTGAATTATGCATGAATTCTTGTGATTCGTATGGTTGGATGTAGGGGTACATCGCCACTCATCATTGGCATCGTTGCCGAGGACAATGCTAGTTATCTAGATTAGTTATATTATACATGATTGCTGTAAACATGTTAATGATTTCTCTTTCAAAGAATATTAAAGCATACACTTCATAACACAACAACAATGTCTCTTTAACAAGGAAGGGATAATGCATTAAATGGTGAGAACATTCATTGGAGAACTAACAAAATATATATTGAAGAAAATTTGAGTGACCAACCTCATGCAGGAGGTTCATATGTTCATGATCACTTTGACTACACTCAAGGACTACATTCACCTAAGGCAGAAAATCCTAGAGAAGATGAAGCAAGTCTTGGATCAAGGGAGGCCTCAAGCCCTAAGACCTCCTCAAAACTTGGAAAAGATAAATCAAGGGATCATGGGGAACACTATAGAAGCCATGGCAATCCTCCTAGTTCCTCATCTTTCTCTTTCTCTTCAATGTCTAGTTCTAATGAAGATGAACGTAGGTGTAGAGACAAAGCTCAACTATGGGTTTGAAATAAAAGTAGAAATTGAAGCCATGGAAAAAATCAAAGACATCAAAATGAACATAGATAAAATCATCACAATTAGACAAATAGGAATAGGAATTTTTAACGCGACATGTTTGATGATGATGAACCCTTGTTGACCACTAAGAACATGATGTAGATCATAGAGGTAGTTAAAATACCCCACATGCATCATAAGGAAAGTTGCATTAAAAGGCTTGATATGAATAATATCCCTAAATTTGTGGGAGGCTATGATTCTAATCCACAACATCATTTGCAAGCCTTCCATGATGCTTGTGTCTTACAAAACGTTGAAAGCGGATGGAAAAAGTTTAAGCTCTTGCCTAGGACACTAATAGATAAAGCCAAAGTGTGGTATAGATCGTTGAAACCAAATTCAATCCATAGGTAGTCAACAATGCTAAAACTTTTCAATAAAAAATACCAAATGTATGTAAGGGTGTCCCACATAAGGAAAAAAATCCAAGGATGGAAATAAGAACAACATGAATCCTTGGATATGGCCCTAGATAGATACTATTCTCTACTAAATATATGCCTAGGCTATGGTTTCTCTCAAGAAGAGAAACTTTTCAACATCATAGATGGGGTTCATAGTCAAATGAGAGAGACCCTTGGGATGTATGCTTAAGGTCAATTATATGGGCTATGAACCCATCAGATCCAAGAGCTAATTGAACATGTGGTTAAAGAAGAAGGAGAGCTATGTAAATGGGAGAAGGTTGAGAAATCTCACTGGGATCCAACTCTTCAAAAGAAGAAGGTCCACATCTATGATAAGGAAAAAGAGGTAGCTCTTGATAAGGTGATTTCACAACAAACCTTGTTAATACAAAATTCTATTAATAAACTTGAAGCAAGGTTTGATAAGATGTCAGAATGGATAAATGAGGAAGTTACAAATTTTGTAGAAGCCTTAGAGGAGAGAGTAATGCAAAATAAATTAAGTGATCACAACAAAAGGAGGAAAAAGAACCAAGAAATAGCTAGGAACACTTATCAACAAAAAGGAAAAATGACTATATAAGTTGAGGCTATAGACTCAACCATAGAAAAAGATGATGGATGTGACATGTGACATCTACATTTATGATGATTCAAAGGGCTATTACCCAGTCATGTTACATATACATGAGTATTGGGCTTTTTCATTGAATCCCAAGTTCATACAAAAGCAAATGTCTCAGAAATTACCTTTCTCATAACATAATTATAGACAACCCTATAACCAATCATGCTATACTAGTAGGACTTCTTACTAGCCTCAATGCTATCATCAATCATAGTGGCAAAACCCACAATCATGGGGAAGGCCATCAGTAAACCAGTCGAACCGTTACTTCTAGTCAAAGTCATATGGATACTATGTCCAAAAACTTATTTCCTTAACTAGTTCTATGTCCTCTCTCTTGAGTATTATTGATCTACAACATTTCCTAAAGGATCAGCACCTTACAACTCTTACCCTTCATCGTATCCTTAATATTCTCATACTCCACTTCATCACATGTCATAGCCAACAAAAAAGGAAGGTTCAGCATCACAACATCAATGAAAGAATTCCACTTGTGCTATGAACGTGCATAGATATGATAATGCCAGTAGGCCCCTACCACAATCTCAAAAATGCCCTTTCTTTAGGATGGCTCCCATGTGTAAGCACAACACTCATGACTCTACTAACTTGCCCAAACCAGCACAATGCCAACCAAGTGCAAGACCATTACTTTCATAACTAATGTCCTTCTATCCTATGCAAAGGCCAACATTTGTCATTATTGCAAGACTTGCAAGAAATAATGAAACTAGCATCATAGAGAGAAAAATGAATCCATGCATAACTAATCATGATAAAGGGTATAGTCGTGGGCTAGACATCCACAAAGTTCACACAACTCATACTTTGACCCATCGTATGTTTAACAACTAAGTGTGTGAGGAACAACTTTCCTATGTAGTCACCATTAAATCAAAAGACACTCACTGGCTTGAAAATGAAAGTGTAACACTATTTCACAAATGCATGAAGCCTTCCTATCCACTTATTAATTCTTGTCATGGTCAAACACTTAGTTATGGGTGAAATGCCTCATCTTAACACTTAGAATTAGTAGGTGTTTTTCATCTTTTTATTTTATAATTTTTTATCTTTTTCTCATTTCTTGATACAAATGTTTCCTATCCTTTTCAACTTTTTCCACATTATGTTTTCATTTCCTTTGTCAGTAATCTTGCTTATGAATAAAATGACATAATGTAGCCCATTGAGGTGAGGTTTTCTCTATGTTGTCAAGTCATGAGGGACTGATTATTTGGATAGTGAGGCCATGTCATCCATCCACCAATTCCATTAATAAGAGGTTCTTACCATGGTCATAATGATATTCTTTTTCATCATCAACTTAAGAATAAATTTGTAATCATTGTGCCTCGATAGAAAAGTAAAGAACCAAGTGGGAATGTGTAGGGTGTGACATCAAGGGAATTTGTGGAATCTCTTTGACCACTTATGTATGTTCTATCATGTTGCTAAGGTTTTTATTACGTCCTTGTAGATCTAATGAAAAATGGGAGTAAGAGTCAAATAAGTGCTACCTTACATTGTCACTAGAAAGACATGTTACCCATACTTGAAGTTAGTCCTCTGGTAAGGTTAACATAGATAAAAGTAAAATTAAAGGGCATTGAATAAATTTTTAGGGGTTCCACTAAAAAGACATGTTACCCATGCCTAAAGGTTGGTGGCTTTTTAGAATTAAAAGAAAAAGAGAGCTACCATGCATAAGCTCCTCCCTTGGATGAAAATGCCAAGTGATGCTACTTCTTCCAACGATGGTAGTCTTATGGTTGTCAATCAAAGAGATAAAATAATGTGGTGTCACTTGAACATGATTTAGACTTGGTATAAATCTTGGAAAGAAGGGCTAATGATTACTTTAACCATTACTAACAAATAAGGATTCATTATGCCTATGGTGAGGCACCTCACGTCCCCATTTCCATAATCCTTTCTAAAATCCATCTCAACTCTCATTGTTTATATGATCATAACTTGTGGTTTTGTGTAACATAAAGTTATTTTGTCAAATTGGTGGTTCTAATGTGTGTGTTTTGTTCAATAGGTATGCATTGCATTCAACTCCTTTGCTGCCTACAAACATTTTTTAGTTGTGGTTATATAAGGGTATTGAGGGTTGGAGCCTACTTTGGGCAGAACCCACTTGTGTAATTGTTGTAACTTGTACTTTTTTAACACATTGCATCATCTTAAATCTTCTAAGTAAATAAATGTTAAATTCAAACCTTCCCTTATCATATAATCTATTCATTCTATATCATGAATCCAATACCCCTTTTTCTTACATCTTCCAAAGCTTTTAATGGATACGATTCTATCTTCTAATAGCATCGGTGCATAAATATGAATTCTCACTTACCCTAGAACTTTGGATTTCACATGAAACCTTCCAACCAATCCTAAAGCTTCATTTTCCATGTTGAATGTTCTTATAAAATGGAATTTCAAGAACCTTGATATCGACTACCTAATATTAGGTGGGAGTTAATATCAGATACTTGATATTAGACCCATAAAACCCTATAAATAGGACCCCTACAATGCTCAAAAAATTCATTATCATAAATTGAAGTTATGGGAGTTTTTTCATTTTTTCTCTCAGCTAAGAGCTTTGTGCAACCAACTTCCACATGCAATATCTTGCTTCGCACTACTCCAATTTTCATGATTTTTGAATCTATTTGATCATGGGGTGTTCAATTTAGTTGGGGGAGGGTGCTTGTGTGGAAAACTTGCATCATGTTTTTGAAATTTTCTATTACCTAGAAGGTATTATAAGGGTAAGAATGTTAAAAATCTTAAGTGTTTTAATGACAAATCAATGATATGAATGTTAGAACCTCTAATTTTCTCACCCAAGGGATCATAACCATCATTATAAGCCATAAATAAGGGAAAAGAAGCTAATTGCGAAGGGTCATAAAAAGAAGTGAATACTTCATAGGCTTTTTTCTCAAAATCTTTCTAACTCTGCAATCACATAAGTAAAGAACTTAATAGAACTAAGATCATGAGTAAGGTATAAATGTGTTGATGATAAATGAAAACCACCTTAGTAATACCAAATTCTTGAATGATTGTAGATGGCCCCAAAAAGAGGCAGATAGGAAGGACCTTTGCATGATGCAAGAAAATGTTTGAGAGGTGGAAGAGGCTAACTAGGAGAACAAGGGCCACTATTTGAGCATGAAGAATAGGAGGCCTAGTTATTTAGAATTCATCAAGATGCTTCTACTACAAGGCAATTAGTCTAAGGGTAGGCTATAGAATCATAGGCTTTAGTGCAAGGACAATGCCTCACATTGTCCCAAGAATGTCTTGAAGCCATTTAGGAGAAATCCATGTTGACCATAATCATTGTGGAAATGAACTTTAGGCCATTCATGGCATTTACCCCTGAGGTAGTTAGAACTCAACTTCAGGTGCCACCTCTATGACACATCCTCTTTAAAAGTGGGGAATGGTACCTTGTTGAGACGTATCAATTTTGGCTAATAAAGAAGAGGGCACCACCATCAACACTGATGGAGTCTTTGTCTCTTTTTCAGTCAAGGTAATTGTAGAGGCTCCAAACCTGCCAAATGTAGGGGCCAAGGTGGTGCATCTATCCACAAGGTTTGATGCAAGAACTAGAAATTTGTGGTTGAAGTGGGCATATAACAAAGAAAATAAAATATAAAATTAATTGACTCTAGAAGAGGATTTATTTTAAAATTGGCACATACCATCTCTTCCCAACTAAAGGGCTCAACAGAATATTGACTTAGGTAGCTAGAGGAAGTGCAATCTTGATGGGAAAATATAATGCCAATCTTGCCTAGTTGTACTTCATGGAAATTCAAAGGCAAATCAAGGAAACAAAGGTAGGTAACCTAACACTTCCATTCCCTTGCCTAATTAGAAAGCTGTTCAATCATGCTAGAGTCTTGGGTTACAAAAATGATGTTTCTAGGAGGGATCAGAATGCTTCTTTCTCTGAATTGCTCAAACTTGCAACACCAAGGTGATGAAGAAGAATTAGAGAAGGATATGAAACAAGAACTAGAAAAGGAGCCTAAGCAAGAACTAGTACAACGGTGAGAGCCACAAGATCCACCATCACTACTGTAAGACTATAGGTCCACAATGAACCATCTGTAGAAAATAGTTGAAACTCTTAGTTGAGGAAGTAGGGATGAATCAAGCATCTTCTCGGTCATCAATGATGTTGTGCAACTTAAAATTTTTGCTGATCCATCAAGAGGACAGATTTCTTTGTAATCAGGAGGGGAAGCCTAGTGGTCACAGCAGATCTCTGGAAATGCTGCATCTTTTCAAGTGGTACTATAAATGGGAGAAGGTGCCACAGTCATGGTCATGCAGCACCAAGATGCGACAGACATAGTAGAAGTTATTATAGAACATATTAAAGAGTTTTTTAATGTGCTTTATGTGCCCTTGGTGGGCTTGATCAAAACCAGAGATGCACAAATGTTAGCTGGGACTTCAATGACTTTTGCAGCCCATGAGGATGTGCTTAATAGATTGCTACAAACTGGACAATCTGTGACAACTCTTTTTGACATTTCTAGTGATGTCACTGTAGTACAATATGAACTTATTACCAAAAATGGAAAATTGGTCATGGCAGAGACCAGGGTAAAGTATGCAAAAGCAAAAGTGCATAGATTGTAATAAGAGCTTATCGCCTTGAGAGCTGAATGATGAGATCCCTCCCAATTCATTATGTCTAACAAGTTGGAACAATTTTGAATAGAGTAGCTAAGACAATTGATTGAACAAAATAAAGTTACTGAACAAGAAAAGGAGAAAGCAGTATGGAACACCTCAGTCACCAAAGCCCAAGCATATGTCCATAAGAAGGCATTGACCACTGCACAAGAGGAGAACAAGTAGCTTGCTACTGATAATACTAGGTTGACCACTATTGAGAAATAGAAAAACATTTTGGAAGAAAGTATCGAGTAGTTGAGGGAGCAACTGGTGAGGTTCAACTAGGATATAAGTAGATTGGTTAGAGAGAACTGAATCCTCTTAATGGAGGAGGTTTGCGTAATACGCTAAAAATCTACAATTGAGATAAGTGCATGGGAAAACAAGGTCAAGAAGCATGAAAAGCTAAAGGAACACTTCTAGGATCAAATTGGCATGTAAAGATAGATTAATGAAAAAGAAATCTAGGTGAAAAAAGCCTTCATTAGTTCCATGTTAGCATCGAATCCTAATTGGTAGTCCATCTTGGATAGCTATGCCCTAGTCCACCAAGAAAAAGTAAAGAAAAAAGACCTACAAATTGAAGATTTGAAAGAATACATGACATTAGCTAACCTTCACTACACTAACCTTGTCATGTTAAAAGTAGGTCGTCCCAAAATAAGTTGGAATGACAAGTAGCAGCCACCTATGTACTATATGAAAAAGAGTTTGTAGATAGGAAAAATTTCCTACAAAAACTCCATGTGGAAAACTCAGTATTGGAAGTAATTAAGGCTCATTACCACAAGTAAAGAGATGTAGCCTTGGACTTGGCCAAGAGGTTGAAAAATTACCATAAATTAAAAGAAAAGGCTAGAGCTTTCGAGGAGGAATGATAGTAATTCATAGCATGGTACGTGAAAGAAAATCAAATGTTCCTATAGTTATTGTGTTTTGGGATGTACTAGTTCTAGCACACATCGGCTCATTAGCCTAGATGGTACATAACCTAAGAACAGAGGAGGAAAATTTGCAAACACTCCTAACCCACTATAAATTTTAGAGGCCTAATAGCAAAGGAAAACAACCCATGGAAGAGCCATTGCGTCTAGGAACTACATGAGTTTCCATAATTTTTTTGTTCTGTTGTTTTGTTGTTTTGTCATGATGTGTTCATTTTTATAAAACACCACTATAGCATGGAAGAGTCAATTTGTGTGTTTATTTAAGTGAATCAATAATCCCATACCTTCACAATATTTTTTTAAAGAACTTATTCCTCATTTTGTTTGACTCAAGGATCAGTTTTCATTTAGTCATGGGGGTATGATGTGTCATGTTTTGCAGGGCTTCAATATTGAAGTTGCGATGTTGGGTACTCAATATTGAGGCACAACCTTTGATGTCGAGGATTTGATATCACTACTCATGTGCTAGCCTATAAATACAACACTTGGGTGCATGGTTGGGGAGTAGTAGAAAGAAGTAGAAGTTGTTAAAATTGTGTTAGTTTATTTTCCAATGCATGCCTGCATTGTGATGTTAAGTGATTGTATAACATTGTTATTTGAGTATGATCTACATGGATACATTACATGTTTGGTAATAAATATTGTGATTACTTTCATCATTGTAGCATCCACTTATTATTACTTTTAATTACTTAAATATTTACTATTTTCCTTAGTTAATGTTATCATTTATTGCTCTTCCTTATTCCTGTCATTAAGAAAAATGAGTATGAATAATTACAAGTGCTTAAGTGTAATTACTTGGTAACCCAGTAGTGTATCATTTGGTATGCCTGGTAACGGTACACTTGGTAATCCTAGTGATACTTATATAATGTCCAAGGTGTGTACAGAAGGTTAGGAACAGATACTCATTGCACATAGGCTAGTTTAGACTTTACTTTCCATTGTTAATTAGATTGAATAATTAATTTCTTCATTATTACTAGGAGTAGCTTAGGGCCAAAAAACATCAAGAATCATATACCTCACTTTGGACTAAACCATATAGGACAAGTTACCACTAGTCCAAGTAGAAAGATAGCAAATTGCAATGAAGGCATAACAATCTAGATGCACAACTAGTCCCATTCATGGAATTCGATTAAATTGTGCATGAATGCTTGTGATTCATATGGTTGGGTGTAGGGGTACCTCGCCATTCATCATTGGTGTCATTACTGGGGATGGTGCTAGTTATCTAGATTAGTTATATTATACACGATCATTGTAAACACATTAACGATTTCTCTTTCAAAGAATATTAAATCACACAGCATAACCTAACAACAATGTCTCTTTCACAAGGAAGTGAAAATGCATTATATGGTGAGAACACAAATAATCAATAACCAATAATTACTTCTAATGATTATTTTGTATGTTTCCTAATATTTTTCTTAATAAATTGATGTTATTTTAACATGGTGATTAGTTGGTCTTATGGTGGTAGACCTAAGATGATGTAATGTGATGTCACTACAAGAGGTATAAACATGGCTTGGAATCTTAATGTATGGATATGATGATCACTCTTAATCATGATCTACACTAAGGATCTTTTACAACCATGGTAAGGTACCTTATGCTATAATTTTGCAATCCTTTTTGACTTTATTTCATTTCACTATGACATATGATTATGAATTTAATGCTTTTGTTTTGTATAGTCCAAGATTATGGTTATAGTTTTTGCATGTGTGTCTTAGAATAAAGATATGATCTACATTCAATTCCTTAAGTGCATATGAATGCTTACGCAAATTGTTATACAAGGACATTAAGGGTAGGAGCTTGCTTGGAGAAGGATCCATTTGTATAAGCCTTTAGGATCATGTCCATGAACCAAATGCCATACTGTCTTGAGTGTCATGAATAGCTCATCTATTTTCATTCATCAATAAATGTCATACTTCTCTTCCAATTTTTTTTTGTAATTTGATAAATTCTTTCTTAATCTTACTATTTTTTATTTTATTTGAATCTTAAAACCATTATATTAATCATTTTTAATTATCCCAATGATAAATAATACCTATACTTTAATTTGACATTCCTCAAGAAGACCTAGGATGCACTGGATGCAAGAGAATGATGAAATTTCAAAGGAAAAATAAGCAAAAATATGTGTTTTTGGGATATTGATATCATATTTATGATATTGTAGACATCTACAATATCATAACTAAAATATCATAACTACAATATTGACTTTAAAAATTAGAGAGAGAGAGAGAGTATGTGTCTATATATATGCAATACCCCTTAGTGAATTTTTCATATTTTAGTTCAAACACATAGAGAGTTTTTGCTTCAAAAGCCTAGAGATTTCCAAGATCATAACTTGCCATTTGAGAGCTCAATTTAAATGATTCAAAAACCTTTAAGCTTCTAGAGCATAGGTATTTATCATAAGGCATTAGAAGAGAAAAATTTAAATATTTTCTAACATAACTAAGGTAATGAACATAAATTGATAAAATTTAATGAATAATTATCTAAAAAAATTGAAGAACTAGTTATCTCAGATCCTAGGGAATGATATTTTGTGATATTAAGCTATTAATGCTATATTTCTATAATTTTTGATTAAAACCAAAGGATTAGAAAAATGAAAATCATTATGATAAATTTAAGAATGACTAACAATTGATCCTTCATGATTGCAAATGGCATGTAAGTAAGTTTCTAAAGTTACTACCAAGGATGTTGTTGAAAACATTAGTACAATCTTAAACATTCCAAAAACATCCACTTCTAATTTTATTGAAATGTAAGATATTTAGGTATTTGCTAGTGCTAGAAAAATGAGTGTAGGGTAACATAAGGATGCCTTAGATCGATTGCTATAAATAGGATAAGCCATCTAAGGTGTTTTTGAAATTTTCATAAAATGTTAGAACAATAAAATCTAAATTAATCTTAACCAAGGAAAAGTTAGTGATTGCAAAAACTAGACTCCAAAATGAAAAGTTAGAAGTGTAGAGGATGTAGGACAAGATCACTTAACATTGTGCTTAATTGTAAGATCTAACTAGGTTTGTTGCTCTAGAATTGCTTAATTAGTTTTTTTAAAAAATTGAATTTGATTATTTAAGAGGCAAGAAAAATTAGTTAGAATTTGAAATGGATAAGGCCACATGAGATGCATTTCAAGTTCAAGTAAGAATGTACAGACAAGGATTGGTAGTAGAAAATTGAAGATTGACAAGTAGCTAAAGAAAAAGAGCAGTTAGAAAATCAGCTAAGTTATCTTTGTGAATACTTTTTTCAGGTAGATGAAAACATTAAGAGATTAGCATGTGAAAATAGGAATTTATTAATGGCAAAGATTATAACATTATAGTAAAGATTCACCATAAAGATTTGAACTTATAAGAATAAGGCTATCAAGCAAGATATGTTCAAAAGATATTATAGGAATTAGGTAGGCCTTCAGAAAGAGATAAATGAGGAGATTAGGGTGGCCAATGCCCACATTAATGCTACTTTATAATAATTTCAAGATCAAAAGAATTTTTTACAGAATCAGAGTAGTACATCATGTAAAAATCAAAGTCAAGATTTGCATATTAAAGAAATAACCCACTACATGAACATCACTAACCTCACTTATGGAAATCTTATCATGTTAATAGTTGCCCATCTAGGAAACAAAGTAAATAAGAAAGTAGTAGTAACATTTGCATTATTTAATCATAAGAGGAAACTCCATGATGAAATAAAGAAAAAATTACAAGTAGTGATAATAGATTTAGAAATCCTTCAAATCAATTACAATGGGCAATGTGATGCCACATCAGATCTATCAAGAGAAATGACAAATTACAAAGAGCTTAAGGAGAATGTTAGGATGTTTAGTATTGAACAAAGTTATTTGCTACTTTGTTCAAGAAAATAAATTTTTTTAAATTTGTCATGTCCATGAGAGATCCCAACCATGGAAAACTTGGCCAACTTACCTTGGACCATAAAAAACCCATGGATAGGCTTGGAAAGGTATTAGGCCATTCTGAACCATTTCTACATGTATGGGCAAGTTTCTAATCTATCATAGAAAGAACCATGATAGAAGAAATGATTGCCACTAGAAACATCATGAAGATCTTGTGTTAGAGAAAGTTTTTAAAGATCTTCAAATTTTGTAATCTTTTTTTTTTTTTAAGATTATCCATTAGTTTGTCATTATTGTAAATCACTTGAATANTACTTACCTGCAATGTGCACTTAAATTAATTAAACAAAGTATTATTCAAATGATCTTATACCTAGACACAATTCATAGCAACAATACCATAGAGATTAAGTCAACCAATAGAAGTGTAATTAAGACATATGATTATTGATGGTAATTAAGGTTGACATAAGTGTGATCAAGAAGATAATGATTCATGATTTATGTTTAGCTATCTAGAAGATTAGTACTCTAGTCCATAGATTATAATCAGGTCATACATAAATACTTATAATTTATATGGTTAGGCATATAGACTCTATCGTCGCTTATCAAAGTTGAATCCATCTTCCACTTTCAAATTTAAGATGATGCAAGCTTAAGCAAAACTTATTAATGACACTGATATTTAATTGGAGTAATAGTTAAGAGATAGTAAGATTTTGCATCTAATTTATTAGATCTAATGTGATATAAATAAAATTTCTTCTTGCCTTCTATATTAAAAAGTAGGAGATATTATTTAGATATTTTTTTGAAAGGATGACAAGTTTGTTTTTCCTTTCAACTCTAGAGATGCATGTGAGATTATTATCAAGAATAATTTTATTCATAAGAAATTTGATAAGGCTTGAAAAATACAATCATCATTGCACTTTTGGATAAGAAAAATGGAAAATATTTGGATAGTGCATACCTTTCCAAAAACTCATATTTTTTAGAGTGCCTTATTCATCAATGTCTTCCTATTAGCACTCATCTTTAACATATAAAAATTATTTCTCTTCAATGTTCTATTTATGAAAGTGAAGACTCATTTTCTCAAAATTTTTAAGTATTCTACTATATAGTGATAAAGCCAATTTTTTTTGTAAAGTGATATCGTAGCAATGATATTATAATTCATGCTACATTATTGTTGATGTGATGTCTTGGGATGTATGCAATCCTATAAATACCAGCACTTGGGCACATAATTCAATAGCTTTTGATTCTACACTTAGCCAAACTCTTGCAATTTTGTTTCATAGTTTAGTGATAGAAGTGAATGTCTAGAGTGTGATGTTTGGTAGTTTTCTGATGTCTTTATTCAAGTGAATTATACTTGGATGCAGTTCATGATGGCAATAAAGATAAAGATTGCTTTCCATCATTACAGAATTTCCTTAGTTTTCTAATTATTTACTTAGCATTGTCTTTATTATTTTCCTAGTTAATCATTTACATTTCAAGTACTTATTTTAAATGCCATTAGTAAGCAATATGGATACAACTGGTTTTGAGTGCTAAGTGTAGTCATATGGTAATCTAGTAGTGGGATTGCTTAATTTGCTCAATAGTAATACCACTTGGTAATCCCAATGATGACTACATGAGTCCAAGGTGTGAATGCTAGATCAAGACTGGATATCTATTATAATAGGCTAATATAGGTTTATTTTTTCTTAGTTAATTAGACTTAGAACTTTATTCAATCATGTTTAACTTTAGGAGTACTAAGAGCCAACCAACATCAGTTAATCATACACCTCACTAAGAGCTAAACCATACACTTGCACTTCACTAGATCAAAGTGGGAATATAGGGATCTCAAACTTAACCTCGATTACTAGCATAATAACATTATTCATCTGTGGATTATGATCTAATCATGTGTTGGTATTCATGACTTGTATGGTAGAGTGTTGATATAATCCATTGCTCATCATTGGTGTTGTTGTAGAGGATGTGTCAATGTGTGATAAGTAATTGATTCTACAAAGTTGTATCAATAACTAAAAGGTTAATTTTCATAATCTTTAAATCATCCAAACAACACACACACTTAACCAAGCGTCACACTTATAACAGGGCTTCAACCAAGGAAAAACTATCATATACCAAAGAGATACAAAGGGATAATGATAAAACAATTGACTATGAAGATTGGAGTATGCCTATGGAGACAAGAAACTCATATGTTCACAATGATCCTTACTATCCTAATTTCACATTCATGTTTCATCAAGATGGATCGTTGAGGTGGGAAGACCTATAGGGCAACATCATTCTACCTTCAGAGTGTTCAACACCTACCATGCTTCAAACAACTTCAACAGGAATGAATTTGAGCCATGTGTAAGAAGGGTACCATGTGAATAAACACATGATGAGACCCTACCAACCCACAAATGCACAAGTATAGAGATATGCTACTATGAAAAGCAAACATGTGCATAACATGGAAAAGTAGGTTAACTTTCCTATTGTCTTGGAAGAATTAGATGGGAATATATTTGTAGCAGAGAAACTCCACTAAGATCATGAAGTCCATTCCCAAACATCTATCATTCATCTAGAAGAACCTATTAAAGTGTAGTTACGTTTAGCCTTAGTAGAGATGCTAAGAAGAGAAGCAATAGACTCTAAGTACAAACAAGACTCATAACTAAGAGCTTCTACTAGGTCATAAAGGAAAGAATACTAGAGTCACAAAAGGAGAACTAGCCAACATCATTCTCCCACTGCTTCATCTTCATCCTCATGATCATCAGTGGACTTTAATACAAGGAAACAAAGGTATAGAGATCATGACAGGGAAAGTTTTTGGACTCATGATTAACATGACTATAGTCCAAGACATTCTAATGAGGAAGATAAAGAATGTGAACCACAAAAAAATAAAGATAAATGTGCACAAAGAGAGAGAGAGAGATATTAGTACCAAAGGGGACACCACTGTAATAGAGCATATGAACCCTATGATCATGATGAACCCTAGTTGGCTACTCATAGCATGATAAACATAAGGGAAACTATTTACATTCCAACAAGGCACATAAGGGATAGTGACATTAATTGGCTAGACATAAACAACATGTCTAGATTTGAGGATGGATACAATGCAAATCCACAACATGACCTTCAAGCATTCCATGATGCTTGTTACTTACAAAACATAGAAAGTAATTGACAAAAACTAAAGTTGTTCCTAAGGACACTCATCAAAGAGGCAGAAAGCTAGTATAGATTATTGGAACTTGAATCAATCAAAAGATGGAACTTTTCAATGATAAATATCAAACCTACTCTTGGCTGTCCAACCTTAGGATACAAATCCAAGGTTGGAAGCAGGAAATCCACAAATTGATTAATGCAATAATGGATAGGTACTATTTGCTTCTACATAGGTGTCTAGGTCATGGATTTTCACAAAGGGAGTAACTTATGCACATTGTCAATGGGATAAGGAATAAAATTAGGGAAACCCTTGGGGTTTATGCCCAAGGTAGATTATCTGAAATGACACTCATCAAATTTAGAGACTTATTGACCAAGTGGTCAAGGAAGAAGGTGAATTGAAGAAGAGAGAATTAGCTAAAGTGTACAATAGAGATTCATCTATCAGAAAGAGAGATGTATGAATGTGTTATCATTAAGAAGAAGAAACCTTGGAAGAGATAATATTGAAAAAGATACTAGCTATTTAAAAATCTATTATTAATATAACAACTAAGGTAGAAAAGATGTGGGATTTGGTGGACAAAAAATTCATCACAACTTTGAAAATTGTAGAAGAAAGAACTAAGCAAGGCTTTAATAAAGGCAAGGAGAAAATAGGCTAGTAGCACTTATGAATAATGAGATTCACAATAACTACTCTAAGCATAGGAACGTTGCATGAATATGACAAGTGTTGATATAGCCAAGTGATAAGGTCCTCTATTACAATCCAAATCATGTCCAGCAAGAGGTTAAATTTCAAACACTTTGGGAGGGGCCATACATCTTCCAAGAAACTTACCCATCGAGCATCATGCACATTCATCATCCATCTAGCCCACAAAAGCTTATCCTAGTAAACATTCAATAGGTAAAACCTTACTATGAATATCCCAACTCTGCCAAGGATTCTACGTAGCCTATCCAAATGTCCTCTACTTGTTCACTTTTTTGGTATGTAGATCCTAATCATAGTCATGGGGGTGTCCATTGTGACTCGTAGGTACCTTCTAGATTTTTCACTCTCTTATTACTTTTCTCACCTTCTTAATAAATTTTCCTATTCTTTTATATTTTTTAGTTTCTTAATAATTTCTTAATTCTTTGAAAATTTTTCATTCTATTTATATTCTTGATTCTTGATATCTTTTATAATTTTTTGTGCTTTGTCATCATTTCACTTGTACATATTTTTGTCAATTGTCAATAAAACATATTGAATAAATCAAGATGTAGTCCAAATAAAATGAAGATTTCTGTATATTATTGTTGGCAAGTATTTGGAACCACCAACGATTTTGCCTCTAGTCTCTCACCATTGTTCATGGGAAATAAAGGTGTTCTTAAAATAGGGTTTACGTGCTTGCTAGTCTCTAGCAACACCAAGGCCCATATACCTCCAAATAGACTCAATGGTTATGGAATGAACTAAATGTTAATATGTGTTTGGATTGTGAATGTTAACATGGTTGGGTTATGTGTGAAACTATAATTGGCTATCATAAAAGGAAGTTGTCAAATACTATGAGTTGTTGGAGATTCTTTTTTTGTCTAGTCACTTAGTCTATATAGTTCCTATAGAATGTTACTTGTAACAAATAAAATTTTATAGAAACATCTAAGCATAATTTTTCCAATCTACTCCTAATTTCCCCCAAAGAGAAAGTTCCTCAAGAAAACTAGAAACAAAGTGAGGTTCAATGAACTTTATAAAGAGAAAGAAAAGAAAAGTAGATTTGTGTGAAATCTCAAATATTTAAGCAAGATAAATTAACACAAGAAAACACTTTGCAATAAAGTTATTCCAATTTAATCTAGCTATGAATTATTCAATCCCTCTAGCCCCAACAAGAAATTTTGTAAAGAAAATCTTATTATACTATCAAAAATGTTGCGTAACTAACAAAGAACAAGTCTCTATTTTGGCAAGTTGATAGTTGTTAAAGATTGCATTAAATAGAGCTTTCAAAAAATTTGATAATTTCAGGATTAAAATACCAAGGCAATACACTTTAAAATAATGAAGCTATTTTAGTTGTCTCAAAGGATTAAAGATTTTCCTAGATTCTCTATGCTCAAAATAGGCAATTTCGTTAAGAAATTACTATTAAATTTCTCTTGAGGCTTTTCAACAACATAAGCTCTTCTATGGAAATTCTTAAAAGAAGTCTAACATTACACAAATATAAAGCTATAAAAGCAACCTAGGACAAATCCCAAAATTAAATTCTAAGCACGATACTATCTAAACCATTAGCTAAGTTACTAAAAAAAATGGAAAAGAATAAACTCACAGGATTAAAACAAAGTAGCTAAATTGATGTCTTTAGCATGCCATCTTACAAATAATCTTCAATTTTCTTTCTCCAAAATCTTCCTCCAAAATCCTTCTCCCCTCAATTTGACCTTTTAAGGCCCTTTTATAGTGACCTTATTGTAGTTACAATAATCATGAGAAGTTAAGGGTATGAAAAATATCTAGAAATATTAGTTTATAACTACCTTAAAAGTTATAACTTCCATAGGAATTTATTAGAAATTTGAGCTATGGTTGCCAAGTGTTTTCTTGGTAACAAATATCATGAAGATAACTATAGAGAGTTACAAAAAATTAGAGAAATTTATGCCACAATTGGCAAGTGTTCCTTTGAATAGTTATTTAATAAACTTTCTTTCTTTCTAAAATGATAACCTTTCCTATATTTTAAAAAAATAGATAAAAATTATCTTTTAAACTTAAATTATAGGTTTATGCCTATCTTAATTTGTGCACATACACACACACACACACACACACACACACACACTTTAACTTCAAGTATAACATAGATTAATTAAATCATTTTTTATGATAATTGCAAGCCCATTACATTGGGGTAGTGATGAAGGTTTGTGGATGCTACATGGTGAGAATGAGGGTTTATTTTATCGCATTGCATTTTCTTTTCTAGTAACTGCCTTAAATTTTTTCCATGGTTGCCTACATCGCTCATGCCTCTTGTGTTGCCTATGATTTAGTATCATCATTGATACCCTTAATGCCTATTCTAAGTTTTTGTGCTGCATTGCTACCACAAAGCACCATCGTTTAATGCCATGTCATCACTATCAGCTTACTCACCAACCAAAAAACTCCTACCAATTAGGTAGATCCTAATCATAGTCCAATTGCTCGCCAAGGATCCTTAGACCAATTGGTAGGAATTTTCATAGTAGCAAGATAGTCTGCTATATCAGTAAACCAAGGATCCTTCTTTATAGAAAAAAGTTGTTCATCAGGAAATTCATCATGAAAAATTCCTTGTGTTCAGTTCTCATAAGGAATTTCTAACCTAGAAAGATTATCTGCTACTACATTTTCCCTACCTCTTTTATCTAGAATAACTAAGTCAAATTCTTGGAGTAATAAACACCATCTCATTATTCTTGCATTTTCTATTTTTTTGGTAGCTAAGAATTTAATAGTTGAATGATTAGTATGTACTCTAGTTTTATATCCAATTAAATAATGTCTAAATTTATCTAGAGCATATACAATGGCTAATAATTATTTTTCTGTAGTTTTATAATTTACTTGGGCTTTGTCTAGACTTTTGGACACATAATAAATCACTCTTGGTTTATTATCAATGTATTGTCCCAAAACTAGCATCACACATTAAATTAAATAGATAATCCCAATTAGGTGCATTTAATACAAGGGCTGTGGTTACTCATTTTTCTAGTTCCAAAAATGCTTCGTGACAATCATTGGTCCAAAAAAATGAAACATCCTTTTCTAGGAGCATATATAGTGGTTTAGTAATTTTT
>MNCI01016861.1:386144-403888 GCA_015680685.1 Gnetum montanum | reverse complement strand
TTTAAGCTCTAAGGAATCTTTATTTGTAGATTGAATTATTTCTCCCATATTTCCTGACCCTAAATTTAGAGTTTGGTCAAGGAGATCTTGTTGTTCCTTAGTTGAGGGGTCTAAAGGTCCTTCCTCAAAATTATTTAACACTAAGGTTTCCCTGTCTTGTGCCATTGCTAAAGTGGGTAGAGTATAAAGCATTATTACTTCCTTCAAGTTTGTATTTAAACGATCTTCTTTTACCTTATCATATATATTTAGTGTAAAAGTGAGATTTGCAAATGAGAGTTAAAGTTGGCCAGATCTACAATTAATTATTGCATCAGTTGTTGCTAACCATGGTCTATGTAATATAATAGGGAAACAATCAAGATCTTTTACTTTCAGGACAACAAAATCAATTGGGTATTTTCCCTTTTCTACCTCTATTATTAAGTCTTATATGATTCCTATGGGTTTTACAATTGAACCACCAGCCAATGATATTGTCATGTTTACTCTTCTTATATCTTCTATATCTAGTGATCTAGTCATTTCAAGAGGCATAATATTAATACTAGATCTTAAATCCAATAGGGCATTCCTAATTTCTTGTCCATTTATCTTGATTGGAATGGTAGGAACTCTTCGATCTTGGTATTTAGGAATTTCATGTCGTTGTATAAGTTGAGAAAGGTTATCAACTAAATAAAATTGTTTAGGAATTTTTTCTTTTCTTCTCCTAGTGCATAATTCCCTTAAGTATTTGGCATAGAGCAGTGTGTCTTTTACTGCTTGTTCTAAATGAATATGTAAGTATAATTCACTAAACATTTTTTCAGGATGGGCTTTGGTTGTGAAGTTTTCTTGTAATTGTTTAGGGAAAGGAGGTAAAATTGGATGTCTAGAGTGTAATGGTTGTTCTTTTTCCATAGTTGGTTGATCTTTCTCATTGACTACTTGTGGTTCTATTTCCTCTTGTGTGTCTACCTCTTGAAATCTCACCTTTTTTTAGGTTTAATTGTTTTTATACTCCTTGTAGTAATGGAATGTAATTGCTCTTTTCCTTTTCTTTGAGATATAGGATTAGGTTTAGGTTGGGATGGTAATTCATTTCAAGTTAAGTCCTGGAATGTTCTCCTAGTTTCACTCATAAATTATCTACTTTCTTCTATAAAGGAAGTGAAGCTTTGGGTGAGTTTGTCCAAGTGTTCATTAGTTGGATTCTTAAATGGCCTAAAATTATTTTGAGAATATTGTTGTGGGTACAATGGTCGTTGAGGAAAGTTCATTGTTGGTTGGCTCTTAAATTGTTGAAAAGCCTTAGCCAACTCTTGCATTTCCTCTTGACAATAATACAAGGCTGGGTAGGTTGTTTGGTCATGTTGGGGACATCCACAAATGTTGCATGCTTCACTTTGAATTTCATGATTTTGTTTTTTAATTAATCATGTTAACTCATTGACTTTTATATTTAATTGTTCTATTTGTTGAGTCATGCCTTGCATAATGTTGGGATTTGGCCAACGTTTACTTTGGTCTACTAATGAATCTATAATTCTTCAACCATCTTCTGGTGTTACATTTAAAATATTTCCCCTACATGCAAAGTCAACATTTTTCCTATAATAGGGTAGTAAACCTTCTACAAAGATTTTGATTAATTGATGGGCTGGGAAGCCATGGTTTGGATTTTTTAAACATAACCCTTTAAATCTATCAAAGGTGCTTTCATAGTCCTGATCCTCATGTTGCATAAAACTCATTAATTACTTTCTTAATTAGTACAACCTATAATTAGAAAGAAATATTTGTAGGAAAGCATTTTTAAACTCATCCCAAAAACTAATTTTTGTTTGAAGGGTTTGTAGCTAAAAATTAGCTTTGTCTTTTAGGGTTGATTTAAAAGCAATCATTTTAGTTCTATCCCCACTTTGAGGTGTTAACATAGCTAATGTTGTTTCAAATTCTATTATGTGAGTGATAGGATCTTCATCATTTGTCCCCTTAAAAATAGGTAATAGGTGAATATTTTTAACCTCTACATCTCTTCCTTGTGGGAAAACCAATGGACCTTGAGGTATAATTGATGTCCTCTAATTTAATAATTCTCCAAGGGTTTATCCTGGGAATGGCTGATTAATTTGAACATTAGAACTTAAATTACTAAAAGAAAGAGGAATTGGTCCTAAAGAAAATGGAGGTACATGATGTGAGGATGATCCCCTAGTATAAGTTGAAGCTACTATTGGAGTTACTATCAGACTTGGTAATGATGTTACTATTGGTGAATTTTTTATATTCAAAGTACTTATTGGTTGGGTGATACCTCCTATTGTAGTTACATAGGTTGACATTGGTGTAGTATTTAGATTTTGAGATCTTGCCCCCATAGTTGAACTCATGGTTGATGTTGGAATGTCAAATAGAGGGTTCCCAGTTATGGAAAAATTAGGTTGTATTTTCTCATTGGGATTTTTTGTTTTCTAAGGATAATCAGATCTTGATCGTATTGGTTGTTCTTGATTTTGATTAACTTTTGTACATTTATAAAGGCTAAGAGTGCTTCTAGATGGTTGAATTCATGTGGGTTTCTTTGGTTGCTTTGTTGATTTCATGAACACTCTTCGTTGACACACTCATGGGCTACCATTGCTAAAAATTTACAAATTGATTTAATGGTTGCAGCTTTAATTGCAACTTGTTTAACAATTTCAAGTGGTGGTACGATAAAAGGAGTTGATTCCTTAGATTTTTCTTTATTTTTATTTTTTTAAATAAGAAAAACAAGTAAAAGAAACCATTTCTGAAAAAAAATAAAAGAAAAAAAATGCTAAAATAAAATGCATGAACAAAAAAATAAATAAAATAAAATTAAAGCTTATTGAATCCTTGATCATGATTAACTCTGCCGACCTCCCCAGTAATGATGCCAAATTGACGAGCTAGGCAAAATCTGGTGCTGGATACCTTTAAAATTTATTTTCTTATTTTATTTTTATTTTTATTTTTTAGAGATTATCATCTCTTCTATGACTAACCCATGAGTCATATCCCATGGAGGAACGGTTAAAAAGTCAAAGAAATCATCAAGACAATACATAGTAAAAATTGAATACAATTAAATTCCATACTTATGCCTCTCACTCATAAGTAAAATTATAAACCTTTATCCTAACTTCTAATCATAAGTTCAAGAATAAATATTTATAATTAAATCAAATTGAAATTATAAATAATAATTGAAGATCACAAAGGAGACTTTCCTCCACAATGCAACAATTTTGATTGTGAATTACAAGAATTGCCATAAGGTTCAACAAATCTTCAACAAAAATCTCAAGAATAATTAATTCTAATGTGATATGGAATATTGCTTGTACCGATGTTTAAAAATAAGTATTTTAATAATAAATGGATACTGAAGAATTTGATACCAATCCATTATTTTTTCTGTAGGTGCCAAATCTAGCATTCTTGTTATCATGAATTTGTTAGAAATGGTGGGAGAGACATTGCAAAAGTGAAGCAGATAACTTAGACAGCTCGCAACCAGCAAAATTCTAGCATTGTCATTGTTATCCAATGATGGTGATGGTGATGGTGGCAGGTTCAAATCTGGTAGCAACAACTTGCATTTTTCTCGATTCTTGGATTGCCACTGCGGTCGCAGAGAACCACCTTTCCTGTCACCGTATATAATATATANCAACTTACATAAACAAATAAAATAATCATTAAATAAAAAATTAACTATATGAAATATAGAATGAAATTAATTAAAATCCATAAGTTTGACAAAAATACTTATTAAAATTGAACAAATTTTTTGGGTTCAACTGAATGCATTCCAATAGATCTTGAATGGAATTGCAAATGCCATAGTAGTTAGTATTTGAAAGTGCTACTGCTACCAAAAATTCTAAATGTCATCAACATCTCTTACTCTTGTTGCAGCCATCGCTGCTGTGTCATTGGCCTAGTTAACATTGGGCATATGTGCATAATTCCCATGTTGTTAGGTAAACGATTATCATTCATCAAGAAACAATAATGAAGTTGCCATAAAGAATGGGTTGTGGTTTTCCTTAGGAGTTTGAGAATGTTTGGGGAGAATTGGGATTTGAAGAACCCAACATTTTTATTAAAATGATTAATTAATTTAGTTTTGTTTTATTTTCCACTAGTTTTCTATGTTCCATCTTCTAAGTAAATTCCTTTGTTTGTTTCTTCTATTTCATCGTGAAGCTTATTTTCTTTCTAAATCATGTAGTTTTCAAAGGTAAAGTTTTTCTCTTTGTGCATCATCAATCACTACTCATGTAGAGATTATTTAACCACAATAGGCTTGTTTTAAATGATTAAAAGTTCTTAGGCCATGTCCTCATACTAAGGCGCTATCATCTAATATTCCTAACTAACAAAGCTTATCATTCCACACATGTCTATTCATTCTTTGTTATGCTCATGATCTGTGTGCTTGGGTGTTCATCTCTCTCTCTCTCTCTCTTTTTAAAAAAACTATTTCACAATGCCTTTTTGGATATACATTTTTCTTGAGAATAAACATACAAACTCTGTATACTGCATTTTTCTCTTACAACCTATAATAGATACTTCAAATAATGATTCAATTTCCTTTGAAAAATTTCCACTTTTGGCATATAAAACCTAGCTTATTGACTTCCTTGCAGCAACTCTTAGGAACTTTTGTAATTCTTCATGTAATCCACTCTTTCACACTCATTAATAATACTTGTAACCAAAGGTACTTTTAATTTTTGTTGCTACTTCAATAAGTTAACATACCATTCCATGAATAATAGCTACCCCTAGTTATTCCCTTGTTCAATTATTTTTTTATCATTTTCTAGAGCAACAATACAATAATTCATTATAGAGGATTTCTCATGGTATCACTATAATGCATTTCTCAAACTTTAGATTGTTAGGCCCTTGATATCCTAGCTATGGGTTCCACATTTCTATTTAATTATTTTTACTAGAACTTAAATGTATTGTCCTTGTAACAGGCTCATGATGGATTTAATCTCAAGCAAAGAGAATGTTAATCACCTGTGTATTTATTAGAACTTGAAAGCTCAAAGATATTGAGAACTGAAAAGTAATTCATTTCATGGTCCTAATTAAAATTTCACATGAATAAATAACAATCATATTAGAAGAGCAGCACTAAATAAGTTATTTTCCTAAAACGTAAATAGGCAACATCAACCATAATCCTCAAGTGCATAATCTTTTATCCTTATATTTCAAATGGAACTTGTCATAACTAATGATTTCATATTCCTACTCCATAAAATGGCCAAAAATGTACCAAAAATTATAAAACCATAAGGGATTGGTTAACTATACAATGAGATCACAAACATCGATCCATCCATTCTAATAATATAATATAATATAGTGTTATTTTCCTAGTCTAGTGATACTAACATGTGTGTTTTTGTAAACAAATATGTTCAACTTCTTGAGTGCTTATAGACACTTTTAGGTGTGGTTATATAAGGGTACTAAGGGCTTGAGCTTGCTTTGGAGATGTTCCACTTGTATAACTCTTGTATTTCATACTTGACAAGCAATTCCACATCATCTTGTATCTTTCAAAATCATCAAGATCCAATAAATGCTTCTCATATCATCGAATCATCTATCCATACATCAGAAATTCATTACCCATCTCCTATCCATCTAATAAACTTTAGTTGCCTAAGATTCCTTCTCCATGAAATTTAAATGCCAAAATTTAGAAAATTGTGCATCATCAATGGTCCAAGATCCTCTAGACAAGCCTCACATCTTCCAAACATTTCATTTGACTGATTTCCCCCTAAAAAATCAATGAAAAATTTGAAATTTTTGATGGTGACATTAGAGCTACAATGTTGTATCTATGACAAATCATCTACGATGTCACACATATAAAAATAGTATATATATATGTGGGGGTTAGTGAAATTTTTCACTTCTTCATTTACCAACAAGAGAGTTTTTGTAGTTTTTTTTCTCTAAGCTCTTATACATTAACTTCCAAAGGCTATAACTTTGCCCTAAAGCTCGGATTTTTAAAATTATTGAATCTTGTTGAGCTTGAAGCACTCAACTTATTTGTGGGGAGGTGCATTGCACCATACAATGAAAAATTTGAGCCAAAAATTCCAAACTCCTAGAAGATATCATAAAAGGTAAGTATAAGAGATAATGAGAACCTTATAGTTAATTGATCAAACTTAAGCCATAAAAACCTAGTTAATCTTCCTAATGGAACATACTAATCATTTTTAGCCATAATAAATAAGAGGATGATAACTATGGAAGATCATAGGTAAGTAATGATATAACACTTGAGGGGTTCCTTTTTTGAAAATTTTTCTAACTCTACAATCATAATAAGATAATAACTTGATTTAACAAAGGGTATGAGTAAGGTAAAGAATCATTAAGAACTGGTATAAACACTTTAATGATTTCAAATTCTTGTTGATTGAAGATGCCTTCAAAGAGACAAATAGATGGAGGACCTTTCCAACATGGGAGCAAAAGACTAGGAGGCCATGGAAGACGCTGAGCAAGAGAACAAACTCCCCAAGCAGAACATGTAGAGGAGGAGGCTCAATCATACAACATTCATCAATAGACTCCTACCACAGAGCACTCAACCCAATGAGAGGTAGAAGTTCCGAAAGCACCTAAACAAGGACAATGCCTAATGCTATCACTAGAATTCCTCCAATCCATCTAAGAAAAATCGATCATGTCCATGGTCATAGTGGAAATGAATTATGATCCTTTTATGGAATTTTCTATAGAAGTTTTAAAGGCACAACTCCTAGCATCTTCACTATGGCCCACATTAACCAACAATGATGAATGGTACTTAGGACAAATGTACCAATTTTTGTGGAATAAGTAGTTCAATGCTACAATTAAGATCAAAGGAATATTTGTACCTTATTTATTGGAAGTAAGCACCAAGGCCCTTAATATCCCAAAATGAAGGGGCAAATGTGGCACAAATCTCAACAAGATCCAACATTAATGCAAAAGGGTATGGTTACAAAGAGCACATGGTAAGGAAGATAGAAATTATAGTGAGCTCATAGTTGAAGAAAATATATACTTCAAAAGTGGCACCTACCACTTATTTCTGACCAAGAGGCTTAATAGGATATCTACATATATGACGAGAGGAATTGTCATTCTGATGGAAAAGTTCAACACCAACACCACCCATCTATTCATCCTCAAGATTCAGAGGTGGTTTTAAGAAATGAAGGTAGGGAATCTGACACTTCCATTCCCTTGCCTCATCAAGAAGCTATGTAAGCAAGCTAGAATCCTAGGGTACACCAATGATGTTCCTAGGAAGTCCTAGAGTGCTTCTTATGTAGAAATGCTCAAGCTGGTGCCATCAAAGAAGGATAAAGTAGAGAAATTAGTAGGCATTTAGGGAAGTTCAAGTACCACTCTTACTGGTATCATTCAAGCTATTGGTCAATAACAAGAAGTAGGACCTAGTAGTCAACCACAAGATGAACAATAGTAGCAAAAGTAAAAGCAAATTCCACCACCGTCATAAGATACTCCATGAATCATCTATAGTAGATTTTAGAGATAATTAGTTGGAGAATAGGGAAGGGAGAAAATTTTTAAAAAGTGAGAGAAAGCTCTATAAGTCCCATCATGGAATATTTCATCATTCCAAGTTATGCTAGAAATAGGTGAAGGAGTAATAGTTGTGGTTATGCAACACCAAGATGTAGCAGAAGCAGCTAAGGTCATCATAGATCATATCAAGAAATTGTTTAATGTCCCTGTTGTGCCGTCAACTAATATTTTTAGAGTAAGAGATGCTCAAATACTTGTCAGTACCTCCATGACTCTTGTAGAACACAAAGGCATACTAGATAGATTGCTACAGATAGGATAAGTAATGCAGAATCTTTTCAATATTCCAAGTGATATGACTGTAGCTTAGTTTGAATTAATTACCATAAAAGGAAAGCTGGTCATGGTTGAAACTAGGGCTAAGCATGCAAAGAATGAAGTGCAAAGTTTGCAAGAGGGGCTTGCCATCCTGTGAGTTGAAAGAAGAGATCGAACACAATTTATAGCACCAAACCAACTTGAAAAATTTAGAAATGACCATGTGAGGTGCTTAATTGACCATAATATGAAGATGGAGAAAGAGAAGGATAAGGTAGTGTGGGATGCATTAGTGGTAGAAGCTCAAATGTACGCACATGTCAAAGCACTCATTGCCTCACAAGAAGAAAATAAGCAATTAGTTATTAATAATGCTCAGTTGAACAACATTAAGAGGCAAAATAATGTTCTTAAGGAGAGCATCCAATAGATTTGAGAACAATTAGTCTATGTCAACTAGGATATGAGTTACTTGACCTACAAAAGCAGAACCCTATCAATGGAAGGAGTCTATGCCATTTGCCAGAAATTTGCAATTGAAATTAGTGCGTGGTAGAACGAGACCAAGAAACATAAGAGACTTGAAGAGAATTTTAGGGACTAGGTGGACATGTATAAATAAATAAATGAGAAAGAGATCTAGATAGAAATGATCAAAATATATTCAAATTTTGCACAAAATTCTGATTGGTAGTGAATTCTAGATAGCATTTCTCATGTCCACTAGGTCAAAGTAATGAATAAAGGCTTATAGATCAAAACTTTGATAGAATACATGAGATTAGAAAACCTTTGGTATGCTAATATGGCCATGTTAATAGTAGGTAGGTCCAAAAATGAATTAGAAAAACAAGTAGTAGTTGTATATGCATTGTACAAAAAGGAATTTGCAAATAGAAAACATGCCCTTTAGAAATTACATGTTGTAAATTCTGAGCTTGAGATCATCAAAGCTAGCTACTATGGATCATTGAACTTGGAAAGGGACGATGAATAAGTTCCACAATTTAAAATTATTTTACATAAGGAGCACACTAATTTTAACATGGTTCTCCAACCTGGATAGTCCACACTCAAAGGGTAGTTCACAAGCACACCTCTAGATCTTGTTCCTTCCAAATTGTGATTTGAACGATAGCACACCTTGTACAAGGTCTAAGCTCCGCTTTAGAGTGTTGTGATGTTGCACCAACCACTTAACCTTGCAAGGTTATAACAAGCTTCAAATATAGTTTCTAGGCTTCTACAACCATTATAATCTTAAGCACTTCTTCAAAGTGTTGTGGCGCTAGACAACCACGTAATTCCATAGGATCCCGACAAGCTCAATCAAGATGCCTTCCTACAAGAAGCACATCAACCCCATAGGGCATCAAGGGAGAATAAAATTTACAAGGGAATGCAACTTAGTTTTCTAATCCTTGCACTTTGAAGTACAACAAGCTTTACAATGGAAAAAAGATAATACAATGAGGAACAACAATGATTAAAAAATAATTTATCAATGATTGTACAAGAGCTTGCTCTTTTTTCAATGAGAATGATGTCTTCTTATAATCACCATTTTTCCAAATCCATCCTGGAACTCATGCAATGGCTAGCTAATGATAGCTAATGGTTATGGATGACATCTTCTTCATGCTTAATATTTCTTTTTATGTTTGCCTCCATTCTAGAAATAAGTCTTTGTCTAGGGAAAGATGTCTTTCTAAATTTGGTCTCTATTTTGGAAAGGCATCTTTGTTTGGTAAAGACATCTTTGCTTGATGAAAGATGTTTGCTATTTATTGGAGATTTCTTTGTCTATGCATCCTTCAATTTTTCCAAGATGTCTATTGTTTCTTAGAGATGTCTTTCTTCACCTTCCTTTGCATGATGAATTCTTCATTTCTTGTTTATGTTCTTAAGCTTTTTCAAATCTTCTTGTCTCAATCCAAGTTCTTATCTTATAAATACAACACCACATAAACATCCTATGTTCTCCATTTTCCTTAAGGTTTTAACATGCCAAAATATCAACAATCTTTCCCTTTTTACTAATGTCCAAAACTTAAGAAAATGGGTTAGTGATGCACAATAATACATAGGCTACTTCTTCCCCTTTTTGGACATAAGAAAAAAGGTGAGGCAACTCCCCCTAAATAGATGCATAGATATATATAAAAAATGTTTTTGTTATTTTTATTTATTTATTTTTTTGTGTTGTATTAGGGTAGGAAGAATGAAAAGACTCTTATGACATGACAAGGTTCTATCCCCATATCTTTGCATAGAGATGCCAATCAATGTTTAGTTAGAGATTTGGTGAAGGCATTAGCTAGTTGACTTTTAGTTCCAATAAATTTTGGCCTTACATGATCACATTGTGTATGTTCCGATATAAAGTGATGGTGAATCTCAATATATTTTGTATGAGAATGTTGTATGGGATTCTTTGTCATGTTGATGGTGCTCTTGTTATCATAGTAAATAGGAGTTGAGTCTGCTTTTACTCCTAAATCTTTAAGAGTTTCTTTCATCCAAAGTAACTGAGCACAAAAACTACTATAGAGATATATTTAGCTTTTATTGTTGAGAGAGATATAGAGGTTTGCTTCTCAGTTGTCTAAGAAATAAGACTTCTCCCCAAGAAGAAATAGTTGTCACTCATGCTATGGCAATCATTAGAACAACTTATCCAATATGCATTGTAATAAATGGTAACATCAAGGGAGGAATCCTTTGGATATCAAAGGCCCTGATTAGTAGTACCTTTTAAGTAGTGAAAAATACATTTAACAGCTTGGTAATGAGAGTCCTTTAAAGTTGACCAATATCTAGCACACAATCCTACACTTAAAGCTATATCTAGTTTATTGGCAGTTAAATAAAGAAGACTACCAATCATACCTCTATAAAGCTTGGGAACAACTGGCTTACCTTGATCATATTTAATAACTTTAAAATTTATAACCATAGTAGTTCCTTTAACTTTGACATTAGCTAGGCCATATTTGAGCAGAAGATCTATTACATATTTGGTTTGACATATGAAAGTTCCATAAGTTGTTTAATAGATTGGAATCCCAAGAAAGTTCTTGAGTTCTTCCATCATGCTCATTTCAAATTCAAACTACATGAGATTAAAAAATTTCTTGTAGAGAATTTCATTAGTGGCATAAAAAATAATGTCATCATCATAGATTTCAACAATTAGAAGATATTTACCTTATCTTTTAAGAACTAATGTAACATTGGCTTTACCTCTTTCAAATCCATTTGATGTGAGGTGTTGAGAATGCCTTCCATACCAAGCTCTTGGAGCTTGTTTAAGATCATAGAGAGCTTTCTTGAGCTTGTAGACATAATCAGTCTTGATGAAATCAACAAATCCTTTAGGTTGTTCAATGTAAACTTCTTCTTGTATGGTTCCATTCGAAAAGGCACGTTTGACATCCATTTGATAGAGATTGATGTTGTTAATGGTAGCCTAGGTAAGAAGAAGTCTAATATATTCTAGCCTATCAACAGGAGCAAAAGTTTCATCAAAATCTATTCCTTCTTATTAGTTTTATCCTTTTGCAACCAATATAGCCTTGTTTTTAATGATGTTTTTATTATCATCAGTCTTGTTCCTAAAGATCCATTTTGTTCCAATAATAGATGTATCATTGGTCTTAGATGTTAATTCCCATACATCATTTCTAGAAAATTGAATAAGTTTTTCTTGCATAGTAGAAATCCATCCTTCCTCTCTTTTAGCTTCTTGAAAGGGTTTGGGTTCAAGTTGGAAGAGAGATGTGGAAAAGGCACAAATCTCTTTGATTTGGCTTCTAGTATGAACACCATCTTGAACTTCCCCAATGACATCATTACGAGAGTGAGTTTTGCTAAGTTTGGGAATTTTTAGTAGAGTGAAGAATATCACTTGATCATTATCATTTTCTTATTCTTCATGATCACTAATAGATTTTGAATTTTTGTCATCTTGCACTAAAGTTGGGCTAGATAGTTTTTGAATGGGAATAGTTTTATCATCGAGTTGAGGACAAGTAATGTTATGATAATCTATTTTGACATTTATGGTTTCATCCACTGTGATTTTTCTTTTGTTAGATACTCTATAAGCCCTACTAACTAGAGAATATCCTAAGAAAATGCCTTGATCGATTTTTGCATCAAACTTGCTCAAGTTATCTTTATCATTCAGAATATAGACCTTTGAACCCAAAACATCAAAATAAGCTACTGAAGGTTTCCTACTAGTCTATAATTCATAAAGCATTTTAGAAGTAAATCTTCTTACTAGAATTCTATTGGACATGTAACAAGCAGTGTTGATGGCTTCAACCTAGAAGTGATGAGGAAGACTTTGATTAGTTAATATGGTTCTTCCCATCTCATTGAAATTCTATGTTTTCATTTAGTTACTCCATTTTGTTAAGGAGTTATTATAGCAAAGCATTGATCTAGAATACCATTCATTCAATAAAATTGTTCAAAATTTGCATTTTTGAACTCACCTCCATTGTTACATTTGATGACTTTAATACCATATCCTTTTTCTTTCTAGATGTGATTGCTAGTTCTCAAAAAATGATTAAACACCTAATCTTTGTGATATAAAAAGGAAATCCAAGTAAAGTGACGATAATCATCAACAAAGGTTAAAAAATATCTTTTCTTTCCCATGCTAAGAGTTTGAATTGGACTAACCACATCCATATGTAGTAGATCTAAAGGACAAGTAGTAGAAATACAATTTTTCTTATAAAATCTTATCCTCATTTATTTTCCTTTCTAACAGGCTTCACATGTATTTAGGCTAAAGTCTTTGAGCTTAGGGAGATCGTGAACCATTTCCTTTGATATTAAGGTTTGAATAATTTCCTTATGTATGTGACCTAGCTTGCTATACCAAAGATGTGTATCATCTACATAACTTACTAAACACTTGGATTCAAGGATGGAAGAATTTTCAAAAATAGTGGTATACACATTTCCTTTTCTAGATCCTTCAATCACAATATTTCTAGTAGATAAATCTTGTATTCTACAACTTTCTTTTGAAAAAGTAACATTATAATTTGAATCACAAAGTTGACTTACACTAAGAAGATTATGTATTAATCCATCAACAAAAAACACTTTGTTTACAGTGGTAATACCTTACTTTTACCTCATATGATGCTAATACCTATTATAGGTGCTTCCATGTCATCTCCAAATGTGACTATTCCATAGTTTTATTCTATGAAGTGGATGAAGTAGGATTTGTCACCTATCATGTGCCTTGAACACACATTGTTGTTATACCATGTGCTAGCATTGTCATTGAAAAAAGTAATTTGAGCCATCAAATTTTTTTTAGTCTTTTCTTCTTTTCCTTTCATACCTACATGGTTTTATTTTAATGTTGGTTTTGCAAAGACCAACAGTAGTGATGCATTCTATGATAGAAAAAAGCTCAAATTTGGCTATATTTACCACAAAAGAAGCATTTCAAGTTTTTTGGTTTAGAAGTTTTACTAGCCCTTTTTTGGTCTTTATACTTCTCCATAGAGTTCTTGTTCATTTGTTTAATCATATTTGTTAGTCTTTGAATCTCAACCCTAAGGTTTGAGTTTTTCTTTTTGAGATAAGAGAACTCATCATTAAGAACTCTAATTTTTATTTCCTTAGCATGCAAAGCATCTTTTATCTCAATGCCCAAATTTTGGAAAGAAATGATCTTATGGAAAAATATTTCATACCTTTTCTCAACGAAAACATCACTTTGATAATCACAAGAATTGTCAACTTTACAAGCATAGTATTCTATATTTTTGAATGTAGAGAAGAAAATGAGATACTTACCTTTATAGCAAATGTGACAAATGAATTGAGCACACTAGTTGATGGTGTACATTAGGTTCTTTATCTAGATGTTTTTGATGTTGATTTTCCCTTCCATGTTCACTCTTGAAGATTGATGTAGAAAGAAAGAGTATTAAGCTTTGATACCTCTTGTGGATTATTAAACTTAGAAAGGGGGGAGGGTGATAAATAAGTTTCCTAATTTAAAATTATTTTACACAAGGAGCACATTGATTTTAATGTGGTTCCCCAACTTGGGTAATACACACTTGAAGGGTAGTTCATAAGCACACATCTAGATTTTGTTCCTTCCAAATTGTGGTTTGAAGGACACCACACCCTATATAAGATCTAAGCTCCACCTTAGAGTGTTGTGACACTGCACCAACCACTCAACCTCACAAGGTCCTGATAAGCTTAGAATATGGTTTCTAGGCTTCCACAACCTTTGCAATCTTAAGCTCCACTTCAGAGTATTGTGGCACTACATAATCACTCAATCTCACAGCATCCTGACAAGCTCAATCAAGATGCCTTCCCATAAGAAGCATATCAACCCCATAGGACATCAAGGAATAACAACAATTACAAGGGATGAATGCAACTTAGTTTGCTGATCCTTGCACTTTGAAGTACAAAAAAATTTACAATGGAAAAAAGATAATACAATGAGGAACAAAAATTATTACAATGATTGAAAATTAATTTCACAATTATTATACAAGAGATTTCTTTTTTTTCCCAATGAGAATGATGTCTTCTTATAGTCACCATGTTTCAAAATCCATCTTGGAACTTATGCAATGACTAGCTAATAGTATCTAATGATCATGGAAGACATCTTCTTCGTGCTTGAGATATCTTTCTATATTTGCCTCCATTTTGGAAAGACACATTTGTCGAGGAAAAGACATCTTTTTGAAATTGGTCTTTATTTTGGAAAGATGTCTTTTTTTAGTGAAGATGTCTCTGCTTGATGAAAGATGTCTACTGTTTCTTGGAAATGTCTTTGTTTGTGCATCCCTTAATTTTTCCAAGATGTCTACTATTTCTTAGAGATGTCTTTCTTCACCTTCCTTTGCATGATGAATTCTTCATTCCTTGTCCATTTTCTTAAGCTTTCTCAAACCTTCTTGTCTCAATCCAAGTTCTTGCCCTGTAAACACAACAACAAAAAAACATCCTATGTTCTTCATTTTCCTTAAGATTTTGACATACCAAAAGATCAATAGTTGCCTAGACCAGAAGGATGTAGTAGCTAACTTGGAAAGTTGAATGTTTGATTATCAAGATCTAGGAAAGATGGTCAAAGCTTTTGAGGAGGAAAGGTGATAATTTGTAGCATGGTATGTAAAGGCCAACAAAATGTTTTCATAGCTACAATGCCATGGGATGTACCCACTTCATCAAACATTGCTCAACAAGCATGGATGGTACATGAACCTAGGATAGAGAAGGGAAAATATTAGGTACTTCTTAATAGATATAAATACAAAAAGCCTGATAAAAAATGGAAGCAATCAATGGAAGAGCCACCACTTCCAGGAACATGAGCTACATGGAGCTATTTCAAGTATTGTTTAATTTCATCTTGTCATGTAATTGTGTCATATTTTGTAAAGACACCATTGTGGCATTCTAAGTCATGTAAATAGTTAGTCAATCATGTATAGTCAAATATACCTCCCAATTGTATCAGGGACTCTATTCTTATTTTATTTTAACTTGAGGATGAGTTTCTAGTTAATCATGGGGGTATGATAAAGTCAATTTTTATTGTAAAATGATATCATATCTATGATATCATAGCAATGATGTCTTAATCCATGCTATGTTATTATTGATGTGATGTTTCAGGATGTGTGGAACCCTATAAATACCAACCCTTGGATGCATAATCCATTTCATTCCACACTTAGCAAAACTCTTGTAGTTTTGTTTTGTAGTTTAGCAATAGAAGTGAATGCTCATAGTGTGATGTTTGGTAGTTGTCCGGTGTCTTTAGTTGAGTGAATTGTACTTGGATGCACTTCATGATGGAAATAAAGATTGAGATTGCTTTCCATCATTGCAACATTTCCTTAGTTTTCTAATTGTTTACTTACATTAATCTTTATTTGTTTTCTAGTTAATCATTTACATTTCAAGTACTTATTTTACATGTCATTAGTAAGTGGTATGGATACAATTGGTTTTGAGCTCTAAGTGTAGTCATTTGGTAACCTAGTAGTGGCATTGCTTGATTTGTTCAATAGTAATACCACTTGGTAATCATATTTGTGATGACATGAGTCCAAGGTGTGAATGGTAGATTAGGACCAAATATTCATCACAACAGGCTAAGATAGGTTTGTGTTTTCTTAGTTAACTAGACTTAGAACTTTATTCAACCATGTTTACCTTTAGGAGTAATAAGAGCCAACTAACATCAGTTAATCATACACCTCACTAAGAGCTAAACCATACACTTGTACTTCACAAGCTTAAAGTGGGAAGATAGCTATCTTGAACTTAACCTTAATTACTAGCATAATAACATTGTCCATTCGTGGATTAGGATGTGGTCGTGCATTGGCACTCATGACTTGTATGGTAGAGTGTTGGGATACTTCACTGCTCTCATATAGCATGTTCTAAAATAGACATTTTGAATTTGTAGTAACTTTTAACCAAACATGAATGATATTAGTCTTATTAATCAACCTACTTTGTCTAATTCTTTTCTTTACGTTTGGAAGCATCATTGGCCACTTTTTCTCTATTGTGTTTGAAAGCATTGTTATGTAATTATGTTGTAGCAACAAAAGCATAATTATGATATTTCTTTAGGAGTTAAATATCATATTCTCAAACATTTTGTTCTTTAGTTATAATTTCTAGAAAAAAAAAACTATAGTAAGAGCTAAACAATTAAATTATTTTTTACACTGTTAATATCTTTTTATTTTTAAGGCTTAAGGATAGACATCTTTTAGCATTTTTTGTCATTTATTCTTTTTTTTATTGAAGCTCTTGTTTATCCTTCAAGAGCATTTTCTCCTACATTTTATAGAAGCCCTTTTGTAAGAAGTGAAAACCTATGAGGGCACCTCTAAACAAGGATAAGGCCCAATCCTTTTCCTATCTTAGAGAGGAGATATTTCAGGATTGGTTGTAAAGATGGAAACTTGAAAAGGTATCTCTTAAACTATTTATATTTTTCTTTATATTCTCACTTCATTAATTTGTTGTGCTTTGAATGTTTTAATATCATTATTAATTTTTTTGGGATCCCATACCTTCAAATAAATTGTTAAGATGATAGAATCAAAGAGGTTTAATATCTTAAGTATATTTAGGTGGGGTGGAAGGGGCTCTAGGTATTATTGGAATCTAAATTTTTTTAAAAAAAATATTTACCCCTAAGACATATAGTCAAATTAGAACTTTCTAACTTTGCATTGAGTACTAGAATTGAACCTATAACTTAAAGCTTCCAAATCAAGAGTCTTATTGGAGGCTAACACCTCATTGTGAGAAAAGGAAATGTGTGATGGGGGTGGGGGGTGTGGGGGTAGGCCATGTTAGATCTGAAAAAAATAATAAATATTAATTTTTAAAACATATAAAGTACAATAACTTTAAAGAAGGGATGTTGGAACCCTTAAATAATTGTAATATAGATACACCCTATGATATATAGTCTAACTAGAACTTTTATAACTCATAATTTTCCACTAGAATCAAATCTAGGACTCATAGGCTTTTAAATCAAGTCTTACCACTAGGCTAACACCTCATTATTTAAGTACAATAGACAAAGAGAGAGTATAATGAAAAAACCTATGGTTTTGGGGATGCCTTTTCAAGTTTTCATCCTTACAACCAATCCTAAAAAATCTCATTGTTAGAAGATAAATTAGTTTAGAAGATATAAAATCTTTTTATTAAGAGCTATAAATCATTTTAGAGGTTAGAAAAAAACCTTCACTTAAGTTGAGAATTTACTACAG